>CM039679.1:169659111-170026611 GCA_022537955.1 Schmidtea mediterranea | reverse complement strand
ATGAGTCATGGTCTTTGTCTTTTGGACTTAGAAAAATTTTCTCTCAGCGGGGGGAGGGGGAGAGGGTACTGTGCTGGATGTGACATGTGCTGGATGTGACACATCCCACTACTTTGTTGAATATCAATTTTTTATTAAGTATTTACTAGCTTGTATTAATGTTGTTGAAATAATTTTATTATTATCATTATTATTATTTTGAAAATTTCATATTAATTTATTTTGTTAACTATAAATTGCTTTGAAAAATTTCAACTTTTAAAACATGTATAAAAATTTGACTTTTAAAATTATACTATTAAAATTATACTATAAAAATTTTACTATAAAAATTATACTACAAAAATTTTACATTAAAAATTAAAATACAATAATTTACTTTAAAAACATGTATAAAAATTTAACTTAAAAAAATAAAACTTAAAATTACAAAAAACTTATAACTTAAAAATTTCATTTAAAAATATGCGTCAAAATTTGAAAAAAAAAATCCACCAAAAAAAATTCGAAAAATCATTTCAGAAAAATTTATCAAAAAAAAGATGCGCACATAAAATTTCCTATCTTGGTTACATGATTATGTACTCAAAATAATTCGAGGTTAAATTACGTCATGACGCAATTTAATCCTTTGCCATATTAGTTGAATATTCGCTGGATTAGTATATGCTCGCGCGTTTTTTGTTTTTAATATTTATTCTTCCGCACATAAGTATCCATCAAAATATATATCCCTATTTAAATATAATTAACCGATGAAATCTACTCAATTGTTAATAATTTTTTAATTGAATATAACAGTAATTCATCCACTCTTAAAGTACAATTAATTTTCAGTGAATATTTTCATCTTTTAAGTATATTTGTTGATCCGTGAATAATTCAGACTCCATTTTTCTCAAGTATTTCCCAATATTTATTTGATATTTCATCTCATCATTGAGAAATTTTACCGTCTAATTTATTATAAGAAATTCTCTATTCACTGAATATTTGTTAGCTTCAACTCATATTTTCTCACTTTAATGATTGCTTTCCTCTTTAATGAATATTTTCTCTCTTTAATTAAAACAAATTGAAAATGGCAGAATGGCAACATGGATTATGCAGCTGTTTTTCTGACTGTGGTTAGGACACTTTATTTAATTGTGTTTTTTTTCTTTCCGTGTTTATGTCGATATACTTTTTAAAAATAGTCGACTGTTTGAAATTTACTGCACGATTAACATGTGTGACCTTAACGCCAAGAGACAAACATAATTTAATTTTAATAATCGCCAATGAATTACATAGTTATTTTTAGGATAGTGAGTCAGCAACAACTTTTCAACCTTTGATCACTCAGGTTTCATTTTCTCAGCTGCAATAGAAAAGTCGTCTAACTTATCATAAAGTTCAGAAGGAATCTCAAGATCAACTTCAATTGTATACCCATATGACAAAGATTCAAGATTCAAAGTCAAACAATCAGATATTATTGAATCGAATCCATCAAGTATCCAACTAAATTCACCACAGTGTAAAGGTTGACTTAAAGCCCAACCGTATAAATTATTAATATCTATATAAAGCAACTCAGTGTTTTCCTCAGTTTTAAAATAGTGTTTATTAACAAAAGTAAGGCCTCCTCTAATACCTCCCTCATAAAAGCTAAACATTTCATTTTCAGTAATTAATTCAATAGGATCATCTAACGGCATTAAAACTGAAGACCAAGACATTCCAGGAATACCAAAATAATTCAAATGCTCTAACCTATTATGAGATAAAGACTTCGCCCGAAATTGTTGGAAAAAGTCAGCTAAAAGAAAACAATCTAGTTTCAAATAAACTTTCATGTAATCAAGTAAAATCCTACAATTAGTTTCATACCAAATTATCTCAGCTTTTAAATATTCAGCTTCAGTGAAACCTTTCCAAATCGGTGGTAACTCATATGTATTGTGAAGAACATCTAAACTAGTTGCAAAGTTGTACGGAAAGATCCCCTTTTCATCAACTATAGTTCCCGTAAAAACAGATCGAGTAAAAGGTAAATTCGTCAAGGTTTTAACCGCCTTTGCTATAGCATCAAATTGATAAGAATCAATAAATCTCACGCTAACTTTTCACAAGTGTGCAATTAATGAAATTAATTTTTCAGTTGTTATTGGGATACATCCTAAAGCCCAATTTCTAAATTTACTCAATCCATATTTTAATATGTGGTGCATATCGTATCCCTTTAAGTTATGGAAAACAATGAGTAAAACTTTGTTAATTTTTCTATTAATATTACAGTCATTGCAAGCAGCACCCAAGTATTCCCCAGTAAAATGATCATGATCTCTTACTGAATCAACAATGTCTTTCAAACAAAGATAACATTGTATAAAAGTATTTAATTGATTCTGTTGTAGGTTTGTTAATTGTTTAATTGATTGTCTTCCCATTTTATAATAATATAGTAGTACTGTATATTTTGCTATTCTTTCTACTGCTTTCAAAAATTGTTCCACACAATCTTCTCCTATAAATTCTTTATATATTGTACTCCCATCAAAATTATTTATTAATAAAAGACCAGAAGAAATGAGTAAATGTATTTGATGGTGCATTTTTGGACCAGTCTGTGAATTTAATGAACTTATTTTTTGGAAAAGTATATAAAGTTGTTCCTAACTAGTTTCTATTACATAATATGTCGTTTTTATCCAATGCCACCTTATTTTTAAAACCGTTTAGACATCTAGGACACCATAAATATTGAATTATTAATATATTATGATTTTTACTTCAACAATTCATTAACCTATTAAGCGATGTTATTCTTACATAATGATAATTTTCTACTTTATTTAATAGTAATAAATTAATAATTGTTAATTATGTAACTTTGGACTTCTGAATTATTTTTAAAAATGGATGTTTTTTTCCGTTTTGTCATAACTAAATGCATTAATTATAAGACCTTCGTTGTTTGCTTCAAATTTTCTAATTCCATTTAATTTTATTGCATATCGTTCGGGTTATAATTTAATTCATTTAGATATTTAGTATAACTATATCATTCTATGGCCATAATAAATCTCATCTTTTTTAATTATTGACAACACACTGTAAATAAAACATAGATTATCGGTATTTTTCACATTTATTAAACACTTTTTATTAGCTAATTTTTTTGGAGTTTTTAAATAACTTCTACCGCTCAAACTACTTATATTATTGATTTTTGTTACAGTAAAGTGAATTTCTGTTATTCTTCTAATAATTCAACTACTCCTTAACTCAGTTATTGAAGATATTTATTCATTTAACTTTTGTATTCCTTAGTCAAAGAATGATTGTGTAAGTGGTCTTGCACTGTTACTAATGTTATATAATTTTATCTCGCCATCTTTCTCGAATTCAATTTCTATTCCGAATTGAATTTTCACATATCCTAGTTCCTCTATTGTTTCTCTTAACTTATTAATTAACTATATTGGAAATATAATTTTTTAATGTTCAAGTCGGTAGTATCTATACTAAGTATTTGATGAGTCCCTCGTAAATATCTTTGAATTATTGGTACATTTCCACCTATTTGTACAATATTTTTTATTTTGCCATATGTTTTCAACCTCTTCCATTGATCAATCCCATGAATCCTTCGACCCAATATCTTCAACCGCTTCATCTCATGAATCCGACAATCCGATGTCTTAGTCCGCTTCCACCGCTTTATCCGTTTCGTCCACTTCATCCGCTTCCACTGCTTAAAAATAAATGCACAAATTTTCATTGTGTACTTTTGATGCACAGTATCTTGGAAATTATTTACCTAGTAATGAAAATTATTTAATTTTTTATGGAATTATTTATTAAAAATAAATGCACAATAATTGTGAATCCAATCAAAATTGTTTATTAACTATAAATGAAAATTAGATTTTTGATGAAAAAGCAAGAATATCAAAGTATATGAAGTACTCCTAGAAGAAAATAGTACAGCTGTTATTGGGATGACTTGCAAGCCTCCTGTTCAATACCTTCAATACAGTATGAGCTATTTAAAGTTTCCTATTACTTATACATTCAAGGTAAATTTTTAATTCTATTTAACTTGATTAATTATTTTTTAGGAATCAGTTAATTTAAAAGCTTATGAATACAATATGCCGATTGGAAATATCGAAGATGAAGATTGAAAAAATATTGCAGGTATTCTTCATTTGATGAACAAGATTTTCATGAAAGATTTTCGTTTAATAATTGTGAAAGTAAATTGAAGGAACAAGTACATGGTGATAAAAAATACAAAATCCAGATAATTATTCAAGGAGTTACGATTAACAATTCTATTATCAAGACTATTTGGAACATCAAAAATGTTGTTGAATAAATTTTTTAAAAATTATCTTGTGTGTAGTTTTTATAAAATTTGTTTTATGTATTTTGTTGAGATTTATAAAAAAAAGTTGAGCAAGAATTGTCGGAGAAATTGTTGCTGATGAAGAAATTGACGGAGTATCTGCTATATTTTCATATAAAAATAATATAATAAAATATTAAAAAAAAATGAAGGGATCTGCCAAATTTTCATATAAAAAAATAAATAAAGTCTAAAAAAAATTTATTTAATTTAATGACAAATTAAAATTAATACTTGATTCGTTAGTTACTTGGTTGAGAATTTTGAGAATTATTTTGAATATAACCTAATAGTAAATTAAAATTGATTTAATAAAAAATGAAAATCTTACTTAAATTGTTATTTTGAAATTGATATCCTCCAACATTTTGAACAGGATCTTCAATAAATTGAGGAAAATTTGGATAATCTAAAAGTATAGTAAATTAGTTTAATAAAAATGAAAATCTTACTTAAATTATTCCCATATTGATTTACTTCAACAACATATTGAGGATAATTTCCTCCATTGAATTGTGGATAGATATTTATAAGACCTAAATGTAAAATTAAATCAATTTAATCAAAATTACAATCTTACTTAAAACGTTATTTTAATATCCACCTACAAATTGAGGATAATTCATGTAACCTAAAATAATCAAATTTAATCAAATTATTAAAAAATTAACATTTCACTTAAATTGTAATTTTGTGGATAATATCCTCCGTAACTTTGTGGATAAATTCCATCATTTTGCTGATTTACTAAATTATTTAAATTATAAAGTAAATTTGAATTAATATAAAATTTCAATTACTTGTTCCATATTCGTAACTAAGGTTATTGTTGATATTATTCATTCTTGATATCTGAATAAATTACATAATAATACTAAATTTTAAAAAAATTATACTTACAAATTTGACTTTTTGATAACTTATGACAAATTCTTAAAATGTTTATCATTATATTTAAATGTGTGTATTTATTTTTTCGATCAATCAAAATCAACACACCCACACAACAACATGCACACATACCTATATCAATCAACAAAATCACATTAGGAAATAAACACAATGATAGAATAAATATTTATTTAGATAACAATGAATTCTTCATTGATTTTAACCAAGTTTTGTCAACAAATTTTGATATCGAATTCTATTATATTCAATTGGCATCAACATTGATTCTTGTTTTGATATCAATAAACGGGGATAATAGAAACCCATTGGATCAAATACATATATTTTATCTGGTTTCACATAAATTGTGAGCCAATGTTCTCCACCAAGATTAGATGATTGAGTATTTGCAATCAAAGCTTTGTTGATATTGATATATGGATTTTTTTCCAATGGGAAAACACCAATGAAATTTTTCACAATTAATTTTCTAGTAATAGTTTGTATCTGAATAGAACTAAAATTAATTAAATTAAATAATTAATTAAATTACTTACTTCATTTTTAACTATAACTAGTAATACTTTGGTTTATAGTTTGTTCAACCTAGAGTTGTTTGTCAAACCTGTAATGGATGTTCAAACTAATACTGTGCGGCTTGAGGTGATTTGAATCTCTTTTTCAAAATATCCGTATACAAGTACTGATTCAGATTCAGTTAATGGATTTTCAAATTTTATATCCAATCGTAAATTTCAGCTTTGAGGTAACTGCCTTGTGAAAATTCAGTAATGAATAAATTTTCTTTAAATGTTTCAGTATACTATACATCATAATAATAAGTTATAGTTAATCGTATCGTATCAAATTTAGTTTTCTTATTTGGTATACGTATCTGATTTAATTCATCATTAAAATCTACTTCTTTTTTATTAAATCCCAATCGGTTAGCTTCTTCAATACTATCAAATATTACATTGAATGGAAAATATTTACAATTAATATTTAAAATTTTATTGTCAATATGTATCAGATAAAATGTAGAGTTGTGACTTATTGTATAGTTTCCTTCAATATAATAAAGATATTCATAACTATTATGTAATGTACTCTTACTATATTTAATATGAGAGTTGTTATAAAATGAAAAATTATTGTACACAAAAGTGAATTCAGTTAAAGCAACTTCCCAATCCCCATCCAAGTAAATTTGATTTGGGTATTCAACATTAAACTTTCCGGCTTCATTATTTGGAAATGTAAGTGGGTAACTATTACTGGGTAAATTCACTTAAAAATCCTTTTTATTCATTTATTTTTTTAAAATGTAACGATAAATGTGTTTTGGTATCTTTGCTAAATTTAATTAATTTCCCACTATCATCTCGAATATTTATTTCAATGATGTTTATAGTTGAATACGATACTGGAAAGTACATTGGATTCTTCATTTCTAATTGAAAAATTTCTCCTTGATCATATTTTTTAATCCAAGTAGATTTTAATAGTGGAACTCTAACATCTCCAACATTTATCGGCTCAATAATATTTGAATAAATGAACATTTGTTGATGATGATGTAATAATTTTGGAATTTTAGTGCCTAGTATATTTTTTTATGTAAAGTTTGAAAATTTTAATCCCAAAGATTTTACTAAATTTGTGTCAAAAGATATATTTGAAATGTCATCTGCAAGTGTTATTTTGACCAATTCATTATTTTGAATTATCAATTTTTTAAAAGTAGAAGGATTAAATGACAACAAATGACCTTGTAATTCTGATAAGGTGTTTATGAATAAATTATCTTCAAAATATTTTTAAAATTTGAATTTTCTTCATAACTTATAATTATCCCAAACTGTTCCAAAACACAATCGTCTGTAAATTTTGGTAATTTTATTCGACAATGATCCCTCTTTCACTAATGATAGATGTAGATTTTAATCAAAAACTAAACGCGTGTTGAATATCGGGGAATGTTACTTTAAATGAAAGATGTTGACCGACAATAACCAAGTTCTCATATTTTTCAATAAGTATGTCAACATTTGGAGTATATTTTGGACACGTCTATTTTTAGTGTTTACCAAAGATAAAAGGGACCTTTTATGTCTTTGTAATACCACTGTTTTAGATTTACTAATATTTACATTACCTCGAACTATATTTACAATAACTTCAAGCAAATCGTCAATAAAAAATGGAGGAAAAGCTTATAAAATCGCTATTCTTTTATTATTTTGAGCCTTTACCAAGGCATTGAAATATGGTTAACTGTGATCAAATTTCATGTTTACTATTTTCAATCAATTTTTCTTTAAATTATTTTATAGAATCTTCTTTACTTTTGGTTTGGGTTTACGAATAACTTTTTTGGTTTCAATTTCGTTTTTTGAAAAGTACTTTTTTAAATGGCATGATTGATTTGATTTATTGTTTCCAATTTGTTTATAAATCGTAACACCTTTTTCAATAAAAATATTTTTTCGGATACATAAATCGTCACTACATTGTTTGTTAAATTCAAAGAATAAATATCCGTACAGAACACTTGTAGCATCTTGGAATGATTCAATTAAAAGTTTTCTGTTGTTTGGATAAGCTTGCCTGGCTAAGAAATCTATAATCGTTTGATCGCGCATATTTGTGAAAATAACTAGGTATTGAACATTTAAATTACGAGTTCGATGACTTTCTCCTTGATGAAATAAATTTTGTGTTATGAAAATAAAAGTAACTCCACAATGTCTACTGATTTTTGTGAACAAGTTATCAAAATCTTTTTCCTTATTTGCTTCTTGATACAATTCATCTATAATTATTACATCACCTCGACGTAACCTAGACGACCAGTTTTTATCTAATCCCTTAACTATTGTCATTTTCAATTTACAAAACTGATTTTGCGTCAATCCATGGTCTTTGCCTGCACCCCTATACCAATATATTTTATTGAATTTTGATTTGAACATGTTTTATTGTAATAAAATACATACGAATAAAGTTTTTTCCCTTCCACTTGGCCCTACAACTTTATATACTGCATCATTTCTTAATTCAATTTAATTTAATTTGTTTATAATTTGATTGATAGCAGAAAATGATTAGTAATATTAATTATAGAGGAAGATGTGAAGTATCCGGAATGAAATTTCCAACCGGAAAACCTCAACATGTAGTAATACCCAATCTTATTCTTCAAGAGTGGAAAATGCAGGATAATTCAATTTACAAATTCAATCATTATCTTTGAACATTGACATAGGTTGTCGAATCAATTTGTATGATTTGTCTAACAAAACAGAAAACCTTTACGAGCCTGAACTGTTTTCTGCATTAAGACTTGTCAAGTATAATCCGTTATGTGTGAATGTTTTTGCAAGCGGAAAAGTCGTTGTCATGTGGATAAAAACACTGGAATACAACTCTCTAGTACAAGAAATATTTAATTTTATAAAACTTAAAATTAATAATCTTAAAACCGACGAAGAAATACTAGATTATTTATTAAGCACTGCTTGTGTTTAAATAGATAGAATTCTGACGATTGTAAATTTAAAAATGATCGACGAGCAAGAAGCATACATATTCGAAACAATTCTGATAAAGATGGAAGAGCTCTTTCCGAATATGAAGAACAAACTTTCGTATTGTGCTCCTGAATTTTTTGGCAACGCGGATTTATCAAATGACAGTTTTATGTGTTTATTTTTATGCGTTTATTTTTATGTTTTTATTTGTTGAGAATTAATTTTCTATTAAGTTTTTAATTGGTTGAAATAGTGTTGTTGTATTATTATTATTATTATTATTATTATTATTATTATTATTATTATTATTATTATTATTATTATTATTATTATTATTAATATTAATATTAATATTAATATTATTATTATTATTTTGAAAATTTCATTTTATTTTGTTAACTCTAAATTGTTTTGAAAAATTTTACTTTAAAAATTTTACTATAAAAATTTTAATTTCAAAATTATACTATTAAATTTTGTATTAATCTTAAATAAAATTCAAATTATATTTAAAATTACTTTAATTATTATTTAAAATTTACTAAAAATTAAAATTCATTAAAATATACATAAAATTTAAAATCAATACATAAAAATTTAGAATCATTTCAAAAAATTTAAAACACAAAAATCAAATCTCAAAAAATCCGGAAAAGTAAATTCAAAATTTTTCAAAAAAAAATGATGCGAACACAAAAGTAATCAAGATAATCAGAGATTAATTACGTAATTACATAATTAATTCGTCGCAAAAGGGGTAGGGGTATGATGCAGTGTTCTACTAACTACCTCCTTTTATTTTGTTTTAATTCATGTTTTATTTTATTTTAAATATCTGCTTGGGGTGTATTGGTATGTTTTCAACAGTCATTTTGATAATTCAAAGGATTTTAACTAACTTTATTTTTGTTTTAATTGTGAATTCTAGCCCAACAAACTACTCCAGTGGCCGTTTAATTTGCGCCTCTCAATTTAGCGGTCCAAATCATCATTTTTGGCCGGCACAGTCACATATCTCTATAAACATAAAACGAGTAATATTTCTATACATAAAGAAGACTGAGTAATGCCAACTTAAAAGGTAAGGAAAGAGATCACATAAGGTGATTTTTCGTATTTACAGTATGAGTTTCAGAACCAATGATTGTCTCAAAATTGTTATTCACTGTAGTTATCATCAATTATATACGTGTAAATATAGTTGGACTTCATTGCTTATGGCTCGGAACAGGGTTGTCATCTTGGTTTGGTTGTTTTGATTGATTTTCTTTTATAGCCTTTTGATTGATGGAGTTGGTTTTTTGTATGTTATGATATTGAGCGATTTGTGTTTGGGTTCTTGTAAACTTGACTATAAGTTTTGAGTTTTGTTTTGACTTGTGGCTTCTTTGCCTTTTCGACTTTCGACAGATTTTCATTGTGTTGAATTATTTTTACATGAAATGTCTGTTTAATTATAATCCGATACAATCTTTCATTATGTTTTATTTTAGATTTACTTTATCTTCATCGATAAAATCTCTCAATGTTACCCTATAATTTATGTATTAAATCGCTTAATGGATTCAAATCAAATAAGAATTTACGACTTAGGTTAATCATATTTATATTTGCAGTCTCTAAATTTATTTACCTATATTTCAAAAACTTAAAATTCTGATAAAATCTTAAATTTTGAAGTAATTGATTTAATTTCATTTTCAAAATAAAATTATTCAGAGTTTTATCTAATTCTAATTTTATTAAAAATAAAATTTAAAAAAAAATAAATAGTAAAAATAAATAGTACTTAAAAATTATCAATTAAAAATGTTAACTTAAAACCTTTAATTTGAAGTTCACGAAATATTTCAGATTAAAACCAATTCTTAGAATAAATTTCAAAATTTAGTACTAAAAAACAAAGTTAAAATAAATACTTTCAATTGGATTATTATTTTACTCAAACTAATTTATTGAAAGGTAATTTTATTGATTTTATATTTTTTTGATTTATCTTGATACTGATCTTTCCTATGTAACTATAGCAACCAATGTTATATTAATTTTTATCAATATGTTAACAGATATTAAACGATAACGCCAATAAAAAACCTTTCGTACGATATATTTCGATAGCACAGCCAATTTCTTCAGGTACTCAAAACCAACTAAAAATATTATGAATTAACATTTAATTTAAACAAATTATTTTTTATTAATTTAATTTTTTAATAAATAAATATTTTTAAAAATATATTTTAAATTAATTTTAAATTTTTTAATTATATTCTAATTTTTAAAAATTAATGTAATTTAAAATTTTCAATTATTTTAATAATATTAAAAAAACAAACATCATTTAACATACGTAAACTATTTAAAAACATTCAAAACATTCGTAGTCACAGCACTCTGCACATTAATCTTTAGATCCAATGACCTCATCAGCAATGCTTCACATATCACTCGTTCCCAATAACTATTAAAACTTCTCAACAAAATTCTAAAATCAGACATTCCTATATCACTTTTACAGCCTCTATTGTGTTCACTAATATTGTTCAAACCCTTCAATCGACAATGCTCTAGAACTCGAGTACAGAGATGACGGGAAGTCTCTCCAATGTATGTGGCATTACACCCATTACATGTAAATTGATAAACGAGATCAGAACACAATCCAACCGGAGTTTTTGATTTATTAATAAACATATTGCGTACCTTACACGAATTAGAGACGATCTTATACTCTAAATTTCCTATCAGTTTACTCAACTTCCTCTTATAATATGTAAAGCCTTCAGAGTACGGCAATACTAACACATATTTAGGCTCAATTTTTTTATATCCATTTTTACCATCACCCAGATCAACACTCAATTCACACCCATCCGACAAATTACATTCAGACTTTCCACAACATGGATCCTTAGGATTTTTAATCAATTTATCAACAGTTTCTTTTATCATCAACAATAAAAATGATTTAGAATATCCATTCTTTATCAAAAACTCAACCAATTTATCAACACTTTTTACCGAATTAGCAAAAGTTGAAGATAAAGACCATGAACGATAAATCAATCCTTTCACCATATTTCTCTTAAACTTAAATTCACAAAAGCTTTCTGGAGAAGTATAAAGATCAGTATCAGTTGGTTTTCTATAAATCTCTGTCTCATACTGTTTATCTTTGCGTTGAATTAACAAATCCAAAAACGCAATTGATGACTTTCTCTCCGTTTCACATGTGAATACAATGTTTTTATGTAAACTGTTCATAAAATGCAAAAACGGTTCTACATGTTTCTGGTTTTCAAATATAAGAAAAATATCATCCACATACCTTTTATAAACAAAAGGTTTTTCAAATTGGAAAGAAGCAATTTTCTTTTCCAAACTAGCCAAAAATATTGATTCCATCGTTGGTGCTAAAGGGGAACCCATAGCGACTCCATCTATTTGTTGATACCATTCATCATTGAAAAGAAAATTGACATTTGAAGTAGCAAATTCAAGAAGTTTTCGAAATGCCCTTCTATCCAAAATGTGATGTTCCGAATCATTTTCATTCCACAACTCCAAATGTTGACATACTTATTGAAAAATATGAGAACTTGGTTATTGTCGGTCAACATCTTTCATTTAAAGTAACATTCCCCGATATTCAACACGCGTTTAGTTTTTGATTAAAATCTACATCTATCATTAGTGAAAGAGGATCATTGTCGAATAAAATTACCAAAATTTAAAATATATTTTTAAAAATATTTATTTATTAAAAAATTAAATTAATAAAAAAATAATTTGTTTAAATTAAATGTTAATTCATAATATTTTTAGTTGGTTTTGAGTACTTGAAGATGATAGCTGTGCTATCGAAATATATCGTACGAAAGGTTTTTTATTGGCGTTATCGTTTAATTAAATCGTTGCCAAATTTATTTAATTATTTATTTATTAACATATATTGTTTTTCTTATTCTGTTAAATTCATTTTGTATTGAAGAAAAGTATGTGTAGTTCAATAAATTGTTAAACTTTTAATAGGGATAATTAGTATATTTTTATAGAGGCAAATTCTTATTGTACGGTAACCATAGATTAAGACATTTGATAGTCCATTTAACCAATATTTGTTGTACATGAAAATTTTCAAGTCGATCTATTTGATTTTGCTTGAATCATTATAATTACAACTTTTATAAGTAAAGATTTGGAAACATTGTTGAAGTATTCTTTATAAGGAAACTTTAGAGTAATGAATTATGTTAATTGTAGGTTTTACAGTGCATATAATTAGATTCGGATAAGTTTAAAATAAAATAAGTCTGATTAGCAACAAGTTCAACATTATAATAATTTTTAATGACTTCTGTTTTGTTGATTTATTTAAAAAGATTAATGAAATTATGTTCGGTTGAATAGTATGATTTTCTATCAACTAATCAATGCGGTACCAATAATATTTTGAAAATAATTTGAACATTAAAATTTGAATTTATTTGAGTCGTTGTCATTGGTAATAAATAGAATTAACCAATTAAAATCAAGTATTCTATAATTTCATTTTCAAATTATTATTTTCATGAAAACTGTAATTATTTTAATTGATAAATTTATTAGTATTTTCAACAACCGGTTTTAGTTAAATAATAAGTTTATTGAAAAATAGTTTGTACGTTTTCGAATTATTTTCAAGAAAAACTACAATAAATATATAGATAAAGCTATTCAACTTTTCATCTATTTTTAGTTTAATAATTATTTTATTGAAAAATAGTTTGTACGTTTTCAAATTATTTTCAAGAAAACTGTAATAATTTTAATATATTGATAAATTTATTGGTATTTGGAGTTTAGCGATTAAATTTATCAAAAAATAGTGTCGTTGTCAATAGTAACAGCCAATCAAAGTCAAGTATTTGGTTTCTGCTGTTTCAAAATTAATTTAAAGAAAATTTATTGAAATATGGTTTTTATGTTGTTTCAAGAATAACTTTCTATTGAAAAAAAAGGTTCAGTTAATAATATTTTTAATTAACAATTGCCTTTAATCAATCAATAATTTTACGAGTTTATTTACATCGACGATTAACAAATTTATATACTTTTTAATCTAATTTCAATAGAGATTTTCAATTTAATATTCTTAAATTAAAATATTTATTCATATTTTCAAACCATTTTTAACAGGTACTTAAAATTTGTCAACGATTTTTAAATATATGTATGTTTTTTACCAATTAAGCAACTACTCTTTATTATAGACATGTGTTATAATATACTTGGTATTTAGTAATTATTGGTTTACTTAAGGTTATAACTTTTAATGACATAGGATTAAAATTATTACCTCTTTCATCTTTTATGGTTAAAATTATTACCTCTTTCTTCACATAGGGTTAAAATTATTAACCTTTTAAATAACTTTATAACAAATCATGTAATAGTTTATTCAAAAAATTTATCGAAAAGTATTATAATATACCTAGTTTGAATCATAAATTATTGAAATATTTAATAGGTATCACATAAGACCTGATGAATTTTTAATGGTTATTTAATCAATTTTTGGTTACATAAAGCTTTAATGTCCGAAATTATCGTTTAATTAGCATGTTGTTAATGAATGTAAATCTAATTTTACACGTGTTGGTATCAACATTTAATTAATATTTAGATATTTTCAAAGCTCTTATTAAAAACAAAAGTTTATTTATATATCATTAGTATCCACTTGACTGATATTGATATTGTTTACCAAATATGTGTTTGTAATAAATTTACGTGTGAAAAATTGTTTGTCTTTTTTATTGTGTAAGTTAAATTATTATTATTATTATCAATAGCATTATTATTAATTGTGTGAATTTTGTTAGCATTAATTAATTCAGCATGCGTGAATTTTTAAAAAATATTGATGTCAAACTCATGGATCGATTATTCTTTATCTATTTATATAGTGAGCCCAGTGACTTTCATTTGTAAACCCAGTGACTTATTTTCATAAAAACACTAAATCTAAAATAGTTGTTACAGCGAATTTAGTTGATGTTATCGCTAATAATTTATAGAGTCGGATGAACTTGAATGGATTTGTAAATTAAGTACTCTTTTACCTGCAATGGTTTCGAATAATCTTTTTGACACTTTGAATTACGATATTGGTCATCCTTTGCATTCGAAAAAACTTGACTCAGTAATAGGTAAATTCAAAGATGAGAGTAAGGGACTTGGATATAAGTAATGGGTTTTCTTATGACCAAAATGCTATAGTCTTTTAGGTGAAACTGAAAGTAATAAAGCAAATGGAATTACTTTGGAAGGAACTGAAATAAAGCATCTTTCTTATCTTAATTGTTATAGAAACGATACAATTTTTTCTGTTCCTCAAACGAGAATAGGGACGAGAAATCATCAGTTGTTTACTTTTAAAAATTGTAAAATTTCTTTAAGTAACAACGATGATAAACGTCAATGGGTAGATAAAAACAAAAGTTTTGCATTCGGACATTATTTAGGTATCAATGCCACTGATGTTAAAGCTTTTATTTAAATAAATGTTGTCTTAAAAATGTGTTTTTCTTTTTATTCTATTGTTTAGTAATTATTATTATTATTATTATTATTATTATTATTATTATTAATATTATTATTATTATTATTATTATTATTATTATTATTATGATTATTATTATTATTAGAAATTTGGGTAATAAAATGAGTTGTAACCGTTGAGTCAGGGGTTCAAATCCTATCGTGGGCGAATTATTTTTTATTTTCATAATTAAATTTTTTAATAGAATATAAATCTGTATATTTTATTTGCTGTAAATTTCAAATTTTATAGAAATTGGTAATGTAAATCTTGTATAATTTAATTTTTTACATTTAGTTAAGTTGAAATTTTAAACTTTGAATTATTTTCTTAAAATATTGAATTTTGTAAATCCAGTGTTCAAATTTAAGCTTTGAGTGACTTATTTTTAATTAAATAAACTATCAATATACTATAATTGTTGTAAACTTAAATTTTTATGAAAATTATTAAAGTTTTATGATTATTTTGATAGAATTATTACGTAATATAATACTAACAAAATAGCCATTAAGCTAAATAATTAAGGGTTGAATATTTATTTTAAAACGGGTTTGATGTTAATTTATTATGTTTAATGATTATTTTTTATGTAATAGTATAATTAACAATTGAAAATTTCATTTAAATATAATTTTTAATATATCACATGCAAGTAACATAAATCAATGAGGTAAAGTAAACTCTTACGTTTATATGAAGTAAGCAGTATAATAAAAATATGAATAGTACTAGTGAGTGATTTTGTTAAGTCTACGACTTAGTAGTAGGCGTAGTTGTAGGCGATGATGGGCGCGGATCGGTGTTGATCGGTGCGGATGGGTATGGATGGTACGGATCGGTGAAGTTTGTGTGTGTTAACGGTTTAAGAACGGAAGGTTCTAGAAGGTAGGCGTGTGGAAGGTTCTAGAATGTAGGTGTGTGGAATGTTTTAGAAGGTAGGTGTGTGTAATGTTCTAGAAGGTAAGTGTGTGGAAGTTGGTAGGTGTGTTGGTCCTCAACTACATGACATAATAACAGTTAGGTAATAAGTGTGTTGGTTCACAACTACGTTACATAATAAGGGTTAGGTAATAAGTGTGTCTCCGGGTAGTGACTGACCAGTGGTCACGTGACATAATTGTGAGGTCACCTGGCAACACTGGACAAACTAGGGTTGTCAGTGAGTGGATAGAGGTCAATATCCAGGTAGCAACAGTGTGGACAGAGGTCAGATATTATGTAATATTACGTAAGCCTAGGGGTAGTATTTCTTATTTTAAAATTTTATTAAAAAGTTTTTTTAATTATTGGAAGAGTTTTTGATAAGGTCATAGGATCCAAAAGTGAATGTAAAAAACCATTAGAAAGCGAAAGTGTTGAATGTTTTGAAATATTTTAGTTGGTATATTAGGAATATGTTGGTTGATTTGGATGTTTTTGGGTGTATTAATTATAAATATTGTAATTTAATAAATATTTTACAATAAAAATTATTTATTAAATAAATATATTTTGAAAGTAATTTAAGTAATTAAAAAATATTAATTTAAATAAATAATTTAAAGATATTAAAAAAGTTATAATTTGATTGGATGTATAAATTAAAACCCTAATAATTTGTTTGCTTAATGTCAGCTTAAGTGAAAAAGGCTGTGCCGAAAATTCGTAAAATACCTTAAATAAATCTGATACATAGTATAATTTTGTGGAAAATATTATGTCACTTATAAAGAAATCAGATGTGAAAACAAAAAAAATCCTTATATTATTATTATTATTATTAAAATTAAAAAAATATTATGAATTAACATTTAATTTAAACAAATTATTTTTTATAAATTTAATTTTGTAATAAATAAATATTTAAAAAATATATTCAAATAACTTTTAATTAATTTAAAAATTTATTTATATAAATATTATAATTTTTATTTATATTATAACTTTTAAAAAATAATGTAATTTAAAAATTCAATTATTTTAATAATATTAAAAAAAGTTTTTTTTTAAAAATCAATACATAAACATGATTTAACATACGTAAACTATTTAAAAACATTCGTAACAGCACTTTGCACAATAATCTTTGGATCCAATGACCTTATCAGCAATGCTTAAAATATCACGCGTTCCCAATAATTATTAAAACTCTTCAACAAAATTCTAAAATCAACGATTCCTATTTCACTTTTACAGCCTCTATTGTGCTCACTAATATTGGTCAAACCCTTCAATCGACAATGCTCTAGAACTCGAGTACAGAGATGATGGGAAGTCTCTCCAATGTATGTGGCATTACACCCATTACATGTAAATTTATAAACGAGATCAGAACACAATCAAACATATTGCGTACCTTACACTAATTAGAGACGATCTTATGCTCTAAATTTCCCATCTGTTTACTTAACTTCCTTTTATAAATTGTAAAACCTTCAGAGTACGGCAATGCTAACACATAATTAAGCTCAATTTTGTTATATCCATTTTTACTTTTATTTAGATCAACACTCAGACTTTCCAAAATATTGATCCTTATGATTGTAAATCAATTTCTCAACAGTCTTTTTTATTATCAATAATAAAAATGATTTAGAATATCCATTCTTTATCAATAACTCAACCAATTTATCAACACTTTTTACCGAATTAGCAAGTAAAAGATATTTCTCTGATACTTAAATTCACAAAAGCTTTCTGGAGAAGTATAAAGACCAGTATCAGTTGGTTTTCTATAAATCTCTGTCTCATAATGTTTATCTTTGCGTTGAATTAACAAATCTAAAAACGCAATTGATGACTTTCTCTCCGTTTCACATGTGAATACAGTGTTTTTATGCAAACTGTTCATAAAATGCATAAAAAAAATACACAAATTATTATTATTACCATTATTATTATTATTATTATTAATATTATTATTATTATTACTATTATTATTATTATTATTATTATTATTATTATTATTATTATTATTATTATTATTATTATTATTATTATTATTATTATTATTATTATTATTATTATTGTTAGTATTAATAATAATAATATCCAACGAGGCACTATTGAATGTTAGTGTTAAAATCTTAAAAGTATCGAAGCGTAAAATAAGTATGACATAATTTTTAAAAATATTGATTAATGTGCCATTGTTGAATTAGTTGACATTTATTTTGAAACTTTTAAAAGCAGTTGTTTATAGAAATTTATTTAGAAAATTAGTTGAAAATACCGTCAGTTTTGACAAACCAATTAACAATGGGTCAATGGCTCCATGGACTCTGTGGATGTTTCAATGACTGTGGTAGGTATTACATATGATAATTTTGCTTCATTTTCCTTTATTCAGGGACTTGCATCTTGGCACACTGTATCCCATGCTATTTGGTAGGAAAAGATGCTGAGGCAGTAGGATTCAATTGTCTTGTATCTTGTATTATATTCTTCTTTTTTCCAACTTGCATCATTTCCTGCATTCGGACCAAAGTAAGAAGTAGAGCTCATATTGGAGGTTCATGTTGTTGTGATTTGCTTTTGTCTCTTATGTGTCCATGCTGTGTTATCGCCCAATTTCATCAAGAAATTCTAGCCATGCGTTCTACGGGAATATTGAGAGAATAAATGAATAAGAAAAAAAATCTATAAAAGAGAATTCTTGTTATTTAAAAACTCAAAATTTCATAGAATCCTGTAACTTTCAGTTTTTATTATAATTTAATAACCATATTCTGGTCGTTCATCTGCTTATTAGTTTCAAATGTTTCAACAGGAAAGCCCTGTTTTTCAGTAAAAAATCAAGAAAAAAAAGTAAAATTTAAAAAAATAATTTTTGAACTATTGTTGTGATTGATATTTGGATGGCAAACGTTTTCCTTCACTGGTCTTGGCAGTCGTGGCTCAATTTAAAAGGATCTAGATGTATTCTTCGAAATCCTGAATTGGTGACACAATAACATCTTTTGATATTGAATATTGATATTGAAAATTCTTTTTTCAATATTTCCGATTTTGGAGAACTTTTGTGTTCTTTTTTTGTATTATCTCATGAATCTGTTAAGATACGATATCTGAAACTAATTTTTTATATTTATTGAAAATGTACAAATCATCATCTGTTTGAATATTTACGTTGTTTTTTTAACACGTTGACGGACAATTGCGGCTATAGCCGTCAAAGCGAAGTTCACAATGTGGCATGACTGCTATAGCCGTCCAAAACGAAACGGTCGTTTTTAGACACTACGGCTATAGCAGCACAAATGTGCACTTACTGGCGTATACGTAGAAGCATAGTGTCGTGTTTTGAAAACATCTTTTTAGGTTGAAGTTCATATTTCACCTGTTATACGAGTTGCAATTAGATGGTATAAAAAGGTAATCTTTCATCTACTGGATGTAGCAGTATGGAATTCTTTCTACATCTTTAAAGAAAAGACAGGTTCTCAAATGAAGTATATAGAGTACAGGGAAGCAATCATACGATCTCTAACTGGTATAGATAATAAACGGGATGGAAGAACTTTGGTTCAATTTAAACGTGCACAAATCCAAACCAATGAAATCAACAACAATGGAACACAGCATTTTCCTGAGAAAATTTCACCTCCTGAAAATTATCAGCGAAAAACATATTTTCAGCGTTGTAAACAATGTTATAAACAGGGAATAAGGAAGGAAACATCATATTGCTGCAAGAATTGCATGTCAAAACCTGCACTGTGTCCTGCACCATGCTTTGAAACATGGCATACCGAAAATAATGTATAATAATTATAAAATTATAATAAATTTTTTTGTCATTTATTTATTTTTGTTTGATTAAGAACTAACATTTCGTGTAAAACTCCCAAAAATACTTTGTTGCATACAAAAATTGCTTGTTTGAACCATTAAACCTGTCATTTACGTTTTTAAATTTTTGCTGTTATAGCCGCCATCGTCCTATCACTTAGTGTATAGAGTCCGCTGGCGCCATGACGGTTATAGCCGCAACCTAATTAAAGGTACTAAATTAATCAAAATTAAGTTTATTTAAGCAGAAAGAGTAAAACTATACTTCTAACATTCTAAAAATCACAAAAACATATAGTGTCAATTTTCGAACTTCGCTTGTTCCTACTGTCCGTCAAGGTTAATATCAAAGTTCTCTGAAATATTTGCAACCCTTAAATTTTAAGAATGATTCTTAACCACTTGCGCCTCCAAGGGGTATATATTCACTCGTGGTAAATCCATATCAAGTTATTTTCTGAGAGTCTGCATGTTATTTTAACTTATTTAAGTAACATTATATATAACTCGATAGATCTGCCAACTTAATATAAATTTTTTTTATAAGTTTTTGTTCTTCACCTTAAATAACTCACCTTAAACTCATGCAATGGCTCATTTCCTCTGTGTGGTATTTATGACTCAAATTTCACTAGATCGGAAACGAATCTTCCTCTACCATGACTTCAATGTACTTTGGTTTTGAAATTCTAAAGCTATTGTACACTTATGTGATAAATCCAGCTCTTGACTTTTATATGAATAACGTTGAAGTTATAATAGCTTCGACATATAAGGTTACATTTCCAAATTTTTATCCAGATTTGACATATTATTTTGGCCATTCTGAATAATCTTTTTTCAACAACTATTCATCCTAACTATTGCAAGGATTTTCATTTTTTTTCACTATCCTTTCATTTTCTTTGACCTTAGATCTTATTCACGTCGATATTATAAATTAATGGGTGTTACCGAGCACCCGATGACAACAATTTTAAGCCGTTTATGGATAAATATCGACTCGATTTTTCAATGACTAGAAAGTTAAGTATTCAGCCATTAGACATCCACTCAAAGTAACCACAATCGCTATAAAATTATTTAATGTTCGGAGATTGATGTTTGGCATGACATCAGCCTCTTCACAAAGTTACATTAGCGTTTATACAGATAAGGTTGTCACGAATTTTTCCCAAAATATATATTTTAATTACTTGCGGCGTGTGAGCAGGAAAAGTCAATGTATTTAATAAATAACTTTAACATTAAACATATAATTACCACAGATACACTGCATAAACATTTCATAAATTCAAATAAGCTTTGAATGCAAATACAATCACATAACAAGAAATGAGTTAAACACACTTACTCGTGTTGATTTGACTGGATTTCGATAATCTTGCTAACTAACAAAATTTCATTCTAAAACTCTACTTGAAAATTTGTGTTGGAAATTTTTTTCTATAACATTCTAGAGAATTTTGAAAACTTTTCTGAAGTATGGTGGGTTTCTGGATGTTGAGGTTTTGAAACTATATGGTTGTTACCCAGACAACCGCATACAAATATTTTTCGCTTACCACTCGGGACCTGTTGGAACTGTGTTCGAGTGGGTGGATCGTCCTCAAAAAGTGAGCGCAATTGCTAATGCTATAATTGATCGAACGATCCATGGGTCCAACGAGCTGCCGATAGAAGGCCTGTGCTCGATTTTGATGTCAAGGTCCAATAATTCTCCTATCTCCTTCAAATTTTAATCTATACTGTTATATCATTTATTGTTATATCCATTCCCATAGTCCTCCTTGTCGTTGTTCATATTATTGATTTTACTATGGCCTGTACACCCTTCGTTATGTTAAATATCCTCACAGTATCTCTCTTACCCTAATTTATATTATAACTACTAGGTTCCCTATTATTATTACTAGCATTATCACCGTTACTATTATATGTATTATTCTAATCCGTTGTCACTGCTATTTCTATTATTCTTATTACTACCTTTATCATTATTCATAAATTCACATAAACATTGTCCACTAGCATCATCACAAGTCATTTAATCATTATCAATCAATAAATTCCTAGTGAAGTCATTTATATACCAGTTACACCTTTATTTTTAAATCATAAGTCAATGCACACTAACTGAGAGTCGTCGTGTCCAGATTAAACACTTACCAGTGTTAATTGCCTGAATGAACGGCTCTCAGTTGTAACGCACACCAACTAAAAATTCAGACAGAAAGTTTTCTGAAAAATAAGACTGTAAAACAAAACTGAAAATTTTTCAAAACACATCAGTATACATACCTACAATTTGACCTTAACCTTGTGTGTTATTTTTATTGCGATAAAACAAAATTTGACCTTCAAATTATTTGTGCTATCTAAATCTAATTTTTATTATTTTCTTAATTTAAATTGACAATTTATTTCTAAAATTTTTAAATGTATTTATTCAACCAAAAATATTTTATATTAACTCATTTATTTCATATCTTTTCTACATTTATATAAATTGCCGTTTTTCGGTCAAATTTTCTTGTTATTATGTTATTTTTTTTGCAAATTTCGTGCGATTCGTGATGCATTTTGTATTTATTTTATTTCACTTTTGTGTTTTTTGATTTTATATTTATTTATATTCTCTCAAATTTTAGAGTGTTTAGTTGATGTTGTATGTTGTATTTTAAGTTATCTTGGTGCTTGGTTTTCGTGTTTTATTACTGATAAATTTAAACAATTTTCAAGACCGTTTGTGTTCTGGCCCAACAAGTAGTTAGTTAATATAAATATAGTTTGCCTTAACCTTGCGTGTTCTAATTAATGTGGTAAACCAAAATTTGACCTGTGTGTTATTCATTTTTAATAAATTCTTGTTTTCTTTATTTTTCTATTTTATCTCGGCAAATTTATTTTTTAATTTTCAACTAAAATTTTGCAATTAAAAATATTTTATTTTTATTCAACTTTTCTTCTATTTATTGGATTTTATAAATTGCCAATTTTGGTTAAATTGCTTATTATTATGTAAATTCTTGCTGATCTATGTGCATTCTGTGGATTAATTTACTTTATTTTTTGGAATATTTCGTTTTATATTTATTTTGTGTTTTACTAGGATTTTTTTCATGTTTAATTGGTTTAAATTCGCTAAATTTAAAAATTTAAAAATTTAAATTTAACAACTGTTTCCTTGCCGATGTTTAAAATTATGTAATGCATTGAAAGATTATGAATGTTCAATATGTAATTTTCATTGGTGTTTACTCTATTATGTTTGTTACATAATATAGTTATGTAACATCGTTATGCAATTACTGCTTCTTAATGATAGTAAAAAATTTTCCTTTTCTTAAAATTGATTATGTCTAAAATTAAAGAACATTGTTCCATACTTTATGATTCTTATTGTTATAAACATGTCACAATTTTTACTATTAACGTTCTGAACACAATACAAATTATAACATGCCTAGAACATTAAAAATCTTATAGTTATCCAATCTTATCTTTTATGTGAAGATAACATTTAATGGTAACGTAAAAGTGCAATTCAAAATTTAGTTTTCTTTCTGATATTTTTAATTTCTTAATTATTCAAAAATCGTTAATTCTCAAATTCCTTGTGATATACATAAAACCAATTCAAGAAAAAATTAAATTTTTTTCACAATTATAATTAAAATATTGTATAAACATTAGAAATATATGCTAAAATTGTTTTTATATTAAGAATTAAGTACTTATTTGCAAAATAAACGTAATTTCATTTTAAAAATTATTGATTTTTCAAATTGTTTTGTTTTAATATATCATACAAATCAATATTAATATGGCTACGGCATATTATTTAAATTATAAAAATAATACTTAGTATATATATATTTTAATCAATTTTAACTATTTTAGAGTAATTTTCGGTGAAATGACTATTGAGGATGTAAAAATTACTATTAAGGTTAAATTTTAAATTTGTCAAATCATTTTTAAGAAAATTTTTAGAATTATATTTTAAATTCAATTTCACAACGTGAATTAGTCGAGTTATGTGGAATGTTTAATATACCACTTAATGGCAGAAAAATACAAATTCAGAAAAGATTAATAGATTCTGTTCTTATTGCAACGAATACTGAATTACTACAGCAAATTCTTTTTATGATAAATGGAACTTATAATCGCGATAACAACCCAAATATTTTAGGTGCTAATCAACCACTATCGTCTCAACCTAGAGATCAAACGCAAAATTTTGTCCAAAATGGTCTAAATAATGCTGAAATTAATCGGAATGTTAATTATCAATTGAATGGTTATAATCAGTTGCCAATGTCAGGCAATTTAATATCTAGTATTTATCGAATTTGCAATGAAAATTTGGATAAATGCCCTATAAATTTACGTCCAGAAATTGTTAATGGCATTGATCCTTCAAATATATTTATCCCAAATTATACTAAATACCCGACTGGTTATTTCAACGCTCCTAGCTGCAGCCCGTCATTTGTGAATGGTCGAGTAAATATGCCAAACGTTCAACTTCCATATTGTGTAAAAAACACGGTAATAAGCTCTTCGCAATTTTATTGCTGCCAAGTTGTTCTCCACCCACTCTCTTTGTTGATTCCAAAACCAACTCCCAATATCGTTCAAACAACTCGTATAATGTCAAAAATGCAATTACAGTTCACTCTTTCAAATAGCGCACGACATTTAATTACTGCTCACAGATCACAATTAAACAACAAGCGATTCTTCAAATGGCAAGTTCTTGTTCGATTTGGAGTTTATGATCCAACAAAACCATTCCCAAATTCCTCAGAAAACATTTCTAATTTACCCGAATACATTCCACCTTATTTAACATTATTTGTTAACAACGCTACAGTTCCATTATGGGATATTTTACCGAGCAATTCAGCGGCTAAAGAAGGAAAGCGTCACCCGAGGCCGATAAATATCAGTGATTATTTAAAGTTTTCTTCAGCGGATGATCAGGGTTATCGGCAGACAATAAACGTTAATTGGTGGCAAACACCTGGAGTGTACCAATATTATTATTTCGCAGTTTACCTCGAGAGGAAATTATCTGTCAGTGAATTGTTCGACAGATTCATTAATAAAACTCATCATGTTCAAATGCCTATCAGCTTCACGCTAAATTTCATTCGTGAGAAATTTTCCACAAATAATCAATATAAAAAAATATCTGATGAATCTACTGAAATGGATGATGATGACGACTTAGTGATATCTTCAGTGCTTCCGATCTCTTTGTTGTGTCCTGTTGGTAAAAGTAGAATAACTTGTCCGCTTCGTGGAGTTTATTGTCAGCATTTGCAATGTTTTGATGCTCACCTGTATTTAATGATGAATGAACGTCGGTCGGTTTGGAAATGCCCTGTTTGCGATTCCAGTGCTACTCTCAATGAATTGTTTGTCGATGAGTTCTTTCTAAAAATTCTACAAGATTTCCAGAAAAACGAAGATTTAACAGAGGTCAATGTCAATCCAGACGGCTCGTATGTGCCAGTGGCTGTGAAAGAAAGCAGAGAACACAAACAACATATCGGTAATATAATTTCCAATGTTGATAACAGCAAAGTCAATGAAGACGAAAATTCAACCGACAGTTCTGATTCAACGGAAAAACAGCCAGTTATTTTATTGGAAAGTGATGATGAAGAGAATAATCAAGTGAAAATGTCCTCAGATCAAAATATTTCATCGAGGTAATAATTTGTAGAAACAATAATATTAAATCAATAATTCATTTAAATGCTAATTCATTTAATTATTAAAAATCTCCATAATCAAATGATTGATTTTTAATTCTTAATCCAATAATTTGCCAATAGCGAGTTGCTGGTGGAATTAGTTTATAAATTATGCATCGCATTTTATTGTACAGTGATGAGTTGACAATAATTTACTATTTGTTGATGTAGAATTATATATCACGTGATTATTGATTTTTCATTTATTTATAAAGCGATTTTCAATCTGAAACTTTCTAATTTGCCAAAAGAGTTAGATATTTTTTCGATTATGAGCATAATTACATCATGAATTCAATCATTATAAATTGGGATAGCTTTGCAATGGTAATTTTATAAACTGGTTTACTTAGAATTTAAAATAAATCTGCCAATAATGTTAAACTAATTTAATTTTGCTTTCGATTATCAGTTATACATTCAACGGGAAACGTTTTAATTAAATTTCTTTAGTATTCTAGTGGCTGGATATATTCTCTAAAAATCGATATATTTCAGAAATGGCATTAATATTATTGGTCCATTTATGATGTCACGTGCAAATATCATAACACACGAAAGAGCTTCATATTTTCAATAAATCATATTCATAGTAAAAGTTTCTCAAATTTACTAATTTAGAATATATGTGACAATCGGGAGAGCTGAAATTGAAGTAGAAAATAATGTAAATTTTCTATAATATTTTCTAACATAAAATCATTTATAAACGAAAATTCATGTTGCGATTTAGTTAGCTTCAGTTACAAGTATCCGCATTTAATTATATGTAGTTGATTTCTTTGATTTTACTGTTAAATCATAGTAGGCTGTTGGTTTTCGAACTTTAATGAGGTTCACTTTTAATCTTCGTTGCAATGTAGCAGCAACGTTGGGAACTTTTCAATTAGAATGAATATTTTATATCTAACTTATCCTATTCAATAATCAATAAATAAGACCCAATTATATTGAAACTTTACATTTATTAAACATTTTCTGACTGTATTTTTGTTCAAATCAATTTACAACTAAATTATTTTTGCTTTTAGCCTTTACTTTGTTTTCGTTCTCAGTCGAATAGAAATATGGCTTAATGCAAGTTTTCAACACTAGACAATCATTGCTTTAATGAATTAGCATTCTAATCCTCAAACGTCTAACATGTTCCTTTTTGTTATCAAATTAAAATTTGAAACACTGATCTGAGTACTTTCCTTGTAAATGCAAAATTTTTGGGTATATTAAAAATTCCTATTACTTTTGAATCAATTGTGATTTTATATATGGGCAATAGCAAGTGAGTTTACAACATTGCAATATTTCCAGCTTGACCTATTAATTCCCAACGATAAATAAAAAATATTTATTATAAACAATTATACAGATATATTAGCAAAAATAAAAGAATTTTGTTGTTACAAATGGAACAACAAAATGTTACGTATACGCAACTTTATGATTTGTGACTTATAAAATTTATTAACGTGATAATTCGAAACAGTCTTGATGTAGATAGATGTTCATGGTACTTATTGTGCGTGTATATTGCACTACTTTTGCACCACTCATGTATTCTATTATACCTCATCTTAGTAGATAACGCTCTTTTGGATGACCTTCCATAGTTCAGTTTCGTAGGCGTAACATGTAGTGCACTAGTTTCTTCGTCAATTTCAGAGCTAATTTTATCGACTGACAGCTGTCAATTTCATAAGGGTAACAGCCAAATGAGATTTGAAATCTAGCTGTCACAGTTTCCACTTGTTGGCTAAATATATTTTCCTTTTACACTAATTTCGTAGTTAGCAATGCCATTATTAAGCTTATCACTCTCCAATGTACTAATTGTAGTCAGTTTAAATAAGCATTTCTTGCTTTATCAGAACCTACATACTCATTATATCTTTTTTTGACTTTGGAACAAATAAAATTTCGTTAATGATTTCTACATATTGGACATTCAGATTCATGTTTCTATATTCTTAATTTTCTTATTGCTTTTCCAACGTTCGATGTTCTCCTTTGAAAACTTTCCATTCAAAACATGCTTAGTTTTCTTGATCGTTTTGCGAAAACATGGTTTAGTAGACATCCTGCTTAATTTCTTCTTATTTGACCTCGAAGATATCTAAAAGACTGATTTGTTTTTTGTTTGATGATTGGTTAATGAGGCAAATGATAGTACATAAATTAATAGTTCTATAAAGTAATAATTAATTTCAGATGCAAATTTAATTATTACTCTATAATATTATAATTAAATTTAATATAAAATCCATTTAAATCAATATGCAAATTAATTTAAAGTCAACATAAAATAATAAAACAATTTTAATTGAAATACTTAGGAAATACCATAGGAAAATGATTTTCAAATCACTTTGGAATAAAAATATCAATAATTGTTGTGATCATTGAGCTATTAAAAATTTATTTCTAAACGCTTTGGATTTCCGTTGCGACGTATCATCTTGAAATTGAAATTATTTTTATTTTTCAGCTCAAACAATGTGGAGGTTGCACCGGTTCCAAAGCCTCATACAACACAACCCAAATCTTCAATGAAATCTCTAACAATAGATCTCACATCAGACAGTGAAGATGATATAGAAAGTCAAAGTTCCCAACCCGTTTCCAGCATATCTCTATCTGTTAGCAAATCATCTTCAAATCCTCAATATTCACATATAAACTCTCAAATCCTTCTTTAATAAGTCAACAGTTGCCTCATCAATATATCGTACCAAAAATGCCAAGTAATTTTGCGATTACATCATCATCGGAAGCTCCACGGATCGCTAGTGCATCGGTGTTGCACCCTCGCTCATCATCAATCGAATTCATACCATTGACTAATCCATATCAGACATACATCAGCAATCCAGGATCATCACAATCGAAAATCCCGCAATATAATTGGATGAATCCAACACATAGATTTCCGTCCAACCGAACAACGGAAATTTTCAACAGCTTTATGCCGGCATTGAAACCGTGTTATAATCCCAATTTTGTCAATATAATCCGACCCTCATCAACAGCTTCAGTAGCGGCATTTCCAAATATAGCCACTATGTCACATCCGAGTTCCGTTGGTTCCGGCTTACCACTATTACCAAAACCAATGAAAATTGATCCTCATCACAATCAGTTAACAATTATTCCAGTAAAGGAATCCCTAGCAACCAATATTAACCCGCCGAATAATCTCCATTCCAAAACATCGTCGTCCAATAAGGAACGCCGAAAACACAAAATTCACGAAACAAAAAAATTATCATCTTCAACTGCAACAGCATCATCAGCCAGAGATTACGCAAATGCCAGGCGCAGCTCGAGAATCCTGAATCAGAATAGAAAAGTCTACCGAGAAAAAAGTCTAACCGACGATGAAGAATCCGACAGTGACCAATCAGATATTGTCAGTTCGCGGAACACGAAACGCCGCAACGCATTAGTCGAGAGTTCCTCTTCATCGTCATCATCAGCGTCGACATCATCCAGTTTATCAGTTTCAAATCCAAAGCGACGAAGTAATTTCCATATTTTATTCCTATATAAATATATTATTTATCTCTATTGATTATCCCTGTGTGCGTGTGTGTATGTGGGTGGTGAAATGATGTGCGCGCGCTTATCTGGGGTTAGGGGGTTGATGGGTGTGGGAGGGGCAATAAGGGCACGCCATAATTGGGAAATTGTTATCAATTGTAAATTTTTGTCTTATTGATTGCATATTTTCACACATACATCGACACGGCACTTTCTAACGGCGCACTTTATCGGATTTTTTTGGTGGTTAATTTTGTTTTCCAATATTGATTTTTTGTATTGATTTGTGTTGTGTCTGCTGTCTCAACGTGATGATATTAGTGTAATGTAACCTTCTAGGATTAGTGCGTCATGATCGATCATTGTCCGGTGCGGAGCATATTTCACCGCCAGCGCCACCGTCACCATCATCGTCGCCGCCGCCATTTGTTGACCAATCAGATTTAGTGAAAAATTTGAAATTTCCTCTTGTTATCTTGAATAAACTAGATCCCGTAGTTTTAAAGGTTTATTTACAACAGAATGAAATTTCCAATCCAGATCATCAAATTGTTGTTGTTTCAAATGATTATTCAATGTCGGGCGCTCGCGCAGTTGATGGAGGTGAAAATCCATGTCGTCCGATTGTGCCAGATTTGTTGCCAGTAGTAGGAGACTGCATTAGCAATGGTCGTTCAGAAGGAGTAGGTGAAACTGGAGCAGCAAGAGGAGGAAGAGTTGATGGAGCCGGATCCCGATCAGACTGGTTATCCAGTAATAATATAATAACATGCAGTGCTCTGGCAATGATATTATATAAAATTAACCAAAAATTTCATTGTGATTTATATATATATATGATGTTGCCACGGTAACCAGATGCTTGTATATAGATTTGAATATATTTATAGGATTTATTTGTATGGAAAATTAAATTTATTAATATTGTTAATAAATAAAATTTGTTTTTATGGTTTTTCTGTTTGTTTGAGAAGTCGATTATATTTGATTGTGATGATAAGAGGCATTCCATAAATGACGTCACGCACCTAGATGGCAAGAGGTGTTTAATCCTTTCGCAGCGGCCTTATTTTTTAGGTTTTAAAAGATTTTTTTAAATATACTATGTTTGCTACATTCTGAAATTTAATAATTAATTATTTTTAAAAAAATATCATGGGGGGCCAGGCGGGTCGGACCAATATGTCCCGTAAAATCCAGCCGTTTTTAAACTTCTGCTGGGACATTTGTCCTAGCAGATGCGAAGGGGTTAAGAAGTTTGATGTCACGTCTTAAATTTTGTATTTTTCAACAGCTTTCCAGTGCCTCATTTTTAATATATGTTTTCTCACGATATTAGTGCAGTATTACACTAAATACATACTAAAATGTCAATAAAGTGGTTTGAAACATGTTCATTTTCAAATATGAAATACGGCTGTTTAGGGGACCAAAGGTTTGTGGCGAAAGGAAGGAGGAGGTAAAAAATCGATATAAATCGCGTGAGGTAATTTTTTATACGGTCCCTAAAGTGATCAGATATTTTTTTGGAATGCATAATGTTCAAATCAAAGATATGGTCAGAATTTTCATGGATCAATAATTTCTAGTAAATTAAACAAAATATTTTTTGTACTACGAATGATTTGATACCAGATTTATTGCTCCTGTTGGTGCACGGGTGAGTTGCCAATTTCTTATAGCCATAGCTGTCTCCATTATCTTATAATTTGGTCGTTTTATCTGATCAGTAATTTCGTAAACTTTCCCAAGGTTCACGTTTTTCGCATTAAAGTCGTTCCAATCCCGGTTGAGCCCCCACAAATTATGTTGGTGTACAGGTGAGTTGTCAATTTCTTATTGTTATAGCTACCTTCACTATCTCTCCGCCTACCACATTTTTCTAGGGTCTGCCTCTCCCTCATACACCTCATAACTTCATTTCACCATTATGTACCAGTGAGATAGGTCACGTTGGTACTGTACATAATGACCAAAAACCATTCAAGCAAGTGAGTACCGTTTCCAGTACTACTCCTTGGATGACTTTCGTTTTCAGGTTCTAGACTGCCATAGAAGGTCTTACGTCTCCTTACACTTACTAAATAACACGACCAATCTGGGTTTAAGTATCCCTCACGTCTTTACTGAATGATTTCATTTTAATGAAAATTTCATATAATTAAATGTAGTGTTTAAATTGATCTGTTAATTTAATGTATTACGTTGGAAATTCAATATTTTTTAGTTTAATTTAATTACATGGAAATGTATTCATGGGACATTTTTTTTAGTGTTTATTTCCAAATTTTTTAAGGAAATCAAACTAAATTGGACTCGGTAGAAGCACTTCAGGTCTACAATCCCTTCTGCGTGACCCGAATTTCTTACATGTCGTTTACTTAAATTTTAATTATAATTTTAATTCAGGGTTGTAAACTTTAGATATATCTACTTCTTTCATTTCAGGTTTAACTGGTTTAGCGCTTAAATTTGGATTGTCCATCCCCCGGGGTATCAATTGCTCGTCAGCTCATCCACTAGTACTCGTTTTATCCACTTATACGATAAAACTTCGCGTGAGGCGTGATAACATTAAACAATTGTTATTATTATATCTACATTAAAACTTAAACGAGTAAAATGAAAAACATAGTGAACGATTAACAATTATATTTGTAGTGATATCAAATTAATAATTTCCCATCAACATGATTTCATTAAGCATATTTTCATTCATCTATATCGACGGGAAAGTTTCAGAGTTCGCCGCGGTTGACCCTCATCGCCTTTCGTGGTAGGCTCTGTCGCCAATATCGTGTACGAACGGGCTGGAGGAATGGCTAGCCAACGACGCTCGCTAAGATCAATAATTTAAGGCTTCTTTTGCCTCTGCTGGCCAATTTGAATCTTAACGGGAAATTTACATTTAGTTGATCCATCGTCAATCTAATGTCCAATGCCATATTGTCGTGAGCGGCTGAGGTAGACATGATTCGTGGATCTTCCCAATTCGGCGGGAGAATGTTCTCCATAGTGTTGATTGAGGGGATCTGCACCGGATTGCTTTCGTTCGCTTTTTTCAAATGAGCGCGTGTTCCGCCCTTCGTCGTTCAGGTTGCCGGTAATTCTTATTTGTTTTATGTTTGGGATTTCTGACTCTTGGCAACGGAATGTTGGCCGGTATGGGAATAAGCTCTAAGGACGTGTTGGTGAACTTCAGAGATCCTTTCGGACCGTCGTGATGTAGGTGCTGGCTTGGCATGATATATATCTCCTGGACCCATTCGTTGTTGGGCATCAATAATTGGAGCTCGTATTGTCAGTTTATAACAAATTCAATTTCAAAATGGCGTATAAGGTCAATTTAAATAAATTCGATTACATTTCAATAGTATTTGAATTTTTTAATGAAAAAATAAAAAATTAAATATATAAATACAATTATTAATGTAGCGATGGAGTCGTATTTAATACTAATTTCCTCTTTTTGGCATTACTTCTCAAGATGATTATCAATGTCTGTTCATCTCGTTTTTAATCCTTGGAAATTTTGACCATCAATTTCTCCATAGGTCTGGAAAATAATTGGTTTTCCGCCATCACCAGCATTGAAACGCATAGAATTTCAATTTCATTCAAATTCTGTATGAAATACTTACATTGCGAGAGTAATATTACAATAATTGTTCCGTGACTCCAATTATAATACAAAAACAATAATAAAATTTTAATTTTCTACTTAACTTTTGTTTTGAAGATGGATAAATATCGAAAAAAAGGAATTGAATATAAAAAAACCAAACAAGAATGACATATTCCCCCTCTCCGATCCAGTCTGACTCAAGATCGGTTGCCATAATAAATTATATATTCTTTGGAGCCCCCTTTAGATTTTTTGAAATTTTTCTGAATTTTAATTAATAATAAAACAGATAATTTTTAAAATGTTATTTTAAAGAAAACATTTTTTAATTACTAAAACTTTTATTCAAATATTAATGTTTTTCATTATTTCAAGTCTAAATTCTTCACAAGTCATTCTCAAATCATGTAAGGTAGCTTTGATAATTGCCTTCCTTAAAAGATTCACTACGGCAAATAAATAATAACGGTTAAATAAAAAAAATAACGGTAAACACATAGTTTTAAAAACTCTCTTTATATCTTACTCTTTTACATTCTCTGAAAATTAAAATTTCAATATGTCTGCTCAATGCTATGAAATATTGAATATTATGTAAGATTACCTAATTAAGAAATTATTTTGAATGGATAAAATTTTCAAAAAGGTTAATTATAGTACTTTTATCGATCTGAAATTTCGAATGAATGTATTATTCATGACGAAAAGTCTATCTGCAAAATTTCAGCTCGATCCGATTACGAATAGTGGGTTAATTTGCCGTTTCAAAATTTCTTATCTCATTCAAACATACATACAAAGTGAAGTTAATATATAGAGTACAAAAAGTAGGTTACTACCTTGAGCAAAGTTAAAAACCTTAAGGTATTCATATCTTCACATGTAAAATATTGTATATGCCAAACTTTTTTGGATGGTAAGACTAGTCACTAATATTGGTAACGTTTGAAGAATTTTGAACGTCACAAAAAGATTTTATAATGATGCCATTAAATTGCTAGAAAATATTGCAAGATACTCTTTGGGAAATAATATAATTATTCATTTGAATTTATTCCGAAAAATATATTTGTGATTAATATATTCCTGAGTTCTTTTGATAAATTGTGCCTCATAAACACTGGCATCCTGCGCAATGGTCACTTTGTCTATTCTTTTTAAGAGAGCATTGTGTTTTAAAATCCATTCATTAACTGCTAATAAAAAAAGTTACTGGATAATTTTATTACAGCTGTTTTGGCACTGTAACAATAGCGAAATACAATGAAAAAACCTCTATGCCGATTAGATCTATGACAAAAGAATATTTTGGTTGGAATCGATGAGTATTAATTCACAAAAAAAGGGTACCTTGGTTTTATCTAAAATCTCTAAGAAACGGTTGTGCACAAAGTATTATTAATTTTGCTTAAAACATTATTGTTTTAATTTAAAAAGAGTATTTCGTCGTTATTTGTAAACTTCGTAAGATTTCATGTAAGTACTTTTAATTAACAGTTTACTTATAGCAGAAATAGGAATGGTTTGTACACCTTTTTCCTTTTCAGTCAGAAAATACTTTCATTCATGAATTCGAAACGGATCTTTGAGAAATGGGCAAAAGTGTAGACTAAAAACTTATCTTCCTTAGTCAAGACGCGGTGTGATTTATCTGCTTAATAAAATCTTAGTTGATCTTGTGAAGCTTCCACTTAAGAAGGATGTTTTATGAAAAATATCACCTCGGTTTTATTGTATGCAACCGGATCCCTACTGTTTTGCAAAATTAAAATTTGCTAATGTTACTTCTTTATAATCATGCTATAGTAAATAATTATTTATTTATAGCTGACCTTACGTCAGCGCTGGAAATTATCTACTTTTTTTTCAAAAACTTGAAAATATTATGTTTTCCGAAAAATATTTTTTTAATTTTCCACAATCCAATTTATTGTCTTACAATAATTAGTTAGTATTATTCTTTTACTTTATTTGTAAAAAAAACTGTTTTGTTTTAATTGAATTCCATTTGTTTTTTTCACCATTTTTCAATTCTATGTTTCAAATTTCACTTTCTTTAACCAATAATGACGTTTCCTTTTATATTCTACTCTACCAATTATTAAAATTAATTTGATAAATTTTACTGTTTTAATATTTTAGACATTCTCAATAAATCTAACAGTCAAAATCGTGTCAATTTCAAATGTTAATAGCAATAATTAAAAATGTTAAAAATTAAAAAATCATTCGATTTGTTGAAAATACAATTTGTAATTTAAAAGGTTTAACCAAAAAAAATTAAAGAAAAATTTGTAAAAAATTTATTCAAAAATTAAAATTAAATTATAAAATATGATATGAAGAATGAAAATTTTATTTTAAAATATCTTACTAAATATTTATGAATGGATGAAATTTGATTTAATTTTAATAAATAAATCGAAATTATGTCTCTTATATTTGTTGAATAATGAAGATTTGATAAGATAAATTTTGTATGGAAATAATTTTTAATTATATTTAATAGCTACAATATTATTGCAACTGACAAAAATCATTTAAAATTTATAAAACCAAGTCCATTTAGAATAAAACTCACATATTTCACTAAAAAAGCTCTTTAAAATTTCACAAAAATATTTATTAAATTACATATCAACATCCTATTGTGAGGCTTATGCAATATCTTGACAAAACTTCATTATATTACTGAACTAGGATTGTTTTTGTATCTGTCTTTGATAATCTGAAATAAAAAAAATTAAATTAATTATAAATTAATTAAATGTCTTCTCCTACGTTTAAAATTATAAACAAAGAAAAAATAAATCCCATTCATTGTCAATTATTATATCGAGAACATTGGTATCCATCTAGCGAGGGTGAGACTTGCAATAAATAGTAAAGACCAAAAAAATATAATATTCCAAATCGAATAGCAAAATAGTTTCTACCATTCCAGATAATTGATAGTTTACTGTAATTTTAAATATTTATTAAAAATGCAAATAACCGCTGTTGACAAAACTAGGATATGGTATCCAAAGTCGACACCCAAAACAAATTAATCCTCTCTGTAAAAAAATTTCAAATAGTTTATTATTCCTTGGACAAAAGAATGAAAGACGCAAATAACCGTTAGTCGTATATCTAAAAAGTTTCTTTTTAAATCACTTATAAAATAAATTTTGACTTTTATTTTAAAGATTTTTTAAATGTTATTTTTATTTAATAGGCACCGTGTACATTTTAAAAAATTCTAAAATTAAAATGTTATTTAAAACCTTTTAAGTCGTGAAGACTCTGACAAATTATTAAAAGAATGAACTTAATTTTATGTTGATTTGCATTACGTCAACAATGTAAAACGTCCATAATTACCTGTTAAAAGGGTAAATGAAAAATATTTATTAAGTGAAAACCTTTTATTATCAAAAGCTTAATTTGTCTTTTACTTCTTTGGCATATAACTTATGCTGCTTTATCAAGAAATTGTCATTTTCAACATTCATATATTCATCGACAATTAAATCAATTATCAAATTTAGATAATTGAATTTGTTTTTTCTTATTTAACACAAATTTTCAGCATTGCTTATTTTCTGTCTTTTTCACACTTGAGAAAGGCATTATAAAAAATTTATATTTGATATAGAAAAAAATTGTTTTATGGTCAAAATCTAAATGAAAAATTAGATGTCAAATTATTAATTTTTAGTATAAATAAATTTTGCCATTAATGTTTATGTTAACATTCTTGCGTTCCGTACACATTTGACTTAGTTAATAAAAAAATTAAATATAACCTTTTGCAACAAAGCTTTCAATTTCATGTCCCAGTTAACTGGAACTAGAGAATTTCTTTTATGACCCGAAGCTAGAAAAAAAATCAAGAAATTAATTAAATTTTTAAAACGCTTTTAATAGAGAATATATTATTGGTAAAAATACACAAGAACCAGGGCTTTTTAGGCTTACATATTTCTAATTTTTATATCGTTCATTCCGAATTGATACCAAACTGATGTTGAAATCTTTCAGATTTATTTTTTTATTAATGTTTCTTTCTCTCTATCTTTGTGAAAGCTCTTTCAAAATTTTCAAAAAATAAAAAAAGATATTTTTAGCTTCCAAATATATTTAAAATATATTTTTCTTTTTGACAATTCCTAGTTTCTAAATAATTATAAGCGAGGTAATTATTTTTAAGCGAGGTTATACAGTCTTATATTATTAAAAAATTAATTAATTATAAGAAAGCACCACTCAACCACACGTTCTATGATTTATTTCGAAAGTTTTCATCAGACAAAATTGGAAAAAAACTTTTAGAAATTTTATTTCAATACAATTTTTATTTTATTTTTAATAATAAATTATTTTTCAATTTTCATTATAGTTTTATTTTATAATAGTTTTCAAATTTTAATAGTTTTAATTTATCATACAACAAAATTATTGAACGGAAATGGTTAAAAAAATTAAAGTGATTACAATAAGACAACCGAAATCGTAAAATGAATTCTTAAAAAATCATTTTATTTCATCGAAAATAAAGTAAAAATAAAGATAAATAATATTACAAGAACTTCTTTTGATTTTCATCTCTGATTTCTTTTCATTTTCCATTAACATAAACAAAAATTGTTTTTCAAGTGTGAGTTAGTAAGATGATTTTTTGATTAAAAATTAAATCACATGAAAAAAGCGAAAAAAATCAAATCAAAAAACCCCGAAACCTTTACAGATTCATTTTCAAACTATTTTTTTTAATGTCATTTTAATTTTAATTTATTTAACAATTGCAAAAATTAAATAGTTATATTAACCAAAATGATAGATGAAGACAGATTTAGAACATGTTATTATTATTTTTTATTATTCGGTAAAATAGAAATTCTAAAAAAATATCTGAATCCGTATTCGTTAAATAAAAAAAACTAGAAACATTCCAATAGCATATTTAAATGAAATTACCCCCTCTTCTAATTTTAATAGTATCACAAATCCTATTTGTATGCATACAAATATCGCAATTTTAATATCCAACAAATCTCTCAATTTTTTCTCCTAGTGTTTCAGGATTCTTAAACTTTACTTGTTTCATTTAATCTTCAACTTGCTGTTTAATTAGTGACCTCCATTTGCCTAGTATGCAATTTTGACACTGAACATCCTACAATAACAAATTAAAACAAATAATGAACTTTCAGTCCATTTGCGTTCAGTTGCCATATGTTCAAATTGTCTTATCAATTGTTTGATTTTCCTTTTGTTAACAAAATCTAATACAACTTAATTTATTTTTCTATGGTTAATAAATTAATTCGCGTTTTTGTACGTTTGTACGCTTTTGATACATTTAAATACAATTTTTTAAACGCCCATTCATATTTTGTAAATCGTTTGTATCAATTTCACTATTTATAAAATATTCATGTTATAAACACTACTTAATTTAAATAAAATATTTAAATAAAAAAATATTTGGAAAATAGAAAGATTTTTCTTGTTTCCAGACGCTTACATCTACCCGATGATGACGATTTAATAACATAGTTAGAAGAACTAGATTTTCACATCTGACACCTAATGGCACTTTACTTAATTTTAATTAAAATATTAACTAGAAAAATTAAAAGAAGAAGACTAACCGAAAAAATGCGCCATAATATTGATATATTCTTTTATAGAATTTATTTTAATTACTATCTTTTGCGACAATTAAAACCGAATTTCGTTATTTCATTTTTGATAATAAAATTTATTTAAATTTATTGCTCAATAATAATAATAATAATAATAATAATAATAATAATATTAATAATAATAATATTAATAATAATAATAATAATAATAATAATAATAATAATAATAATAATAATAATAATAACTATAATAATAATAATATTACTATTAATAATAATAATAATAATAACAATAATAATAATAATAATAAATATTATTATCATTACTATAATTATGATAGTTGAATAAAATATAAGAATTTAATGCTTCACCTTGTAAACATGTGTAAAAGTTCGTATAACCTTCGCAATTTATGGATATCGCTGAAAATGAAAAATTATATTTAAAAAAACGTTTCATAAAGAATCATAATAACCTTGAATTTCAGAAAAATACGCCAAAAAACTGATAAAAAGTGTACAGACTAAAAAACGCATTTTTGTAACTAAGACTGTGGATATTCTATTTTATATATGATTGGAAGCTCTCGTAATCTCCGACATTATTGGTTTCATTTGTTTTCTACCAAAAGTCTACTAAAAAGTGACCAATAGAATCTCTGGGAAAAAAATCATGGAGAAAATTTTGCCTAGCATGGAATGTAAATCAGGACCGAATGAATGATTTAATCCACAAAAATTTGTTATGAAATTAATACGAATAATCCTATGAAATAACTCCCGTAAGCATTTGTTTGCTCCATACGGACAATCGAGAATAAAATGAAGCTATACAAAGATTTACCTGCTCAAATATAATTCAATCCCCTGTTTCAAAATTTAATAAAAAAATTAAACCTCCAACCCAAATTATTAATTTTGATGATTCCATAAAAATTCAGATTGATTTTTAAATATTTTTCCTCTTCAAACTTTTGTTTCTTTAAAAAGAAGTTAGATGAAAGATTAATTCCTCCATGAATATTATGTTTAATTAAATTAAATTGATCAATATCAATTAAAAGATATAATGTTACATCACTTTGGTATAATAATAAATTCCATGCCATGGTTGGTAATGTTATAAAATTGCAAGGATTCAATGGGAAGCTTTTAATAAAATTTTCGAAACAATCAGCTAATATAAACACATTTAATTGTATATATACATCAGTAAAATTCCCCAAAGTTTTACAATTAAAAAAGTTGCCACATATTTTCTGCTCGTTCATTTTCTTGTTCTGTAATATTCGAATCATATAATATTGAATAGAAATCATCTATTATTGGTAATTCTGTTTCTTGATATTTTTTATACGAACATTATCATATGGATAAATTCATTTTTTCAAAAATTCATCATAACCTTTAGTTTGAATATTATATTTTTCCAAAACATTTTTTATTGCATATTCAAATTCTTGCTTCTTTAGAGTTTTGGATATTTGACCTACGAGTCAATAAATTTTATACATCCTTATTCCACGCATTTGTATTTTCTGATGTTTGACCAATAACTTTGAAACTATATTTCACATTTCTTGCTAATGCTTTTATGAATAAATGTACATCATATCCATTTATTGACAATCCATTCACATGTAACATATCAGTTGTATCAACAAAGATGCAGTTAATAGGAGGAGATGAAGGTGAAGTTCAGCTGGAAATGATTGAATTGAAGCATATTTTCGCTCTTCAGGATAAACACAAGGAATAGACCCAACTGAGTTTTGGAGGATGCATGTTCCTTCAGACCAGTTTCCAAACATTTATAACTGTTGTAGGAAAGTATTGACCATGTTTGGAAGCACCTATGTATGTGAAGCTGGATTTTCGGCAATGATCAACATCAAATCAAAAAAGAGAAACTCGTTGACTGACGATCATTTAGAAAACCTGATGAGAGCAGCTGCTATACAATATCAGCCACAAATTAAAAAAATTGCAAATATTATTCAAAGTCAAATTTCTCATTAAAAACAATAAATTTTTAAAAGGCATAAACACATTCTGGTTTTTATTTAAAATTTAATAAAGTTACCTAACAGAATTTTAGATTAAATCTATCTGCGGCCCTCGAAACCTTTATAATTATTTAAGTGAACCATTGTGTCAAAAAGGTTGGACAGCACTGAGTTAATGTATTAGCCATTTTTAAAATGGCTGGTAAGTAAATATTTAAAAAACGTAAATTTTAAGGTTTGGATTGTGATCTCGTAAAGTTATTCAAGCTTTTACATAACATTTTTATCGAAATTTATTTTAAATTTATTTGTAATAATTTTATTATGTTTTTAGAAATATTTTCAATTTATATCAAATATTAAATATGTCTTTTGATTATATGTAGGTCAGATAAATTTTAAGCTAAAATTTATTAAAAAAAACTTATTTATTACCAAATATTTTCTAGATTCCAATAAATTATTTCTATGTTCCTCGGAAATTCGTTTTGGATGTCACCTTTTTTATGACAGAAATTCAAATTATTGATTTATTGAGGCTTTGAAAATTCCCATTAATTTCTCAAATTTATAAAAATCTTCGCCATTTTCCATAGAATTGATGATTCGGATTTCTCTACTTATGAAATTCTAAAAATTTATTTGTAAACTTAAGTTAATAAAACTTACCTTTTCGGTTTATTTAATTTTACATTTGAAAGTTCTAGTTCCATTGCTCCAGGTAAATTACAAATGCTGAAAGAAAGTAATTTATTTTTACTTTAAGGTAAATCTTACGTTGTTATTTCTTAGATTTCTCTATTTATGAAATACCTGAAATGATGTGAAAATATTAAGTAGATTGAATTTAATGAAAAATCTGAGGAAATTATTTCATAATATTGCTGGTGTACTGGGTGTAATTAATTTGTTTAAGTCTGTACAAAGCTTATTCAAACTTATCATCCTCGATAAATATACCTTCTTTTCCTAGGGTCTATGCTGTCTCACCCAGACGCCCCACAATTTTAATCCTACCACTATATACCCATGAGAAAGCTCATGTTGGTACTGTATATAGCAACTGAAAATTCATGAGCAGGTGAGTTCCATTTCTTGAACTACTCATGATATTTTCACTTTCGGGTTCTTGACTGCCGATGGAAGGTCTTACGTCTCTTTCTATCTATACGCTTGTCCATACTCATCTATTTCTGCAATTCCTATATCAATTTTTCATCATTGCTGTTTATTTATTAAAATATTTTTCAAAAATTTGGGCAGCGTTCGGCCCTTATTTTATGGAAAATTCCTTGTTTCATACAAACGTTAGCCTATGGTAAAGTGAAATGAATGCATTATTATTATGTCATTATTTTAGTCCAAAAACTCCTATTTGCTTTCCTATGGTCGCTACAGTTACCACCATTCGTAAATCTCTATATTATCATCTCACAGATCTATGCCAAAATGTATTATTTTATTTTAATTTTCCACCACGATGATTATCAAACAATTTACGTGATTTAACCTACTTTATACTTTCGTTGACCTAAATTTCTATCACTAGTCGTACCTTTGATAATATAATAATCGGCAGGAGTTAAATAAAAATTCAATTTTCCTACTTAAACATATAATAATGTTGTCCCTTTAACTCTGACGATTTTCCCGCATTTTACCCTCTTACCGCTCCAACCAACATCGCAATGGCCGACGCGGTGAATTCCGACGGTGTCCTATCCCGTGATCAGTGCAACACGGCCTAACCGGACTAAGCAGACACCGAATGGTGGATTGTGACAAAGCAACACGTCAACGTCCTACCAATTTAACGGCCGGAATTGAATGTTGCCCTGTCATTCTCCACCTGCCGAGCGATGCCAAAAGACCTCGCGGCCATCCAGAATAAGTTAAATTAAACAAAACATTAACTTAGAAAAATATATTTCTACAAAAACAATACTTACAATCGACAAGTTTGTCAGTCAAGCATTCAAATTTGAAAAATTGTCATACGTCGGCATAAACATTGACTAAACAATTGTCTAAAACAAATTGTCTCAACAACTGTCTAAAAATTTTGTGTCTACAAAATATCTCTCCAAAATGTGTAACAAAAATTGTCAGTCAACAAAATGTCTACCAATGTCTAAAAATTATGAAAATGACTGCTGTATATATAGTGTTTACATGCCTGGGTACGACCAATCAGAGTATTTTGAGCCTTTTTCGGCTATTTTTCGGGGGGTTTTATTGCTTTAATTTTATTTTTCTACTTATTTTTCTCTATTTTTTGATATTATTTTCTCAATATTTCATAAATTTTTATTTTTTATTGTTTAACCATTCTTTTTGATTGTTTCTCTTTGTACCCTTTGATATTTAAAATTTTGGTCACCGCTTCCGCCTATGTATTTTCTAAACCTTCTTTTGCAAGGTTTTGGCGGTTTTATATTTTAGTTTTGTGTTTCTTTCTGCATCTGTAGGCTTTTCAATGATTTTAATTAATATTTGTTTTATTTAATTTTGTTAGGTTTTTATTTTGTTTTATTTAATGTTTTATTTTATTTTATTTTATTTTTTTTCTAAATTGGTTTTTAAACGATACGCGGCCTTTCGGCTAAAATATGCGAGCGGTGCTCAGCATCTGGTTCTATTGCTTTTTAAACACATACACAAGTCTGCAACGCCGATATAATTACCAGCATTGCTGCACAACAAACATTTATGTTAGGCTAAAGGGTAAGGCAATGACACTTACATTGTAAGACATATGTTCCCTGTAATAAATGTGATAATATGCAATCACCGCTTTTGGGCATGCTATCCTGTCAAGAGACTGGATCTCAGCCTTAGTCAATCCAATCTTTGCAAGTGGGGCGTTGTTTTTCTTATCCCATGTTCCCAGGCATCCAATAACTATAGCAGAAACGGTTGCTTTCTCATTGAACGCCTGTCCAATTTCTAATGCCAGATCCTTGTATTTTACATAGTTACCTTCTCGTGCTTTATCAAAGCCTTCCACTGAGTCATATGGCACTTTCAGATCCAGAACATGTATGTCTTTGTTCCTTTTTGATCTGATTGTCATGTCAGGTTTAAGCTTTGTTGGATTTGGGAGATATTTGGGCGACTTCTCCACATCAATCTCAAATCGATTTTTCTCTAAGTAGGTAACTATGCTTATTAAGATGTTTTCTGTGCTTAATTCTTCTAGCATTAGGCTTAGCAAGGCAGTGATTGAACACATGGGCCTGAGTCTCTTCATCCAGGTGACACAGTCGGCATTTGGTGCCAATATTGTTTTTAAGGCGATAAACATTGTAGTTGAGATTAAGAAGGTTGTTTCTAGCACGTACCAAGAAGCTATACTATGCATCATTAAGAATGCCACTAGTAATGAAATACTTAGCCGTAATGCTATCACCTATGGCAGTCGCAATGCGTCCTTGCACGTGCATTTGACACCATTGCTCAGCATAGTGAAGACCTACGAAGTCGTGAAGTATTTTAGAAAGAGTATTTAAGTTTTGAAAGGTTATGTAAGAGATGCGCCCTTTGTAGGACATTTCAAGTGAAAAGTTGTCATCTACAAAGCAAAGTTTAACGCATATGCAGAATTTTCTTTTAAGAGCAAATGCTGACTTTTGAAATTTTTTGAAGAAAGAGGTATTTGGAAACTGCTTGCTTGATTCACCGTTAATCCATTTGATTCCTGTTTCGAAGTCTTTCCCTCCTCTGGCAGTAGCAAGTTCAGTTATAAGCATATTCCTGAAGTTGATGTTGGTCGAGTTGAAAAGTCTTGTAATTCCAGTGATACTTTGTATCAAGTATTCATCATAAGTCGAAGTTATTCCAAGTCCTCCAAGTTTACAGTGTGTGTACGGGAAGAAATTGTTAATTGCCTGAAATTTATCGCCAATCATGGTCTTCAGGAGTCTTTTGATTTTTTGATCAAAGCCAAGCTGTTTTTCACGACCCTGCGTAACTCGATTACGGTCACAGTCAAGAATCCTTTGACTAATCATGCAATTTCGAAGTAAGAAAATAAGCTTGGAATGGATGAATGTCGTATAGGCATTAAGCTTTTGTGCCGGATGTAAGTATGATTTGAACAAGGAGCTGGTGAGTGCAAGTGCAGAATCCAGACGCCCATCGATATTCTGATTTTGTTTATAGGAGAAGTCTACTCCAAGATACTTGTATTTATTTTCATCGGATATCGTTGGTACTTCCTCATTGTAAAGATAAAGTTTAAAGATATCTGAGTTGATATTGTTGATGGATAAGTATCCAGATTTAGATGGCTTAAATTTAAGATTTGCATAAGTTGCCAGCTTCACAGTTTCCTGTAAAGCAAACCCAATCTCCTGAAATGAGTCAGACAAGAGCACTATGTCATCAGCATAAGCCAAGATACTGATGTTTAAGTTATGAAAAAAGAAGGGACAATTTTTAAGTATTGTCTTAAGAATGTAGTCGATCGAGAGGCAAAAAAGGGTCATAGAAAGAGGACAGCCTTGTTTGACTCCCTTTGTTATGGGGACAGGTCTAGACAACATCCCATAACAATCAAAAAAGGTTTTTACATCGCTATAAAGTTCTTTGATTAAAGATATTGTTTCCTTTTTCAATCCCATTTTGGTCAGTGTATACCAGATGAGATCATGAGGTAATGAACCGAATGCATCAGCAATATCAAGCCAGACAATATGGAGTTCATTTTTACTTCTTTTTGCTTGATCAATTGCAAGGTACAAGGCACCATTATGTTCAGCACATCCATCTGGAATACCTATAGCTTTTTGGTTAGGGCTCATGAGGTTACCATTCTTAATCCAATTAAGGAGACGGTTGTTCAGCAAAGTTGCAAAGACTCTATAGGCCGTTTCCATGATTGCGAGTGGTCTCTATGAGCTAGTTTTGAAGCTCTCTTCAGATTTTCCTGACTTCAGAACTAGTACTGTTCTGAAGAGCTTCCACCTTTTGGGGCATATTCTGCTTCGAAGTATATTATTGTGAATTGCGGTTAAGAGTCCATGTTTAGAGGAGATGGTTTTTCAATCGCCGATTGTGACACGGTCCATTCCAGGTACCGTGTTGTCTAAGTTTTTCATTATTATTGCCATATTTTCACAGTCAGTATCTTGGTTCGTATCGTTATCATTACTGAATGGAAGGATTAAGTTGGCAATGTTTGATGATGGACATTCCGTGTTTGCAAAGGTAAGAAGGAATTTATCCTTTGGGGGTCTATGATTAATGTCATCATTTTCCAAAATCTTGTTGACTTCATTCTTTTGGTTGATTTTGAATCTCATTCATTTTACACATAGAAGCTCCGCAGATCTCTTACTATTTAGATGTATTAAGTCTGTTTTTTGTCGGGTTTTCTTGAAGTATTTATTAGGATTGAGTCTTCCATTTATTCTCTCGACCTCGCACAATATCTCTTCACATGTAATTGCATGTAGATCCAATTGATATATCATATCATTGATAAAGATGCGATATTTTCGTGCATCATTATCAGGGAATTTAGAGCAATTATGTTTCTGTATGATATGTTTCATTGTTTCTTGCATGTGAGCGATATCCGGGATACTAATAGGTAAACAATTCATTAAGCATTTTATAAAGTGGCATACATAGAATGCAGAAAGTTTTGCTTCATGACATATAGGGTAGTCAATGTTAGCTAGGGGGATAATAATATTACCAAAGATATTCTGGATGTTGAGGATAGTTTTAAGAATATCAGTTGCCAATTCAAAGTGTAGGGCATGACTATCATCAGCAGTTGGATCAATAATCAGCGCAATACGCCTCTTCTTGTTTAAGAAGAAGAAAGACCAAGAAGAGGTTTTACTGTAAATTGGCAAGATTATCTCATTCCAGTTGGCGAAATCCTTGAAAGGAAAAGTTTCAAAGAAAGTTTTGTAATTGCACTGGATCAAGGCATTGCATGTAATAGGGTTGATGTAGATTGTAGAGCTCCTAACAGCATTTGTGAAGATAAATCATCTGGTAGATCCCGAGGCTTGATAAGTTTTTCATCGGGCACATTCTGAGTCTCATTAGATGAAAGTATACCAGCTAGGTTTGGCGGTGAAGTCACCGTAGTAGTATTAGTGATATCTTCAGCGTTTGGTATAGTGTTGATAAACTCGTTTAGATGCAGGGTCTTGATGTGGCTTACAAGTTCTGAGAAATGCTCCCAGATAACACAGTAGCAGACAATCTTGCAATTCTCATCAAAAGTGTATCCAGTATGGGTTTTCATATGTTCCATTATGTCAATCATAGATGAGTTAAGGGTAAATTTCTTTTTGCATAGGTTTTTCTTGTTATTGCTTCGGTATGAGCAGTAGAACATATTTTCCTTAGTTAGACGAAAGTATGTCTTCATTGTGTCAGCCACAGCATATGTAATACCATGATTTTGGTTATCGATATGAGTGAAGACTTCTGCGAACTTGATGACATTTATAGTATTATTGTCATTGCCCTTTTTTAGGGCAGCATGACTTACAATTTATATAGCTTTTTTCATTGAACGTAATATTATGGATCATACTAGCGTGTTTAACTATTGCTTCGTAATCGTATACCATAATATCTCCACATACTGGTTTTTTCTCGTTGGTTTTGCATCTAAGTTTTCCTTTTCTATCTAAACTGTAGAGAGTTGGATGGTTTTTGTCCTCAGGTTTTCCTTTGTTGATTAATGATTTGGGAAGATCTGCTGTACTGATTACAGGCATTACGACAGATATTCCTTTTTCAACATTAAGTAGTTTTTTGTTAGTCGTATTATCTGATTGTTTGCACATGACTTCGAAGTAGTTTTTAGGGGGAGTGATCTCAATTGTAGTATTTTCCATAGGCTCTTCATTATCTCTAGTTTCATTGTTTTGTGGTAATGTTTGTGAGAAAAGGCTCATATCTGAGTTTCTGTCTGATTCAGGAATCATTTTTGGCTCAGTTTCATCATGGTCGGATTCAGAAAAACTATTTGATATTTCAATGTTATCAAAGTCTTCCTTGTTATCAGATGTCACCTTATCCATGGGATAGGCAGTTGATGATAGTGGGGAATAAGATATAGTGCTGTTAGTGTTTATTTGCTCGCAGGGTATTACATCTGATGATATTTGAGGTATCAGAGGGTTTTTTTCAGTTGTAATTTTCTTAATTATTTCAGAGGTATCATCAAGATCAATGTTTACTGGAATAGCCGGGGTTTTTATTTCAGTGGGTCCTGTTTCTTCTTTAATATCTTCGGACAAGTCTATTAGTAGGTCAAAATGGTTTTTGTTTTCATTTGTTGGTGTAGATTTTGGTTGATTTATGATTGGTCTGTTATTTTTTATGGTGGTATTGGTAGCTAGAAACCAATTCACTGTTTCCGGCTTTTTGATGGTTGATATCTTCCTTACGATTTGATTCATTGGAAATATGTTGGAAGTTGGTGGATTTCGTGTAGTAGCTGGATCCCATTGTTCCGTATGAGGATGATCTGTGAGTCGACCGCAGGTCGACGAGCTGTGTAAAGTAGAGACAGTCCCTTACTTAATGGCATGATTTTGTGCGAGTCGACCAGAGGTCGACGAGCTGCGTCCAATATTTTCGCATTGATATTTATCTGATCTGATAGGTTAAGATATTTAAACAATGTTTTGATTTTTAAATGAATTATAAATAAAAAATCTTTTATAAAAGTTTCATAATTCATACGTGCTTATGTTACAGCAGCCATATTGATAATTTCCAAACCTAATTAATTATTTTGTTTTAATTTACACAATTTTCGCATTTTTGTTTAAATTATGGCTTAGCCCAACATTTTGAAATTTTGTGTGCATTATTTACTATGTATTATGTTTGTGTGTTAAAAAACTTTTCAAATTTCTTCATTTGTATAATATAAATTGTTATTCATTCGAACAAATTGCATACACACACAGAGAGGTATATATATATATATATCTTTTTTGATTTTTTTGATTTTTTTGATTTTATTCAGTTAAAAAAGGTGTATAACGATATCTTTATTTGCATAATATAGAAATCGTTTTGATTTGCTCTGTAGGCTTTTTCTATCACAAACTTACTCTAGTTTCTCTTAGACAGTGAGTGCTTTTGGTTGATCAAATGCGTGTAACTATCATGCTACCCGCCTGTCAATATGTACACATCTCTGATGCTTGTCATAAACAGCTTGTGAGACAATTTGTACGAAAGAAACAACGGGCTACATTCTCGGAGTTAGCCAACTATCGACCGCAGTCTTTCTCTAAAGACCAAAGGGTAAAACAAGAGTTGACTTGTAATTTCACTCACGTAGAGAAAGTGGCTCGGAGCCGAGGAGTTTGTAAGCATTCAAAATAGTTAATTCTAATTGTGGAAGAAGTTTGCAAAGACGTAGATTCAGAGAATTACTAAATGAACTGAAATCTGACATCAGGGACCTACTATTACACACTGACGTAAAGTTTCTAAGCCGTGCAAAGTTTGACAAAAGATTCTAGGATGTTATCCTCGGTTGTAAGATGATAAGTGAGTGCGTGATCTTGCTTTTCTCTCTGACATTTTCTCTCTAGAAGCATAACTGAGAATTATAAACGCTAAAATTAAAAAGTGGAAAATTAAAACAATTCGAAAATATTGCAGCTAAATCTACAGATAAAGACCTCATATGAATACGATGAATATGCTAATAAAATAACTCTGTTCCAAATTGAATTTGATTGAAGATTTAAAAATCTTTCAAAAATGAAGGATGTAATATTATTCATATCACTACAATTCAATGTTGAAATAAACACAAAAGAAATCAAAAGAAGTTTTGGATATGGACCAAATACTAGTTGAGAATGAAATCTTTAATCCTAAATGCGATTTTTAAAATCAAGGGCCTTATCTCAAAATAGTAATTAGAATTTACTTTGTGAAGAAAAATATTCATGTTTATGGAGATGTGAACAGCTACCTCTGCGAAACAACATTTTCTTTCATGAATGCAATCAAAACTATAACATTCCTCATGTTTGACAACTGCTCATTTGACAGAATGTTTACGAATAGCTACAAGTACATATGAACAACAATATGAAAAGCTTCCGGAAATATGCAATGTCGTGTCTCTAGCGCGTCATCTGATATAAAATAAAAAATAATAATAAAAAATCATTATTTTTTTTTATTAGAATAGCTTCATATTCAATATGTATTAGTATTATCTATGTTTATTTTAAATCTTTAAACTTATTTTTGGCTTTAAATTACTACTTTTCTTATGATCACCCCCGCCTTAAATTAAAAAAATAGTCAATCGTAGTAATAAAATGTTTGCCCCCTTGTAAAATAGAATGCAGTCTATGCGAATGAGGCAGACTCTGGCGTCACAAATGAAAACTAGTACGAAAAGTGCAATATATATATATATATATATATAACATAATATTTTTTACACAATTTGACTATGAATACCTTAAATAAATCTGATTCATAGTCAAATTGTGTAGAAAATACTATGTCACTTAAAAATAAATAAGAGGTGAAAAACAAAAAAAGTCCTTATAATTATATATATAATTATAATTATAATTTTAAATTAAACGCAATTTTAAAAGTGAAATTTTAAAGAAAAAACGAACGGTTCTAGTTAAGATGCTCCAGGGACAGCTTGATGAATTTTACTGGAGGAAATCAAAGGCAATAGACTGAATTTGTTTTAATTTCAACAATGATGTAAGACAAGTATTCTGGCCATGAACGTGTCGTAGACTAAGCTAGCATTTTTTTGACGAAATACAACTGTTGAAATGTAATAACCAAATGTATTTTGAACAAAAATGACTGATTGTTTACTTTTTTTAAGTTGAGTTACTGGTGCAAGAAAGCTGCAATTACAATGATTGTATTAGCCAGAAATTGTTTAATATTTTCATTTGTTTTAATTAATACTACGACTGTAGTACAGTATATATTTTTTATTTATACTTTAGAGCAAATCTTTTTAAATTCCTAGCCAAATTTTTTTACCTTATTATATGTTTTCTAGTCATGCATTATTTTATATGTATTCAACAATTCCAGTTTCTTCTCTTTGTCACTATATATGACTCTGTCAGGATTTGACTAAGATCTTGAGCGTGATCCATTATATATTTTTACATTAACCTTTTGGATGCGAGATATTGGATAAATCCGAATCACAGCTCTCAAGTGCGGGATTTCGATTTATCCAACGCTCAACTAAAATATTGCCAATGTTTGACTCGAGATTCTACGTAAAGGCAATGATAAATCATAATATTTATATTTTTGACGGATAATTGACACATTTCCTGACTTTTTATGAAATTTAATTCAGCACCTAACGAGTTTAATTTTTTTGAACAGCAACCGCCATTGTTCATATTGCGACAATCTTGACAGCATCTGGATTTGAATGTGTTCCTCATTTGATATCAGATAAACAAATCATATAAGCAACGTGGACGTGATTCCATATTCTATTTGCGAATATTAAATAATTAAAATATATTAAATAATCAATTTAAATTCACTTTATTTGTTTGTTACAATAAACAAACATCGTTATTAAATCTTAATAATTATAATTAATATATCAAAATGTCACTAAGTGAAAAATATTATTCAAATATTGATTCTTTCGTTGATTTCAGGTATTATTTTTTATTTATAATATAATAATTAAAGTATTGTTGCAAAGATAGGTTCTAGCAATCATACATGTATACTAGAGTGCCATTTGTAAAGAATTAGGGGGACATTCCCATGGTAAATAATTACAAAATTACATGAAACCTTCAAAAGTCATTCAGTTCTAAATGCATTAAGGAGTTAACTTTATTTGTGTAGGCCAAGAAAGGATCAGAAAACAGAGACACCAATCTATTTCTTTTGTTTATTTCAGTTATATTCTCTTCATTTTTCTTAGTATTTAATTTTAATAAATAATAATAATAATAATTATAATAATAATAATAATAATAATATTAATTATTATTATTATTATTATTATTATTATTATTATTATTATTATTATTATTATTATTTTAATTGATATGATTTCTATTTTAATATTCAATGTTATTTAATTATAGAATTATTCATATACACATTTCTCAAATCAATCTTGACGTGACTTATGAAAAGAAACCAAAAACTTTACATAAATAATTAGGAAATTTAATTAGGAATTCAGGAATAAAAATATTCATTTTAAATGCCATAATAATTATACTAATAATAATAATAATAATAATAATAATAATAATAATAATAATAATAATAATAATAATAATAATAATAAACAGATAACGCCAATAAAAACTTTTCGTACGATATATTTCGATAGCATAACTGTCATCTTCAGGTACTCAAAACCAACTAAAAATATTATGAATTAACATTTAATTTAAACAAATTATTATTTATTAATTTTATTTTGTAATAACTAAATATTTATAAAATATATTCAAATAACTTTTAATTAATTTAAAATTTCATTTATATTATAAATTTTTAAAAAAATTAATGTAATTTAAAATTTCAATTATTTTAATAATATTAAAAAAAAATTATTTACAAAACAATACATAAACATGATTTAACATACGTAAACTATTTAAAAACATTCAATACATTCGTAGTCACAGCACTTTGCACATTAATCTTTGGATCCAATGACCTTATCAACAATGCTTCACATATCACGCGTTCCCAATAATTATTAAAACTTTTCAACAAAATTCTAAAATCAGACATTCCAATTTCACTTTTACAGCCTCTATTGTGCTCACTAATATTGGTGAAACCCTTCAATCGACAATGCTCTAGAACTCGAGTACAGAAATGACGGGAAGTCTCTCCAATGTATGTGGCATTACACCCATTACATGTAAATTGATAAACGAGATCAGAACAAAATCCAACCGGAGTTTTTTATTTATTAATAAACATATTGCGTACCTTATACGAATTAGAGATGATCTTATATTCTAAATTTCCCATCTGTTTACTTAACTTCTTTTTATAATTTGTAAAACCTTCAGAGTACGGCAATACTAACACATATTTAGGCTCAATTTTTTTATATCCATTTTTACTATTATTTAGATAAACACTCAATTCACACTCATTTGACAAATTACATTCAGACTTTCTAAAACATGGATCCTTAGGATTTTTAATCAATTTATCAACAGTCTCTTTTATCATCAACAATAAAAATGATTTAGAATATCCATTCTTTATCAATAGCTCAACCAATTTATCAACACTTCTTACCGAATTAGCAAAAGTAAAAGATAAAGACCATGAACGATAAATCAATCCTTTCACCATATTTCTCTTATACTTAAATTCACAAAAGCTTTCTGGAGAAGTATAAAGACCAGTATCAGTTAGATTTATAGAAAACCAAAAGTTTTTATTGGCGTTATCTGTTAATTAAATCGTTGCCAAATTTATTTAATTATTTATTTAATAATAATAATAATAATAATAATAATAATTAATAATAATAATAATAATAATAATAATAATAATAATAATAATAATAATAATAATAATAATAATAATAATAATAATAATAATAATAATAATAATAATAATAATAATAATAATATATTGCAAATTTATTTTAATACTTTTTTAAAGAAAGAATAGGGAAAATTTGTTAATAATATTAAAATTAATTACTTAAATTTTTGGGAAATTTTTCCATAAAATTTTGACTATATATTTTAATGGAAACAAATTTTGGGAAGCCTTTTGAAATGTAAAAATTTTTTTATAAGAATTAAACAATAAATTATTTTATTAGCTCACAAAAGTAGTTAAATGTTCTTTTTATTTTTAGATAAAATATTATTTGAAAATATCAGTAGACAATATTTTACTTTTTATTTTTTTCATTTTTTGATAAATGCAATTTTGTTGTCTTCTGCAATGAAAAAATAAAAATTCCGCTTCAGTGAACGGAACCGAACGAAAATATTTCAATTGTTATTTCTTATTGATAAATGAACTTTATTTCTTTTTTACATTATTATTTATTTCCAAAAATTTTAGAACGGATCTTTTTGTACTTCTTAAATTACCATTTATATTTATATTGTTATAGCCATCGGGCTCATTTTTTAGGTGGCATTCTGGGTTTGCTCAGATTTTGTTACAATTTATAAGTTTAAGACCAGAAGGGAAAACTGTAAGTCTTCATTCCTAACTAAGGAAAATCTCACAAGGAAGATTTGCTTGTTTAATAAAAAGTATTTTTATTTTGAGTTTCTGGTTGAAAGATTCGAAAATTGCCACTAGTTTCTTTGTATGTCAGAATAGTGACCTAGAGTCACTCATTTCTATTCTTCCGTAAATCTGTAGTTGCTATATGTGTCTGGGTCAGATGCAAGGAGACATGTTATTACATCATAAGCTCATAACATTACATGAGATTTGAGCTTATATATAAATGACAAGCTATATATCACTATTATTGATACTACTTCCCTTTCAATTGCACTGAAAACCTTTCCTCTGATTTCCGCAGAGATCGCGTTTTATTCTAAGCCCAAGAACCTTTAGGTTTTCTGCTGGTATTGTAGTCAACCCATAGTGAGCCCAGTGATTCCCTAGCTCTTTAACTTGAACTTTGCTCGTGTTAATGACGATATCATCGATGTAGTGATATGTCGCATCTTGGATTCTTAAATTTATACTTAATAATTTTCTGAGGCCAAACTCCAATCTTGTTAAATAATACAGCTTGTCTTTATATCGCACCTTTTGGTATTTCCAAAGATTTTCACTAGCAGTCAACTGCAAATAAGCATTTTTGAAATCAAGGATTCCCAACCCCGTGCCCGTGGAGACCATGGTGCCCAAAGACAGACCGATTTGTATGCGCCCGCCACTATGAATTTAAAAAATCAAGATCTCGACTCACCCATGCACATCTTCAGGATTATAGTACTACTATCCTAATTATGAGGCACTGGTCATTGAAATACGATGCCAATGATCACACTGACATATTGATATTATATATATTTTTTAAATTCTTTCTTGTCTTGTTTTTTTGTCTACTTTGTCTATAGTTTTGTATGTGCGTTTCTTTGTATGTATGTTTTTGAACAGTAATTTTATTATTTTGAAATAATTTTTGTTTATTATTTATAACCCTTGTCCAATTATAAATATCCTTAAAAAAATAGGTGTTGCTCGCCACCCTACAAATATTTTAGAATGGGCTCTAATGTACAAAAAGGTTGGGATCCTTGCTTTAAATCAAACATTTCTAACTGATTTCTATTTATCGCCTTCTCTTAAACATTTTCCAACTTCATTGATCTCATAGGTGTGACTCCTAAGTAATTTTTAAGCTCTTTGAAGTCAAAGACCGATTGAAATTTTCCTTTACTTCTTGCACTGTTGCTAGCAAGGGCAAGATATCGTTCGCCGAAATCCACCAGTCTTCCTTGATCCATCACGCAACCTCATTCTCATATTTGAGTCGAGTTTCTGGTTTTACTGCACGTTATACTGCATGGATTTATAGTAATGCATTGTTTTTTTCCATTTCCAAGACACAATACATTTGTTGCTAAAAAATCATCATCTTGAATTCGCTTTTTTGATCATACTTCATAGTCTGAACTGGTGAGACAGCAAATTCATCAAACTGAACCCTCTCTTTACAAATCAGTACCCATCCAAGAAATTCTATGGTGTTGAGTCTTAGCACAATGCGTATCAATGCCACAATTAAACAATTTATCGTAACAATTGATACCCACATTGGCTTTCTCCTTTGTAAGGCACTTTAATATCATCAGTCAAAATGCCGTCCTTGGCCTAGCCCTTCCTCTCACAAACGCACTACAATCTATCGTTGGATAGCATCCACAGCCGATCTATATAACGCACCACTTTTCATTCACCTTCATTTTGACTATCCTTTGGACAATTTTTGACATCATTGACGAATGGCCTTTATTTTCACATATCCATCATTCCTGCATCCAAAATTTGTTTCTGTAGAGTCCGGGTCTGCTACAGCCGTAACAGAGTCTGTCTTCCATTCTGTTATAGTTAGGCGATTTCTTCGAAGCAATCAATCTGACTGATTCAAGGTATTCTGATAACAGAGTTGTGACCTTGACGAAAGTTTTTCTGTCACAATTCATGATTTTTTGCCTAGGCTATCATTTTTTGAAATACTGGCGATAGCAACTCGTAACAAGTGTCTTCTTGAGCAAGGTACCTTCTTTTGTTCCAGCCAGTGTGGTTAACTGCATAATATCTACTGAGTTCGAAATTTCTAAAATGCTTGAAAACGTCCATCGATTATAAATAATCTTAAAAACTTAGAAAATCGAATCAGAGCTTATTTCGTAATATCTATTACTGCAAAATTTATATTTACAATGCCGGATGACGACGCCGATAAATCATGATATCAGATTAAGCAAAAGAAAATTCACAAGACGCCAATTGCAGAAGAGACTGATTGATCAAATACTTGATAATTTACATTTGAATTCATCCTTCTCTACTACGATTGCAGTATGAATAGCATGCTTCATGATGAGCATATTTTTTTCTCTGTGAAACAAACTTGTTATATTTAAAAAAAATTTAAACAGTACTAGTGAGTGATTTTGTTAAGTCAGTGTGGATCAATGTGGATCGGTGATCGGTTATCGTTGGTGTGTGTGAGTGAAAAGTTCAAGGATATGTATTTTCGGGAATATTCTATCATTTGTGTGTGGACTGCTCCAGATAAATAGATTATAGAAGGTCGGCGCGTGGCATTTGGTAGGTGTATGGAAGAACCCAGAAGGCAGCTGTATGGAAGGTTCTAGAAGGAAGGTGTGTGGACGGTTCTAGAAGACAAATGTGTGTTTTATAACATTAGGTAATAAAGGTATGTTGGTCCTCAACAGCGTGACATCATAAGTGTGAATAATATTAGATAACCATATGGCATAATAAGTGTGCCTGCGGGTAGTGACTTACAAGTGGGCACGTGACATAATCGTACGGTAACCTGGTAACAGTGAACAAAGGTCAATCCCTACTTAGTAACAGTGTGGACAGAAGTCAAATGTTACATAATATTACGTAAATCTAGGGGGTTGTATCTGAAGCTTATTTTCAAATTTTGCTTAAACTATGAAATCCATCGAACAAAACCAAAACAAAATTTTTACTGCATATTTCAATAAATTTTTCCAAATTTTGGTTTCGGATTTTTGCACATTCGAACAATTAAATCGTATTTTTCACTAATTTAAATATCCTCAACAAACATATGAAAAAATTTTAAAAATCTATAAATTAACTTTCATAATTTTTAAATCAATTTTTTTAAAACTTGACTTTTTATTTCTCTTAAATTTTTAAATATTATGTTAAAATAACACTTTAAAAAATCTAATCATTAACTTTGAAATATTCAAAGATAGAAGGCAAAGTTTTAATAATTGAAAACGGTCAAAATATATAGTGAAAAGTTATATAGAATATAATGTTGGCGTTTTTCAATTATTAACTTTCTAATTAATTTTTTAATTATTTAAAATTATTGCTGGATCGCAAATTTTTGACAATTAAAATTTAGAAAAAAAATATAAAAAATTCGATTTAAATTAGAAATAAATTTTATTTAAAAAAGACAAATTTAGAAATAATTTATTTTCATTTTACAATAAATATTTAATCCAATATTTTCTCAGAGAAATAAATTTATTATTCATTATCAAAAAAATGAAACATTTTATGCAAGTATTTGACAATCTTGAAAATGAATGACATTGAAGACTCTTGTAACATTTGCTTTCAAAACTACCTAAAGAAGGATTATGCAATTATTTTACCGTGTCAACATAAATTCTGTTTGTCTTGTATAAAGATGTGGATGATTGAAAATCCTAACTGCCCATTAGATCGAACTGAGGTCAACCTTTTATCTGTATGCTCAAACATCTCCGGTCAAAATTATAATTTATCTGTTAAAGATATTCTGGTTGAATATATTTCGAAAAACCATAAACTTTTAATAAAAGATTATTTACCAAAAGTTTTTGATTTATTGGAAGTCTCCGAAAAAGTATTGACAAGTTTCCCTGGCATAGTGAAATTTTGTGTGGAACAAAAAACAAAATTAAAGGAAATTGTATTTAAAGATGATTTATTATTTTTCTCAACAAAATCAAATGATTTATTAGATAAATTTTTAAACCAATACAAAATTACTATAAATACATTCAATTACAATTTTATTTTAACCAATAAAAAAATCGGGAAAAATTTAAAAGAATTTTTTAACATTCTAGAGGTTTTGGACAATAAATATTATTTTCATCTTCATGACAGAAAGGAATTTCAAGAATATCACAATTTGGTGGACAACTTCATTTATTGCTTTGAATGCTTTGAATTGATTAGTGAAATTTTAGATAAAAATTGTTTTTATTTTTCAAATGCGAAATTCAAATTAAAAACTAGTTTAGCAAATCCAAAATTTGATAAGACATATATCCAAACGATTTTCGAAGATATCACAATTCAGATTTCAGAAATCCAATTAATTACTTCAAATATTCAAATAATTAAATCTTTAATTATAAAGATTTCAAACAATGGAATCGATTTTAACTATTCGCAGTTTCTCAATCCAATTGAAAATAATTGCGAAATTTGCGGAAAAGAGAACCAATCAAATTCCAGCAAAGTTCCGTGTCATAATTGTATATCAAATTTGCGTCTTGGAAAGTATTTTTCTGATTCTGAAGAAGAATTAATATCCAAATTTATTAAAAAAAGGTTTGAAAATTTAATTTTGGTAATTATCAAATCGATTTATGAATGTTTTAAATTTATTGAAATAAAAATTCCAAGTTTCTTGAATGAGATACACGATGAAAAGGATTGTTTGCTCTTGAAAGCTTTAACGATCAGGTTACAAAATCATCACATTTTAAAATCCACAATCGAAAGTGATCGGAAATTTATAAAATATATATTTAAGAAAAATGAAACAGCTATCGAGAATTCAGTGAAGCGAAAATTGAGTTTTGTTGAAAATATTTTGGAAAGTCTTTTTATTAGTTTTGTTTCTATATACGAAGAAGTTCTTAAGAAATATTGCATCATTGAATGTAAATTGAACCACCCTAAAGATTATGTTAATATTAAAGGAATTGATAGTGAAGATCTTGACTCTCTTTATGTGCAAGTTTATGCTAATTTGATAACGGTTATTCGAAATATAAAAGAAAACTTGAAATATGTCAAAGAAAATAATTTATCAAATCAGCTGTTGGAAATTATAAGAAATATTTGTTTGTAATAAACTTATTCGTTTTTAACTGTTCAGTTCCTAGTGTGTGCTCGTGCCATAAGCCTTACAAAAGTTAATAATATTATATAATAATACGTCATTGGGTGGGGAGTTTTATCTGGCCGGGACATATCCTAATACTATGGAAGTCATTTAAAAGATGTTATCTTTTATGTTTTGGCCAAAGAAATTTCCATGGTGTGTATATTGTTATGTTAAACATAAGGTTATAGACTAATTTAAAGTAAAAGAGTTATTTAATTTTTAAATGGTAAAAAGACTTTTGCTCTCCTCTTATATGTACACACTCGTATTATTAACGAAACATAACTATAACAGATCAAAGTAATAAAATACTTTAATCTAAAAAATTCTAAAATTAAATTAATCCAACATGTTTTGGTCATGATCAACTTGGCCTTTTCCATAGCTGTAAATATTAAAATGAATTTTTTGAAATAAATATTTTTTTATAAAAAAAGGTTTAATTAAAAAAGTATTGAAATTAATTTTAACATTTTAGAAAGTTAATTTTAAGCAATAATTTTTTCTCAATTTCTTGATATTAATAAAACATTATTCTATATTCGAAAATTAGATGAATAAAAGCTTTTTTAATTTTTTAAAATAAAATCGGATAGTTAGCTTTTTAATAACTGCAACAGACTTCATTGAGGAACAAAATTTTAATTGTAGTCAGTTTGAAAATCTCTTTAAAAATTTAAATCTTTCAAATCAAAAGAATAATTGATTTTAAAATGCATTAATTTAAAAGATATATTTTGTTCGTTAATTAAAATTTATTGAAAACGATTTAAAAAATTTCATCCAATAAATTTTCTAAAATACCAATCAATGAATGACTTCAGTTATAATTGCAATATTTGTCTAGATTATTCTTCAAAAAATGAACATGCAATTGTTTTACCGTGTCAACATGAATTTTGTATAAATTGCATTAAGATTTGGATTCTTGAGAATCCAAGCTGTCCAATGGATCGTACGGATATTGAAAAGTTACTCATTAATTCCAAACACATTTTTGTAGAAAACATTTTAATTGAACATTTATTAGAAAACGAACAACTTTTAATAACGGAAAACATACCGATAATTATTGATATTTTGCGAATATTTGAAGATAAATTTCAAATTTTTATTTCAATAGCATTATCTTTGAAAGTCCTAAAATCAGACTTTACAAAGAATGATTTCCAAACCTTGCTGTACTCAAACTCCAGTGAATCGAGACATTTGTTCAAGACATTCTCCATTGAATATGGAAATATTACAGAAGAATACAATTGGAACTTTCAAGAAATTAATACTAGGATAAAGACTCAAATTGACCTCTTCAAGAACATCATAAATTTCAAATTTGAAAAATATAAAAAGTATTTCTTTAACAGATCAGAGCTACGAGCTCATTATCAATTTGTAAACATTTTAATCTATTGTTATGAAACTTTTGCGTCTTTAAGTAAATTATTTTATCGTAAAGCCAAATTATTTAACACGGCAAATAATAAATTAAAAGAAAAATCTTTTAATCTGATTATTGATAAGTTTATAGTTAGAAATACTTGTGAGGATGTAGAAACCTTGGACAAACAAATCAAAACAATCAGATTCAATATTAAAATAGTGAAGTCGTTATTAGTGATATTATTGGAAAAAAAGGTCGTTAATAATAAATCCGAAGTGGTAAATGTTACCGAAAACAAATGCAAAATTTGTGAGAAAGATATTAAATTAAAAAAGAACAAAATTGCATGTGACGATTGCAGGATGTTAAATCGACTTACAAATGAAATAGATGAGAAAATAGCGCAAGATATCAAGTCAGATTATATCGGTCTGTTGAAGGTCTTTGCGGATTCAATTTTAAGCAGTTTGACATTTATTCAAACCAAAATTCCTGATTTGCTACAACCGGTCGATGATAGATTTGTAAATTTAAATTATCAGACATTTAATCAACAATTAAGAAAAAGTGTCATTTTATCTTCATCATTCTCAAATAAATTAACATTTCTTCTTTAACTGTTTCAGGAAAATGTTTTCAAAATCGACAGTTCAGCTAAACAAACAATTTCCTTTTATGAATATCTTTCGAAGAATATTTGTCGAATGTACAACAATATCCATTTTGTATTTATTCAATTGAACAATTTAGAAGAAAAACTGATTTATTGTGAAAAACTAAAAACAAGCGACAGAAAAAATTTGGAAAGAATAAAAGATTTTCTTACAATTAATGTTTCGGATTTTAAAACTTTTCTACAAAATGTAGAATTTAATTTACAAATCAAAGAGAAAGATTTGTTTCCAAATTTATTGGAATTGCTAAATAATTTTTCGTTGTAAAATAAATTTTTAGTTTTATGATTGAATAATTTTTTCTACATGTTCATATATACATATATATATATATATATATTTACACCGTTCAATGAACAACCTCAATGTGAGTTTGTATGTCTTTAGGTTATAAAGTTATTGATTTATAGAAAATTTTTCTGAGCACAGGTTGGTATATAATCTTTTCAGACTAATAATTCATACATAATTCTTCATCGCGATATAAACGAACGACGATATTCACAATGAACAGCGTTCGAAGTGAGATATTTCTCTTAAACCAAAATTTTGCGAGAGGAGCAACAACAAAACTGGTGGGTTTCTGGGTGTTGATATTTTGAAACTATATGGTTGTTACCCAGGTACCCCATACAAATATTTCCTTTGCTTACCACTCGGCACCCGTTGCTAAGCAACGTTGGAACTGTGTTCGAGTGGGTAGATCGTCCGCAAAAAGTGAGCGTTATTGCTAATGCTATAATTGACCGAACGATCTCTGGGTCCAACGAGCTGTCGATAGAAGACATTTGCTCGCTTTTGATTCTTAGGTCCCATTATTCTCCTATCTCTTTCAAATGTTAACCTATACTCTCATATCATTCATTGTTATGTCCATTCCCATAGTCATTCTTATCTTTGTCCATGTCGAAGATTATTCTTTGGTTGGTACACCCTTGGATATGTTAAGTATTCACGCACTAGTTCTCTTACTCTTATCCCTATCACAACTACAATGTTCCCTATTATTATTACTAGCATTATCATTGTTGCTATTATATGTATTACCTTTATTAATTGTTACTACTATTACCTTTATTATTATTTTTATTACTATAACTACCATTATATTTATTGATATTACTACTATGATTATTACTATTATTATTATTATCATAATTATTATCATCATTACTACTAATACCATGATTATTATTATTATTATCATTATTATTATTATTATTATTATTATTATTATTATTATTATTATTATTATTATTATTATTATCCTCATTATTATTATCATTATTATTATTATTATTATTATTATTGTTATTATTATAATTACCGTTACCCTTATCATTATCGTTATTATTATTAAGATTTTGTAGGGATCCATCCTAATTCTTATTGTTATACAACATTAGCCGTAATCCATCTGTATTTTTCGGTTTTTGATAAAGTATTTTTGTAAATTCGAAAATTTTAGCAGCGTTCCGCCCTTATTTTACGGTTCATCCCTATTCTACAGTTTTCGACAAAGTATTTTCATAGACTCGGAAAATTTGAGCAGCGTTCCGCCCTTATTTTACACTTTCCATTTTTACGTTACTATTTTTGTTAAGTATTTGAATTAGTTCTGAAAATTTGAGCAGCGTCCCGCCCATATTTTCCGCCTCAACTCAAATAAATTTATTTAATTCTCATTTAAAAACATTATTTTTCATGATTTTGGTCGTTCGGATTAATCTTTTTCCGATGGCTATTCATTTTAACTGTTGCAACGATTTCGCAATTTTCCCCACTACCCATTCCCTCTCTTTGTCCTTAAGATCTATGTATGTTCATTTCATAATTAATGAGTGCCCACTGGACTACTCGGTGTTAGAGATTTTGAGCCGATTGTTGTTAAAAATTTATGTCAATTTTTACAGGAAACGGATGATGAAGGAGCAGCCAAAGGGCTACTCATTTACCCTCCAATTTCCACTATGTACGGATAATATTGACGTTTCGGCTCCTGCGTTCCGCACGCCGGGGCCTTCACGGGCACGATCTATTGGCGATTTTACACGCACTTACACAGTTCGATAGTGTGTTTTATTTTTTTATCTTGCGTTATGTTTTGGCTGTGGGCCACCAAAAATAAAATAATAGAAAAAATAAATTACCAAATGAATTAGGCAAAAATCTCGATGCATAAACTGTATATTTAGCATTCATATAAACAAATTTTAAATCGGGCATCGATGTACATAAACCAAAATAACATAACTGTAGATTAACAATCTGAAAACATTGCTACAAAACATAACTGTAGATTAATAACCTGAAAATATTGATAACTGTAGATTAATGATCTGAAAATATCTAAAAAAATCACACAACAAAGTAAGATTTGTAAAAAATGTGCATCTTAAATTTGGTTGAAATTAATACTACAAAGTAGTAGTTGAAAATTTGGGAAAACACATCAGTATTTATACCTATAATTTGGCCTTAACCTTGCGTGTTAGTTTTATTGCGATTAAACAAAATTCGACTTTGAAATTATTTGTGTTATCTAAATTAAATTTTTATTTATTTCTTAATTTAAATTGGTAATTTATTTTTAACATTTTTAAATAAATTTATTCAGTCAAAAATATTTTATTTTTATTCATTTAATTCATTAATTTTTACTTTTATATAAATGGTCATTTTACAGTCGAAATTTCTTGTTATTATGTTATTTTTTATGTAAATTTCGTGCGGTTCTAGATGCATTTTGTATTTATTTTATTTTACTTTTATGTTTTTGATTTTATATTTATTTATATTCTCTCAGATTTTAAAGTGTTTAGTTGGTGTTGTATATTGTATTTTAAGTTATCTTGGTGCTGGGTTTTCGTGCTGTATTACTGATGCATTTAAACAATTCTCAGGGCTATTTGTGTGCTGGCCCAACAAAACTAAAAGAAAAGAACATTGTGTTTTAATCTTACGATTAAGGGTGATACCCTTTGGCTGTTTACCCTGGTTAATTCGTCTTGTTTGTAAATCGTAGAAATTTGAAAAATAAAGATTTTGTTGGGATTGACTCCTTTGATTATATTGATTGTGAGCACGAAGAGTCAGATTGAAATACAATTTCATCGACCAATTCCGTACAAACCCAACAAAATCTAAGTTGTTCAAAACTTAATATCAATGAGGATTTGTCGTTGTTACTGATATTTCAAGACATGCTTGTAGTCAGATTGATAATTGATAATTCCTAATTTCACGAAAACCACAACAATTATGTAATTTTCAAAAAGTGTTTAAATTCGATAAAGTCACCGCTATGTAACTATTATATAATATGATATTATTTGAATGTTAAAATTGTTTTGCTGATCCTATTAATAACAATTGATTTTATATAAGTAGATTATTACGTAACTTTAACATTTAAAATCGTTGATTACGTCACTCATTTTGACATCCATCTAGAATTGTTGATCTCTATAGTCGTCTTTTTTGATGCTTGTTTTACTGGCATGGTTACTTAATCGTTATCTTGAGTATTAATAAAAATAAGTTTATCATATAGTTTTAAGGCACTGGACTCAAACAGATTTTAATTCTCTTCTCACACATGTTCTGTAATTTCTTAATTACTTCCTTTTTTATTTTAGTATTATTATTTTTTAATTTATCGATATTTATTCCATCAATAATTCGAATCGATTCCTCAATTTCATTAGTGGTCAAGATTCCGTTCTCTAGAGCTTTTGTTGATATAAATATAACTTATTTGTTCCGAGCGAAAGTTCCTGGCATGCTCAGACCTATAGAAACAGTTTCCGATAAAAATAAATCGAGGACATTAGATCCTCAAAGTAAAGGACCTATTTGTCGAATTTACTGAATTCCAGACTTGGATTACAGATTATTGATTGAACCAAAAGCGTGAGGGCTTCAAATTTTATTTGATTGGCGAATCTTGTTCCGTAAATACAGGATTTAAAATCATTGTTCTTTGTGAGCAAAAGCTTGATAGGAATCATGTACAGCACTCGTTTATAATTATGGAAAACCCCGAAAAGGATTTGTAAAGGATATATTCCCTGGAAGCATTTTTGTAAAGATGTTGGCGGATTTTATACCCCGAGTTTCCATTTCCGTTATTATACCCATCAAGGACCCACTCGATCATTTCTTGATGTTGGTTCTTGAAATCTGAATCCGTCATAGTGAAATTAAAAACACTTGAGGTTGGACCCGGACCCTCGATTCTTTCAACTTCGGAAGGATCTATTTTTGTTGAATAGATTCAAGAACCAATTATGTTCCACCTCATAAATATCCACCTCAACAGACCTTCTCAACAGTACCTTCTCGAAACCATTGACATAATGGAATTTAAAGTTTATTTGATAATCTTATTTAATCTCATGTTTTAATCGCTCCATTATCTACAGTTTAAAAATTTTTCTGGCATCAAATTGTTAGACAACTGAAAATTGTTTTAAAAAATGGATAGAATGCCACATACACTAGAGAACATGTCCGTCTGCTCTGCAAACGGATTCCGAAATATAGCCAATTAAAAGATGGGAGTAATATTACTGAGCATATGGAAATATATAAAGACTGTTATGTGAGGAATTGGTAATAAAATCACAACCCATACATTAACATGTTTTATCTATTTTGCATTCATGATTAAGATACGTGGGTATTGCTTATATTAATTAAAATTAATTATTATATAAGTTCTATTTACCAGTTTATTTACAAATAATTTGAGAGAATAAATTTATAGAAATAAATTTTCTCACAATATTGTTGTTAAATAAGAGTTCATTTTTGAATCTGACAAAAATTTATTTATAAAATTTCAATTATAATAATATATTAATTATAATCAAAAGTGTATTAAAATAAATTATTAATTAATTAGATCATTTAGAGAAACTGCAACGAAATCGGATCCGGTTAGAACGAAAACAATATTGTCTTTAAAAATAATTCTTTTGTTGTCAAATTGATAAATCTGAAAATTTTCATAGAATTTCCCATCCAGTGGAAAAAAGCATTTCCCCACTGTTGACAAAACCATTTCTTTTTTGTTTAATATTTGAATTGCGGGGTAATCAAATGTTCTCAAACTCTTTCCTTTAAATGCCTTTGTAAATATTGAGAGTATTTCTTGAATCTTTGGTTTAAAATTCACACTTTGGAAGTTTTTAGGAATCCTTTCTAACCATTTCTTATACCATAAAAAGTTGGATTGTATCTCTTTCAAATCGTTTTTATCAACAGCTTGCTGAAGATTTCTAGTCAGAATTGTAATCATTTCCGGAAAGAAAATCGTTGTGAAGATATTCTCAATATGGATAAATGAAATTAAGTTCGACCAATCAAAAACCTCCTTCATAAAAAGGTCGGTTTTTGATTCTGATTGGTTAGTAAAAATATCCTTCATTGTAGATTTGATTTTCGTCTCGACAAATTTAATGTAAAAATCTCCCATTTCCGAGACAGAAAATATTGATTTAAAATTAACTAGAATTTGATAGAAGGAGTATTCTAAAATGTTCCACTGTGTGAGACTCGATCCAAGTTTGGTTCTAATTATTTTTGAGATTTTTTTTAAATCGCTCCCAAAAGATCATTCCACTTTGTTAACCAGAGAGGTGGTTTTAGATCCAAAATAGGATTCCAATTTTCGATGGCCTTAATCAATATATTATTTATTTTTTTCAAAATCTTTTCGAAAGTGCTTTCTGGTATTTCTGGCCGCCATCCTACAAGTAAATTAATTAAATTTTCTGGAGTTTTATAATCCCAAATTTGAGAGAGATAAAAATCAAGTTTCACAAGCCAAGTATCGTTGAATGCTTTTTCATATATACTCGGATTAAGTATTTTCTGACAGTCAGTAAACAGGTCAATCCCGTAGAAAATGTTCGAAGAAGGATTCCAGTGAGACGTAGCAATTTGAAATAATTTTTCAGCAACAACCTGTACAGCTCTTGATGACTGATGAAATGCCTCTTTTGCTTCTTCAAGATAAGAAATAAATTGTTCAACATTTGTGTAATCACAATGAACCATTCTGTTATGAAAATCACGTAAAAAGTTATCAATGTCTTCATCATTCTCGATGAAAATTTCTGGTTCTTTTTCATAGTTACTGTCACTCGACGAGTAAAGGTCAATATCGTCCAGCGAGTGAAGGTAATTATCTTGACTAACATTTGACGTCTTATTCAAACCATGATCAACAGGATTTATTGTTGATAGTCTGCTAAGCTTATTGATATAATCGTCAGATTCGCTGCTTGACGATGTCCTTTTTCGAAAAACCCTCCTTATATCTTTTGTAGGTGGATTTATTTTCTCCTTGATTGGATTGTTAGAAGAGAATCCAATACAGGCTTTATTCGGTAAGGTTTTAGATGCAGAAATTGGATTAACGATTCCTTTGCCCTTTGGTCCTAATCCTGTACCAGTCTTGTAATTATATTTTGCGAGCATTTTTGATCCAAACCCTTTTGTATGTTTCTCCCATGATCCTAATTGAGTATTTTCTTTTACCTGATTATTAATTTTTGAAGGTTTTTTAATATTGTTGTTATATGTGACATTCTTTCTTTTAACTTTATTTTTTATATGTTGAATATCTTCGAAATCTGAATATTTGTCTATTGTTTCTAAATCAATTGAATCTTCTGAGTCTTTTGAGTCTAATAAAGTAGATTGCTCTTTGGGGGTAGGATGAAAGTCGTTACCAACTTTTACGTTTCCAGGATTTCTATCAATGAAAAATATCAGTTCATTATCGGACATGTTTAAATATTATCACAGTTTTAATATAAAATATAATAACATATTTAAACAATTTTAATTAAATAATGTTTTTAATTAATTTTTTTAAGAAGTTGTATAAAAAATTGAAATTTATAAAAAAAAATTAAAAACTTTAAAAATAATAAATGTTACATATCTAAGCTGAAAGATTTTATACATTATTCTAACAAAAATATTTAAGTAAATTTATTTATTTTAAATAAGGTTTTATTAATTATTGAAATAAATATTTTAATTCAAAAGCAGAAAAAAGACTTGGCGAGTTGCTTAACTTTTCTTATATCCCTCAATGACATTATTGCGCAGAGTAACAGCAACATTTTATTCACACTCATCAGAAGATTATTAAAATTAAATACAAAAAACAAATATGTTTGATCGGTTTTATTTTACTACTTTAGAATTCAATTTCAACGATATTGTAGGAAGAACTTCCTCGATGTCTTCCCAATCTTCGGCATATACTTCAGATGACAGCAAATCGAGTTCTAGATAAAACATAATAGTCTATTTATGATACAAATTTTATCATTAAAAATAATTGTATAATTAAAAAATTGTATTCTTTTAATTAAATATATGGGCTAGAGATTTGGGTTTCCTGACAAATTTTATTAATGGAAAATTCGGAAATTATTTCTCGTCCAAATTTATGTCTCTGAAATTTCTTTATAATATCTCGACAATTTCCAACAATTTTTCAAAATAATTTTTTTACATTTAAAAATGAAAATTTTGTGACTATGATTAATTTATGTATTTTTACTGGTTTTCCAAGATAATTATATATTGAAAAAATTTTATTTATTGGTATATTATAAAAAATGTAATAAATTAAAATAAATATCCAACATAGTTATGATATACTAAAATAACAAAAGCAATTCATTTCTAATATATATAAATCAAAATACAAAAATTTCAATTTTTGCCTTATCCGATAACCATCTGGTGGTTCTTCCATCGGATGTGCCTTAGCCATATATTTAAACTTGAACCAATCTATGAAAATAGGTTGAATGTTTGAATCATATTTTATGATTTACATGTTGGCATTAAATCATTTGCATACGACTTACCTTATGGTCAGGGAATCGTAAGATTTCGAGCGGTTTTAAATTGCGAGAATCTGAACTTTATCCATATCTGACGCGATGATTTGGGCTTTTAGGTTCATTCGATTAGTTGGTTTATTTCGAATATATATAATTTTCTAGATTGATTAATATATATAGGGTGTCTATTAGCTATATATATATTATATATGTAATGCATTATTTATGTTATGTTTTTAATATATATTATTTACATATCATATATATATATAATATAAGTTGATATTACACATGTTATATATATTAATTCTTTATAAAGCCGATTTCGCTATTGCAGAACCGGCCTTTTGGCCCAGAAAATTTTTCAGGGCTTTGTACTTATATATACTTCATATATACTTAATAGACCCTATGACATAGGGCCTATGTCATACGGTTAAAAAAATGACAATTGTTTTGAGTCGATGTTGGTTATAATATCAACAGAGCATGTTTTATATAATTAAAGTTTGATGAAATTTCGCAAGTGACTTCAAATAAATTAATTTCGTTAAAATAATTTCTCACATAATTTTATTAATTATTTTATTTATAAAATGTTGATTTCTAATAATTACTTTGTATTTTAATTCTTTTGATTTTTATCAATATAATTGTTATTTTTGTATATTCAAATAAATTTAATTAATCAATTATTTTTATTTTTCAATTACATTAATATTTTATTTTATTTATTTAATTACTTACTTTATATATATATATATATATAATTTAATTGTTTTTGAATACAAGTTATTTTATTTATTACATTTTTATTATTTTTTTAATTACTTAATTTATTTAATTGACTTTAAAAAATAACGTTATTTTATTTATTTTAGTTTTATTGATATTAGTAAATTATTTATTTATTTCATTTTTAAAATGTTTAAAATGTTTAATTATATTATTTTATTAAGTATTTTTTGATGTATTTTAATTTGCAATGGACATAATATTTTTATTAACTTGACATAAAATTATTTATTTAAACCAGAGAAGACAAGATAAAGTTAATGTATTTTATATTGCTACTTATAATAAGCGGATTTAAATCCCTGTGGCTAAAAAGTACATTCGCTTGCGTCGCTAAAAGTCTTCCTTATCATCTCAAAGTGAGGACAATAGCACTCGGGAATCATAACATTCAATGAAGAGTATCAAGCCGAGCCTGTCGGAGTATTCAACTACCAGCAGTGATTGGTTCGATTTTTCTCTCATACTTATCACGTTTAACTACCCCTGGAGTCTTTAGCCTTGACTCCAAAGTATTGTACTTGTTTTAAGGCAGTTTTATAAAAATTGAGATATTTGTAAAACTTTTTTTTATGTTATTCATTTATGTATATGCGTATTATATAAATTTATTAACTGTTATTTTTTATATTTGAAATTCTGAAATGAATTAAATGCTTCGAATAAACTATTTATTATTTGATTTCTTTGCTATTTACCTCCTGGAACTAACCAAGTAACTGATTATTAAAGTTATAATAAAATATTAAATAAACGAAATAACGATCAAAGATACTACTTACTATTTAGGTACCTTTTATCAGACAGATACCTTATCAAGACATATTGAGGTGCTGAAATGGACAAATATTGCAAATTCATCAGTGACGTTACGGAATAGTCTGAGACAAATTGAAATTTCTCAATTATTGCTTTAGCGTCTTTAAGAACATTATTTTTGAATTTTGTTTCGTTCAGATATGCATTAATACCTGGAAAACGTAAAATTAACAATTATATTTCTCGTTCTACAACTTATGACCAGGGACCTTAGAATATTTAGAGAAAATCACGGAAAATCAAGAAATATTGACAACTACTTTCTCTAGTTTGTTCTTACTTTGTGCTTTCTTTATAAATATTTATAAATTTTTCACTTAACCCCAGAATATGCAAACATTTAATCATTTTTTAGTGAAAATTTCTTTCATTTTACTTGCATCCATAACCATTCCTTAATCCCGATCAGCAAACTTTCCCTCTGGAATGAAGCAAATCTGCAAATTCAACAAGCATTGACTTCAATCTAATGGCGCTGTCTGCCCCTCATATAATTTCTCCATTCATCATTATATTTCTGGGTATAATGTTAAACGAACTTTCGATTTTCTGCTCTCTAACTTCAACTCATGTCATTTCTATAAATGGTAGTAAAAAACTGCGTATTACAGTCACCATAAGAAACTCCGGACATAATAATTCCTCATACAATTCATGTCGCACACATTGACACACATGCACATGCATACTTCTCCCAGCCCTTTGCCATATCCCATTTACAAATTTCGAAATAGTGTTGAGGAATCAATTTTCTTGTAAAATAAGAAATATTTCACACATAGCTGTGTACAAACCTTCACTTGAACTTTTCATACACCACAATAGAGAATAATGAATGTTCTGTCATTGGCTACAATTATTATTTTTCACAGGGTGATTTACAGATACTCGTACAAAATGCCTATACATGTTAAGACCAAGATTACGGTGTCAGACCGCGTTACAGAGTTCGGAAAAGACACTTTTCACTGCAGTGGTGATATTGTTTTCTGTACTACCTGTAACAAGTCAATAGATCACACTCGTCGACAGACCATCTCTGATCATCATAAAAGAGACAAGCATAAGTAGCTAGACAAAAAATGAAAACAGAAAATAGCCAATTATTATATTCAGCTCCTAAGAAACAAAGCACAATCATTGTGGTTTTTGAACTAATGTCTGCCGATAAAAAAAGCCGCTTGAAGGTTGTAACTGATTTCGTCACTATGTGTACTAAAACAAATATTCCTTTGGAAAAAGCAGACGATTCCTCAGTTCATCAATTTCTTCTTACCCGTGTAAATAGTAGAGCCGCTATTTCCATGCCTGATCAACTTCGTACTCATTATCTCCCTAATGTATTTCAACAGAATGAACAAAAATTGTCTCAACTTATTAATACAACTACCTTCATTGCTATTATCGCTGATGAGTTTTGTGACTTTCAAAACTTTCTTGAATATTGGTTTTAACGCCTTCTCTCTTTGGATGAGTTGGAAGTACAGTAAGAAGAACTTCGGTACCTTTTCTAATGAAAACTGTGTATCTCGAGTGAGCTGACAATTCAACTCTCTCGCAAGCTATTATTCAGTGTTGTGCTAATTACCGCGTAAAGTTTGAAAAAGTGTTACTATTTGTTTTAGATAACGCTTCGTTTATAGCTAAAGCTTGGAGAGAAGTTTTATCTGTTATTTGGCTTAATTGCCAACATGTGCGGCGCATTGTAGCTTTGGTTAGTAATTCAGTGACGTTGATCGCTTTATGTCCCTATTAAGTCCATATTAATTAAAGCACCCACAAAACATAATCGATTTTTCCGTCACTTATTTTCACGTGGTGTTTATTCTTCTTCAGTCCCTTTAGAATTCATTATTACGCGTTGGAACACGTAGTTTCATGCAGTTCAGTACCACGCGCAATTTATCCCTTATTATTCTTCGTTTATTGATTTGGAACGCCCAAATGAGACAGATAAAGCATTAATAAAAGGCTGTTTATTAACTTCTCAAATCAAATACTCTGGTCAACGTATTGCTTATGCCACTGATTTTGTTAGGCATAATGCAACCACGTTAATCGAAAATTCATTCTGTTTTCAATGATTTTCAATGACTGAATTAAGCTATGAATTACGCCGAGTGGGACCGTTGTATGCTGCTTCAAAATTGGATGGCTACACTCAAGTTGAACAGCAGTCCACAATTAATCTTTATTCGAGGATTGAAACCGGCTCAATTGCCTTCTTTGAATGTCGTATCAAATTAAGCTTATATTTAAATGATGCGTGTGACCGGGAATGGTCAATTTATCTTGGTATCTTAAGTGGCTTTAATGTCATCAATATTGGTAAACTAATTGAATTCTGGAAGTCAGTACCCAATCGTGTGACAAACTTACATCCAAAGTTCTGCTTTTCCTCAAACTATCTGTCAATAACGCTGATGCTAATAGAACATTGAGCCAACTCAATCAACTATTCTGTGACCAAGGTCAAAGACTCAAAAAGAAAAATGTCATGGGTCTTTTAAAGTTGATAATTTAATAAAATTTAGCGTCGTTACATACGTGAATATAAATAATTTATTGGAATATTTTTATTATGCGCGGTTTCCAATGACAAACAGGCTAATTCTAATTTGGAAAAGACGCGGAATGTGTTGAAAGTTTACCAGAAAAAAGCGATTTCTTAACGCGGAAATCCATAACTTTTATTGCGGAAAACTAGGGTCCCTATTTATGGCATAACCATTCCTTTTGATATTTTCTACTTCTTAGCGAAACCTTAATCAGGGGCACAATCTTGAAATTTACAGAAAGGAAAATAGATCTCGTAGTGCCTTCAACATTTAGGTTTTAAATTATTTTATTAAATTTTAATTAAATTACAAATGAGTTATTAAAAATTAGCAATTATTGTTAATAAAATCTAAAATATAATTTTTTAAAGATACAAGAATGATTTGTAAAAATACGATTGCAAATTAAAATAAAGGAACAAAAGAAATTATTCAAATAATTTATTAACTATTCAAGACTTTTTGGTGTCATTTGACTTTCTTATTCATTAATCAGAGTCGAGATGACTAAAATCCCTTTCAAAAGAAGCACTTGATCTAGGAATACAGAGATATTTTGTTTTCAGTCTTGCTAAAACCGGAATGTTTTTAGTATTATTATTCCAGAAAACTAGGGGGTTCGTTACACCGATTACGCAGGTAAATAATTATATCTGTATATTTCATCTTTGAAAATGATTTTATCTTCTTCGTAATTTTCCCATAATGACGATTTTTTGTTATTTATAAACATCTACGATTCACCTTTTTTGTTATCAATATCTTGTCATCTATTAATTATTAAATTCTTTATATTATCCTTTTATTTTTCATTCAAGAATTTCAAACTTTTCAATTTTGAACCATCGAAAGAATACTTAAGAAACATTTCAAACATAGAATCATATTTCAATTATATCGAAGAAAAAATTCTTTTAGTCTTTTTGGCCTGCTCCACTGCTGATTTCTTTAACTAAGATGCTTTGAAGTTGGTCACTAATTATCAGATATTGTATATCACGCGGTTAGTAGTCTACAACTTAAAATAAACGTTTAAAACGAGACCATAATGCCTTAACGTTTAGTGTATTATCATAAGCGTGGTTTGGTTTCACAAAGATTTCATCGAATTTCAATAATAAAAAAATCTCCACTGTGGAGATCACTCGTTTTAAATAGCCATTGGTTCATTTTAGCCCTTCAGTAGGTAGTTAGTGGCACACTGCAACATAAAAAATTGCATAATAAAATAGGGGGAGGGGGGGGTTATTTACAGATTAATTTCGGATTATCTTGATTACATAATGATGTAATTAACTTAATTAATTTTGTGTGTATTTTAATTAATTTTTTTTTGTGTGTATTTTTTTTCGAAATTTTTTTCGAGTTTTTGGCGCGATTTTTTTTTGAATTCAAATTTTTGAAACATTTTTTAAAATTCAAATTTTGGCGAATTTTTGAAATAAAATTGAAATATTTTTTTGAATAAATTTTTTTTTCAATCACACTATAGTCAGGGGTATTTTTGAAAAAGACTAAAATAAATTGGCTTGAATCGCCTAACGATAAAAAAAAGCATAAAATTAAAATTGGCTTAAATCGCCTAAGATGAACACACTATAGTCAGGGGTATTTTTAACTCGTAATAAAATACAATGCAATATTTGGTCTCAATACTTTATATAGGTAAATATAGGCATAAAATAAAAATGGCTTGAATCGCCTACTGATAAAAAATTGACAGGGTATTTTATAATCTTGTTAAAAAAACACTTGAAATATTTGTTCACACAATTTTTATAGGTAAATTTAGGCTCTAGATAAAAATAATTCAAAATACCTAAAGTAAATTAAGATAAATTAAAGGGTCTCAAGTAAATTAAAGTACATAAGAGAATATTAAAGTAAATTTAGATAAATTAAAGTACATTAGAATACATTTAAGTATATTAGAGTAAATTAAGGTTCCTCTATTAAATTAAGATACATTAGAGTACATTAAGGTAAATTAAAGGGTCGAAAGTCAATTTAAGTACATTAGGGTACATTTAAGTAAATTATGGTACATCAGAGTAATTTAAAGTACGTTAGAATAAATTTAAGTAAATTAAGGTTCTTAAAGTAATTTAAGGTGCCTAGAGTAAAGTATGGTAAGTTAGGTAAGAATATTTTAAAATTAAATAGAGAGTCAAACGTTAAGTTACATAAGGGTAATTTTTAAAGCTGAAAATTTTAAAAGCAGTTATAGTAGGCAAATTACATAAGGTAAGAATTTTTAAAGTTAAAGAGTCGACAATATTACATGATAAAATTTATTAAATAAAATTTTTAGTATAGTTTTATCGATCAATTTTTATACATATTTTTAAATGATAAAATATTTAACATAATTTTACAATGAAATTTTTTATACATGATTTTTAAATAGAATTTTTAGTATAATTTTATCGATGAATTTTTTATATATAATTTTTAAAGATGAAATTTTTAGGATAATTTTACAATGAAATTTTTATACATGTTTTTAATTGAAAAAATTTTTAATGTAATCTTACAATCAAGTTTTTAGTATAACTTTTACTATGACTTTTTTATACATATTGATAACGATCAAATTTTCAAAGAAATTTTTCAAGAACTTTTTTCAAAGAACTTTATTAAATTAAATTTTTGAGTTTCAGTGTTACATAGTATTGCCTAAGGTAGGTAGTAGTCATTTGCTAGAGCAACCCATCTCCTCCACTCTGCAGCAACCCATCCTTAATAATAATAATAATAATAATAATAAAATATATAATAATAATAATAATAATAATATTAATAATAATAATAATAATAATAATAATAATAATAATAATAATAATAATTATAATAATACTTTCAGAAAACATAAAAAGTTAACTTACTTAGTATCAACTTCTGAACACTGATAACCCATACACAGTGAATAATTCATTAATAACTGAACAACAATCACTAGGTACTGTATACAAATAACCGAGTACTGTACAACTCTCTATATACATACTAGGCATTGAATAATTTACTTATTCATTAAAATGACATATTTAAATAATATTTACTCTTTGAATACCGATATTCAACCAACTTAACCCACTTAAAAATAAATTTTCTCTCAATCCTTTTCCTTTAAAATACATGGTTATTCACACACTCAATAACTAGTTACTGAACAAATCAATATCAATAACTAGTTACTTAACCAATAAATATTAATGATCGGTTACTGACCAACAAGTTTTGAAATAAAACACATAAAAGGTTGAACAAAAAAAATACAAGTTGAAATTTTATTAACTTCTTCACTCTCTTTCACATCATTGATGTCTCGAAAGTTTTTGGTTGCTTAGTTACCTTGTTGTTATCAAGCGATAATTAATCAAATTCATTGAAACCAAATCCATTGTTATATTTACTTGGTATCAACTTCTGAATACTGATAACCCATCACACTGAATAATCCATTAATAACTGAACAACAATCACTAGGTACTGTATACAAATAACCGAGTACTGTAAAACTCTCTATATACATACTAAGCATTGAATAATTTACTTATTCATTAAAATGCCATATTTAAATAATATTTACTCTTTGAACACCGATATTCAACCAACTTAACCCACTTAAAAAATAAAATTTTCTCTCAATCATTTCCCCTTAAAATACTTGGTTATTCACACACTCACAATATGTTATCAATAACTAGTTACTGAACAAATCAATATCAAAAAATTTTTACTGACCAAGAAATCTTTAAATAAAAGCACATAAAAATTTGAACAATCAAAAGAAATACAATTTTATTAACTTCTCGACTCTTTTATCGATCATTGATGTCTCCAAATTGTTTGGTTGTTTAGTTACATGATTGCTATCAAGAAACTATTAATCATTGAAGCTCAATCAATTGTTGTATTTTCTCTGAATAAAAATTTATTTCTTTACAGTCTTGTATGTGATTTATTGAAATTATTTTGTAAAACTTTGAAATTTTTCTACCATTTTTGTAATATTTTTAATTGCGTCCAACAATGAACAATTACTAAACGTTATTATCAAAGATGAATGCCAACCTTTTCATTTATTTTTCACATGCCCTAAATAAATTAATTGCTAACACATCAAAAAAAAATTACTTAAATTTATTTTTATAGATTTTCTAATCTTTTCACCCCCAACTCTTATTGTTTACTGAATGATAAATTAATTAGTAAGTACAAGTAGTGGTTAATCTAATTGCTAGTGAAAAGAAACTTGATTAGAAAAAGATACTTAAATTAATTTCTCAAAACATATATTACTTTCATTGTACTTGGAATAAATTTTCATATATTTATTGAAAATGATTCGACTCTTTTAATTATTAACTCACCATGCTTTAATACATACATAGGTTCTTGTGTAATTATATCACTTACTGAAAACCCAAACTTATAGGAAAAATGTATGTGATTGTCTATTAGTATTTGTAGAAATTATTTTTATTAAATTGTGGTTAGCTGGTGAATAGAATTTGATTAAAGTAGTGGGAAAGATGTAAATTTTAAATAAATTTGATTAAATTTGTTAATTCTTTAAATAAAATTTTTTAAAGAAAGCTTCAACATAGTAGCAAATTTTAAAGAGAATAGTACTTATCAATTAAAAATTAACTGAGTTGTAAAATAATTGAAAAAATTTGTTAGATTTTTAAAAATTTTAAGATTGTTAGGTAATTGTTCTAGATACTTGTTGAATGAAAATTAATTGTACAATTTCTTTTAATTCGTAGAAATAATCATATATATTTAAATTATTCAGAAAATTGTCAATAACAACATAAGTAATGGGTAACATAAATATTTTAAATACTAGTCAATTTTAGTTTTTAATTTAATTGAATTACAAATATTTTAATAAAATCAAATAAATAGTTACATGAATCAAACAATTTCTTAAAACTGAAATCTTATCGATATATCCTGATTAACCTTAAATCAATGAAAAAAGTATCAATTTTCCTAAGTATATTATAAATTCAACCAACTCAATCCCCTTAAAAAATACTAATAATTCGCCTCTCAACCAATCATTTCTCTTCAAATGTCATTTTTCACTCCATTATATCAACTATATTCATAATTTTCATAAAAACATATCAAGTAGATAATATTTACCCTTTGAACACTAATATTCATTCCAGTAAATTCCTTTAAAAATATTATAAATTCCTCTCTTGACCAATCATTTTCCATCAAATAACAATATTTCAAGTCATATTCAATATTTTTCATAAAAATCATAACAATACCCATTTCTATAATATTTACCCTTTAAATAACAATATTTAACTAACTCAAGCCCCTTAAAAATGACAACAAACTTGTTCTTAATCGACTATTTTTCACTAAAATAAATTCCACTCTTGACCAATCTTTTCCCATCAAATAACACTTTCCCCTACTCTACCAACTATATTCATTATTTTTATAAAAATCATCTATTAAATAACGATACTTAACACCTTAAAAATTTCAAAAAATCTGTTGTTAATCGATTATTTTCCATTAAAAGATCATAAATTCTCTTTTTAGCCAATTTTTCCCCTAAAATAAAATGTACTCTTAACCAATCATTTCTCTTTAAATGACAATAATCCCAGCTATATTCATTATTTTCATTAAAAATCACCGACATCGATATTCAACTAAATAAATTTAAAATTTTTTAATAACTATTCCTCCGCCCATAAGTATCCATCAAAATATATATATATCCCTATTTAAATATAATTAACCGACAAAATCTACTCAATTGGTTATAATTTTTAATTGAATGTTTAATTCATCCACTCTTAAATTACAATTCATTTTCAGTGAATATTTTCATCTTTTAAGTATATTTGTTGAACAGTGAATAATTCAGACTCCATTTAAAGTATTTCCCATTATTTAATTGATATTTCATCTCATCATTGAGAAATTTTACTGTCTAATTTATTATATGCAATTCTCGATTCACTGAATATTTTTTAGGTTCAATTCATATTTTCTCACTTTAATGATTGTTTTCCCTCTTCAATAAATATTTTTTCTCTCTAATGAATAATTTCTCTTAATGAATATTTTCCTCATCAATGAATAATTTCTCACTTTAATTAATATTTTCTCACATTAATGAATATTCAAAGTATATTACCCTTGTAAGGTTTTAATATATCAATTGATATTTCATCTATTTAGTAGATATCTATAGCTATCCCACCTTTTTCAGTAATTTCAACGATTTTAGTCACTTAATGTACTCTCCCACCAATATTACTTCTTCACTGAAAATTTTCTTTATAGAATATAATCTCTACTAATTAAAATTCCATTTGTTGACTTGTTATTGACTTGTCATTTTCAATGAAAATTTAATTAACTTTTAATAAATTTAATTACACACTTCAATAGATTAGGTTGTACTCGACAAAAATAAAATATTTTTAGGCTATGTAAATCAATTAGAGCTTTTAGAGAAATTTTATGATAATTTTAATAATATCTAGTTTATTTTAGTAAATTTTAATCATCTTTGTGAATTTTATGGTTTTCTGTTGAATTTTAATGGAATTTGTGGACTATCATGTTTTTCTAGAAATTATTGAAGAAATAAGGGTAAATCTAGAATTTTAGAAACAGTTTATTTCTCGATAATTTAATAAATTTAACTTGATTTTAGGATTATTTCAAATAAAAGTATTTTAGGAACAAAATGTTTATGAAACATATATTTATGATAATTATTTACCAATTAGATTCCAATTTGACTGATAGATTTTGAATAGTAAATGATATTTAAATTATAATTTTATGATATATTTAAAAAGTTGATTAAATCAGTTGATTTTTAAAAACATTTTAGTGAAACCTAAAATTTTAATTGATTTTACAGTAAAAAAAAAGGATGGTTAATTAATTATTATCATTTTTCCATTTATTGATTTCGTGGATATCAATCACAAAAGTAGTATATTGTAGATATTTTTAAGAGGATGCTCAGTGTGGTTATCAATATACATATGAAAATCGTTGAATTATATCTATGGGTTGACTGGTAATTTTTTTGAATTTATACTTGATTTACTGATTAATTTTAATTATTTGAGCAACATGATATATATTTTATGATTTTACAATAATTTAGTGAAATTTAATTTATGTGGGAAACATAAACTTTATTCAATTTTAGTTATTTTTGATGAATTTTTTATTTGATAGAATTTGTTGTCAGAATCAAATTGTGGTGATTTTCGACGGAAAATGTTGGGTATCGATAACAATTATGTAATACTTTAAAGAAAAATTATTTTTATTGGTAAAATTCAGATTTTTATTTTAAGGGAATTTGATTGGTTGAATACATATAGTAAATATGATCCGAATGATGGATTTTTAAGGATCTTATTCGGTTAAATATAGATTTCTAAAGAAAATTTACAAAAAAATATGTATTTTGTTGGTGCATTAAAGGAAAATGTCATTTCAAGGGAAATGATTGGTTAAGATGAAATTTTATGATATTTTAAGGGAAATACTCGATTAAGAACAAGTTTGTTGTCATTCTTAAGGGGGTTGAGTTTGTTGAATATCTGTGTTCAAAAGGTAAATATTTTCTAAATGGACAATATAGAGGAGTAATTTATAATATTTTTAGGGGGCTTTGTTCAGATAGATATCAATATGTGGATAAATCTTTTGTAAGAGTGGAAATATTGTCATTTAAAGAGAAATGAATGTTTAAGAAGAGAATTTATGATCTTTTAAGGTGAAATAATTGGTCACGAGATGGATTTTATTTTAAGGGGATTTCAAGAAATTTATTTGGTTGAATATCGATGTCGGTGATTTTTAATGAAAATAATGAATATAGCTGGGATTATTGTAATTTAAAGAGAAATGATTGGTTAAGCGAGAATTTATGATAATTTTAAGGTAATTTGATTGGTCAAGAGAGGAATTTTATTTTAAGGGGATTTCAAGAAATTTATTTGGTTGAATATCGATATGTCGGTGATTTTTAATGAAAATAATGAATATAGCTGGGATTATTGTCATTTAAAGAGAAATGATTGGTTAAGAGTACATTTTATTTTAGGGGAAAAAATTGGCTAAAAAGAGAATTTATGATCTTTTAATGGGAAATAATCGATTAACAACAGATTTTTTGAAATTTTTAAGGTGTTAAGTATCGTTATTTAATAGATGATTTTTATAAAAATAATGAATATAGTTGGTAGAGTAGGGGAAAGTGTTATTTGATGGGAAAAGATTGGTCAAGAGTGGAATTTATTTTAGTGAAAAATAGTCGATTAAGAACAAGTTTGTTGTCATTTTTAAGGGGCTTGAGTTAGTTAAATATTGTTATTTAAAGGGTAAATATTATAGAAATGGGTATTGTTATGATTTTTATGAAAAATATTGAATATGACTTGAAATATTGTTATTTGATGGAAAATGATTGGTCAAGAGAGGAATTTATAATATTTTTAAAGGAATTTACTGGAATGAATATTAGTGTTCAAAGGGTAAATATTATCTACTTGATATGTTTTTATGAAAATTATGAATATAGTTGATATAATGGAGTGAAAAAATGACATTTGAAGAGAAATGATTGGTTGAGAGGCGAATTATTAGTATTTTTAAGGGGATTGAGTTGGTTGAATTTATAATATACTTAGGAAAATTGATACTTTTTTCATTGATTTAAGGTTAATTGGGATATATCGATAAGATTTCAGTTTTAAGAAATTGTTTGATTCATGTAACTATTTATTTGATTTTATTAAAATATTTGTAATTCAATTAAATTAAAAACTAAAATTGACTAGTATTTAAAATATTTATGTTACCCATTACTTATGTTGTTATTGACAATTTTCTGAATAATTTAAATATATATGATTATTTCTACGAATTAAAAGAAATTGTACAATTAATTTTCATTCAACAAGTATCTAGAACAATTACCTAACAATCTTAAAATTTTTAAAAATCTAACAAATTTTTTCAATTATTTTACAACTCAGTTAATTTTTTAATTGATAAGTACTATTCTCTTTAAAATTTGCTACTATGTTGAAGCTTTCTTTAAAAAATTTTATTTAAAGAATTAACAAATTTAATCAAATTTATTTAAAATTTACATCTTTCCCACTACTTTAATCAAATTCTATTCACCAGCTAACCACAATTTAATAAAAATAATTTCTACAAAGACTAATAGACAATCACATACATTTTTCCTATAAGTTTGGGTTTTCAGTAAGTGATATAATTACACAAGAACCTATGTATGTATTAAAGCATGGTGAGTTAATAATTAAAAGAGTCGAATCATTTTCAATAAATATATGAAAATTTATTCCAAGTACAATGAAAGTAATATATGTTTTGAGAAATTAATTTAAGTATCTTTTTCTAATCAAGTTTCTTTTCACTAGCAATTAGATTAACCACTACTTGTACTTACTAATTAATTTATCATTCAGTAAACAATAAGAGTTGGGGGTGAAAAGATTAGAAAATCTATAAAAATAAATTTAAGTAATTTTTTTTTGATGTGTTAGCAATTAATTTATTTAGGGCATGTGAAAAATAAATGAAAAGGTTGGCATTCATCTTTGATAATAACGTTTAGTAATTGTTCATTGTTGGACGCAATTAAAAATATTACAAAAAATGGTAGAAAAATTTCAAAGTTTTACAAAATAATTTCAATAAATCACATACAAGACTGTAAAGAAATAAATTTTTATTCAGAGAAAATACAACAATTGATTGAGCTTCAATGATTAATAGTTTCTTGATAGCAATCATGTAACTAAACAACCAAACAATTTGGAGACATCAATGATCGATAAAAGAGTCGAGAAGTTAATAAAATTGTATTTCTTTTGATTGTTCAAATTTTTATGTGCTTTTATTTAAAGATTTCTTGGTCAGTAAAAATTTTTTGATATTGATTTGTTCAGTAACTAGTTATTGATAACATATTGTGAGTGTGTGAATAACCAAGTATTTTAAGGGGAAATGATTGAGAGAAAATTTTATTTTTTAAGTGGGTTAAGTTGGTTGAATATCGGTGTTCAAAGAGTAAATATTATTTAAATATGGCATTTTAATGAATAAGTAAATTATTCAATGCTTAGTATGTATATAGAGAGTTGTACAGTACTCGGTTATTTGTATACAGTACCTAGTGATTGTTGTTCAGTTATTAATGGATTATTCAGTGTGATGGGTTATCAGTATTCAGAAGTTGATACCAAGTAAATATAACAATGGATTTGGTTTCAATGAATTTGATTAATTATCGCTTGATAACAACAAGGTAACTAAGCAACCAAAAACTTTCGAGACATCAATGATGTGAAAGAGAGTGAAGAAGTTAATAAAATTTCAACTTGTATTTTTTTTGTTCAACCTTTTATGTGTTTTATTTCAAAACTTGTTGGTCAGTAACCGATCATTAATATTTATTGGTTAAGTAACTAGTTATTGATATTGATTTGTTCAGTAACTAGTTATTGAGTGTGTGAATAACCATGTATTTTAAAGGAAAAGGATTGAGAGAAAATTTATTTTTAAGTGGGTTAAGTTGGTTGAATATCGGTATTCAAAGAGTAAATATTATTTAAATATGTCATTTTAATGAATAAGTAAATTATTCAATGCCTAGTATGTATATAGAGAGTTGTACAGTACTCGGTTATTTGTATACAGTACCAAGTGATTGTTGTTCAGTTATTAATGAATTATTCACTGTGTATGGGTTATCAGTGTTCAGAAGTTGATACTAAGTAAGTTAACTTTTTATGTTTTCTGAAAGTATTATTATAATTATTATTATTATTATTATTATTATTATTATTTTATTAATATTGTTATTATTATTATTATTATTATTATTATTATTATTATTATTATTTTAATAATAATATTATTATTATTATTATTATTATTAAGGATGGGTTGCTGCAGAGTGGAGGAGATGGGTTGCTCTAGCAAATGACTACTACCTACCTTAGGCAATACTATGTAACACTGAAACTCAAAAATTTAATTTAATAAAGTTCTTTGAAAAAAGTTCTTGAAAAATTTCTTTGAAAATTTGATCGTTATCAACATGTATAAAAAAGTCATAGTAAAAGTTATACTAAAAATTTGATTGTAAGATTACATTAAAAAATTTTTCAATTAAAAACATGTATAAAAATTTCATTGTAAAATTATCCTAAAAATTTCATCTTTAAAAATTATATATAAAAAATTCCTCGATAAAATTATACTAAAAATTCTATTTAAAAATCATGTATAAAAAATTTCATTGTAAAATTATGTTAAATATTTTATCATTTAAAAATATGTATAAAAATTGATCGATAAAACTATACTAAAAATTTTATTTAATAAATTTTATCATGTAATATTGTCGACTCTTTAACTTTAAAAATTCTTACCTTATGTAATTTGCCTACTATAACTGCTTTTAAAATTTTCAGCTTTAAAAATTACCCTTATGTAACTTAACGTTTGACTCTCTATTTAATTTTAAAATATTCTTACCTAACTTACCATACTTTACTCTAGGCACCTTAAATTACTTTAAGAACCTTAATTTACTTAAATTTATTCTAACGTACTTTAAATTACTCTGATGTACCATAATTTACTTAAATGTACCCTAATGTACTTAAATTTACTTTCGACCCTTTAATTTACCTTAATGTACTCTAATGTATCTTAATTTAATAGAGGAACCTTAATTTACTCTAATATACTTAAATGTATTCTAATGTACTTTAATTTATCTAAATTTACTTTAATATTCTCTTATGTACTTTAATTTACTTGAGACCCTTTAATTTACCTTAATTTACTTTAATGTATCCTAATGTACTTTAACTTATCTTAATTTACTTTAGGTATTTTGAATTATTTTTATCTAGAGCCTAAATTTACCTATAAAAATTGTGTGAACAAATATTTCAAGTGTTTTTTTAACAAGATTATAAAATACCCCTGTCAATTTTTTATCAGTAGGCGATTCAAGCCATTTTTATTTTATGCCTATATTTACCTATATAAAGTATTGAGACCAAATATTGCATTGTATTTCAATTTTATTTCAAAAATTCGCCAAAATTTGAATTCAAAAAAAAATCGCGCCAAAAACTCGAAAAAAATTTCGAAAAAAAATACACACAAAAAAAATTTAATTAAAATACACACAAAATAAATTAAGTTGATTACATCATTATGTAATCAAGATAATCCGAAATTAATCTGTAAATAAACCCCCCCTCCCCCTATTTTATTATGCAATTTTTTATGTTGCAGTGTGCCACTAACTACCTACTCCCTTCCATGATTTTAAAATTACAATTTGACCCGAATAATTTACACATGAGTTATTTTATCGGAAAACTCAAAAGGGATAGGTTAGGTGAGCCTATTATTAGCGTTTCTATATCGTCTGGAGATCAGATGGTATATCTACTTTTAATGAATGTCGGAACTGTAGGACGCCCACAACGCATGATTGAATGCTGAAGTTCAAAGAAATTGATACTTTATTTTCTTCACTAATTGCCTCTCATACAGTTTCTCCGCATTCCTTGCATTTTGCAATATTTTGTTCATTTGTTTTCGAAATATTTTCAGGCATCAATCTTGTATCTTTGAAATTTTATTATTTTCATAATCTATTTTATGTATAGTGGAAATAAATATTTATTATTTATAATTACCATCAATTTAATTGTGATAGTATTAATAATATATTAATAATATTAATAATATATTATTATTACGAATCCCTATTTATTAATAATATCTCATTTGTTGTTATTTGTTGAATTAACTGATAATATTGTTTGACACCTTTTAATTTATTTTTATTTGATGTATGTAAATAAATTTATTTAGTCAATTACTTTCCTAACATTTTACAGGCCATTCAGGAAGAGAAAGAATATAAATTCTTCCTATTTAATAAGTTGATATTATATCAGAGGCCAAATCTCGGATGTGTTATCAATTTATTTGTATATTGTGAAATTCAATACAATTTGTAAGTGATTACGAAAACTCTAATAGTTAAAGAGTTATACTAAATAACTTATGGAAATATTAAATCTTAAGGAGTCAAGTTTTATAGATTTAAAATTAAAATCTTACTTTTTAGAATACCTTCTCCAAACATCATAAATGGTCCCCCGACGAAAATCAAACCTTCAGAACTTGTCACCACAGAAACACTTCCTTGAAGTAAAAGAATAGCTTTTGTTGTGTGCTCTCCCATAGAAATTATTACGTTTGAGCTTGGTTTATCCAAACTGATGTTAAAATAAAATATCAACTTAATAAATCAAAATATAACCTGTGAAAATGATTGCATACGATCTTTGAATGTAGCAAGCTTTTTAAGACAGAATAGCTTATAAACTTTTCATTAAATGAATGTATTGCTGAAAGTTATGAATAAATATAGTATTTCATTTTATATCACGATAATGTTGTAAATCTAATTTCTTTGACCTAAGCCAGGGGGTTTCCTTTCAAATTGTTATATTTAACCTTTTCTGAGTGTACAGATATAGAAACTCAAACAAGATTCATTTTTAGTTACAACTGGAATGTATATATATATATATATACATTCCAGGTTCAAGAAATGTAAATAAAATAACAAACTGATGATATTAGATAAATATCAGTACTTTTTTTGTGTTTCCTACTCTGAAGCTCTAACGGCTACATTCAAATTCATTGATTTGAATGTCAATCATTTTCAATTTTTGTGAAACCTTTCGAAATAAGACTCATAAGAGAATTTTCTAAACTTTACAGGAAACTTTATTTACGATTTATTTGTCTGGGGTACGTTCATCTCCAAACAATGAAAAGGGGTAATATAAGAAATTTGTTGAACATAATTGCATTCTAATTTTTATGCAGAAGAAATTAATAATCTGTTTTCTCGTGTTCAATAATCATTTAAGTAATAAATCACCAAGGCCCATCAATCTTGGAATTTTATTTATATTACAGATTTTCCGAATATTTAATCAATTTGATTCAGTTTTCTTATTTCCTCTTAAAGAATTTGTTTAAAACCATTTATATAATTATGCTCTAAAAAATTTATTTAATTTCAATTGTCACTGATACTCTTACTGTTTTAAACATATCAAAAGTTTAATCTTATAATATTTCATCTATTTTCATTTTGACAAAAGAACAATTTTTTATTATTATTACACTCAACACAAAATTGTCTGTTTAATCTGTTTTTTTTAACAAGTTATGAATTTTGTTTATTCCATTTCAATGACCTAGGGCCACAATAACTTTTAATTAGTTAATTAATTAAATTAGTTTCTGGATTTAATTTCCTAGGTAAAATTCTCAATATCTACTATTAAATTTTTCTTCTTTATTTTGTCAGCAGTCTTTCATTTTCATAGGTTTTGTCAGAATTTCTCTATTATGAGTCTTTCATTCTATTAATATTTATGTTACTTTAACTGTGTTTCCCAAACTTTTGGTACCCTTGATCATTTTAACTATATAATGTACCCCTTTGCTTTAAAATGTTATATATAATGATTAAATTTTTTTATAATATCTTTTTTAAAATATAAGACCTTTAAATTAATTGCATTAATGAAAAATTAAAACGAAGAGATTTACATTTTAATTACATTTATATAAAAGATTTACTTTATACTTTGATTTTTAAACTTAGTTTATTTCTAAAAAATATGTTATTGATTGAAAATATAAAAAATAAATAAAATACAAGATTATATTTATATTTTTCTGTATTAATAAAATTTTAATAATCTAATTAAATTTTTTTTGTTATCTTTTAACATTTAGATGATAGAAGACTGAAAAGACCTGCGTACCCCAAAAAATCCATCGAGTATCCCGGTTTTGGAAACACTGCCTTAACAAGATTGTAAATATTATTGTAAATATTACATAAAGTGCTTTAAAAGTTGTCCTGTGCTGATAAATTCTTTGTAATTATATGGTTAAAACGGTATCAAAAGCTTCGCAAAATTTAAATTTAAATAAAAACTATTACTTTAAAAGAGTTTAAGTCTTAATTAAGCATAAAAGTTGTTTTTTCAGCTAAAAACATACGGTGCGAATTATATATAAAATTTTAGATTTGAACTACCCTAAAATCTCGCATGAGCCACACCATATTATTATTTTAAATCAAAAATTTTTATGTTTTAAATACGTGGCATATATGTAAGATTTAAGGATAATAAAAATTACTTTTTTTGATATTTTATCAAAATTTAAAAGTTCCTCACATTTTGCCATGTACTGTAACGTCGCTTCATAGAGTTGTGGCGGAAGATTCTGTTGATTTGAAGTCGAATGAAGATTTTCAAAAGTGGCACCTCGGTTCATAATTTTCTTTTCTCTCATAACGTTGTTATCTAACTTACAAATAACTTTTATGAATATGCTTCTTAATTAATATTACAAAACATGTCGGTTTCGTCAATAATTTCATCTTGAATTATCTCTTCAATTACATCTTCCAACGTAACTAATCCAATTAATTTTTGAAATGGGTCTCCGTCTTCAGCATTAATTACTTTTTCGATGAACGCTAAATGTGCTTTCCCTGAAATTATATTAAATAATTCAAATGTCAAAATTTAGACTGCAGTAAAATTAAATTTCCTTTAATTCATAATACTGCAATGTGCACAGACTGCTATTTGCTACAAACCAAACCTAGATATCTGTAAGTAATAGTAAGTATATAATCATCAAAATTCGTCCTCTATCAATAGTATGTAATTGGTGGACTTAAGCCATCTCAAGCCTCGACCCTTAATTTTACCGTTGCCACGGTGGTTGTTGGTGTGTTGGGGTTTCGAAAAATAATTCAATTCAAAAGAATAAGAAATTAGAAAAATAAAAACCACCTAACCTCGAGAAAGAGACAAATTCACGGAGGTTGATGAGTGTTCCGAGTGCTCTGAGAGCTCCGAGTGTTTGCAAGTGTCGAATGCTCTGAGGATTTTAAATTTCTTCTAGAATGCTTTAAAGGTTATTGAAGTTTTAAACGTATTTCATGTCTTGAATGCTCCAAGGATTTAGAGTGGTTGGATTAATCGAGTTTGTCCAATGCTTTAAAAGTTTCAAATGCTTTGAGTGCTTTAAAAGTATCAGTTGTTTTGAGAGATTTAAATTGTCTAATTTGTCGATTGTTTGAAACTGTCCAATGCTTTAAAAAGTATTGAAGTATAAAAAGTATTAAAGTTTTATTATTATTATTAATAAATTTTGTTTTGAAATTTGTTATATCGAGTGCTTCGAATACACCGAGTACTCGAGTGTTTGAGTGCCAATAGTATTTCGAGTGCTGCGAGGATTCTTGGATCATTGGAGAAAAGATTTAAATATTTCGAAATCAATCTCGCTGAAATGAAGAATATAGAGGATTATACTAAAACAATAATGAATATATTTAGTACAGAGGGTAAAAATAATGTCAAATGATTGGTCAATAAGGGAATTTATAATATGTTTAAGAGGGATTTGTTTGGAAAGATATCAATGTCCTAATTTTTATGAAGAGTGAAAATATTTTTATTTTAAGGCAAATGATTGGTTAAGAGTACGTTTTATTTTATTTTAAAGGAATTTATTCGGTTGAATATCGATATAAGTCGGTGTTGGGCCAGAACACAAACGGCCTTGAAATTTGTTTAAATGTATCAGTTATATAACAGAACAACCCAGCACTAAGATAACTTAAAATACAACATACAACATAAACTAAACACCCTAAAATTTGAGAAAACATAAATAAATATAAAATCAATAAACACAAAAGTAAAATATAAAATAAATACAAAATGCATCAAAAACCGCACGAAATTTACATAAAAAATAACATGATAACAAGAAATTTGACCAAAAATCGACAATTTATATAAATATAGGAAATTAATGAATAAAACGAATTGAAATAAAATAATTTTGGTTGGAAAAATTCAATTAAAAAATTTAAGAAATAAATTGTCAATTTAAATTAAGAAAATAATAAAAATTAGATTTAGATAACACAATAATTTCAAGGTCAATTTTGTTTTATCGCAACAAAAATAACACGCAAGATTACGGTCAAATTAAAGGTATATATACTGATGTATTTTCACAAATTTTGAGTCTTATTTTTCAGAAAAAATTTCAGTCTCAATGTTTAGTTGGTTTGTGTAACAAGCTGGAGCCGTGCATTCAGGCAATTAACACTGGTAAGTCTTTTGTCTGCACACGATAACTCTTAGTTAATGTAATAGCAATAATGTTAACATATTATACGAATTTATTCACGATAATGTTTTGAATAGCTTATGATTACGTTATTGTGGACCCTTTTTTAATGTTTTTAACGGAAAACTTGTGTATCGAAACTTTTATCCAATTAAAATGGTAATATATTTTTTTGGCTTATAGCCACCAGATACTACAAGTAGTGAAACTTTTACATACATAAACGGTACCGTGTAAGCGCCGTTCATTGGTAACGGTTCAGTGACCGTGAGCTCTGTCTGTGAGGAATAGCTGGCTTGCACGTAAAATGATGTATTCATATAGCAATGAACGAAAAGCTGAAAGGAGGTCTTGTGGCCGATAGTTCATATTCTAGACATTGATAAATTAGATAAAAATTTCAAACAACAAACAGCTCAAAATCACTAACATCGAGTAGTCCAGTGGGCACTCGTTAAATACAACATAAACAAACATAGATCATAAGGCAAAAGAAAGAAAAAGGCAGCGAGGAAATCGCGAAATCGTTGCTACAGTTAAAATGAATAGCCGTCGGAAAAAGATTGATCCGACCGACAAAAATCATGAAAGAGTAATAATTTAAATAGTATTTAAGAACTAAATAAATTATTTTGAGTTGATATGGAAAATATGGGGCAAAGTTTCCAAAATATTTAAAATACTTTATCAAAAAACTGTGAAATAAGGCGGAACGCTGCTAAAATTTTGTGAAATAATTAGTATACTTAATCGAAAACTGTAATATAAGGGTGGAGTGTGGCTCAATTTTATATATAATCAAAATATTTAAATAAAGCTGAGATATAATAGGCGAATCCCTGCTAAAAATTTAACAATAATAATGGTCATTATAACAATAATAATAGTATTAATAATCTGGTAAGAATAATACATATGATAATAATAAGGATCCATAAAAACAATAAAAAAATAATAGTTATGATAAATATAATAAAAGTAATGAAAATAATAATTAAAAGTGATAGTATTAAGCCTATTAAACATAATAAACATCCGTAATAATACGAATAATAGCATAAATAATAGTAATAATAATGGTAATAATAATAATTATGATGATAATAACAATATATATTGATATAATGATAAATTCAAAGATATTGGTAAATGATGGGGATCAGAATAGTAATAAGAATGATGATAATACAATAGTAGTAATAATAAAAATTTCAATAACCAAACCTAATAAGGCTCGTAACAATTATAAAAGGGAGAACAATAACCATAAGGATGAGGATATTTAAAATATCGAAAGGTGCACTGGTGATATTAGAATCAGTCATGTGTGCAGTGTTAACGATGATTAAGGGAGCGGATTCAATAACAAATGATGGAACAGTATAGATTAACATTTCGATGAGATAAGAGAAGAAATGGACCTTAAAATCAAAATCGAGCAGAGGTCTTCTATCTGAAGCTTGTTGGACCCATGGATCGTTTGATCAATTATAGCATTAGTAATATCGCTCATTTTTTGCGGTTGATCCACCCACAGGAACACAGTTACAACGTTGCTTAGCCACGGATTCCGAGTGGTAAGCGAAAAATATTTGTATGGGGTTGTTTGGGTAACAACCATATAGTTTCCTAAATTTTCAACACCCAGAAACCCACCATTATTTTTATTAATAAGGACTACTGTGTAAAAACGAGACCCAAACTTTAATCAAAAATTCGATTTAATAAAATTCATTGAAAAAATTTTTGAAAAAACTCATTGAAAATGTCATCGTTAAAAAACATAAAAAATTTATCGATAAAACTAAAAAAATTTTATTTTAAAAATTTTATCATGTCATTTTGTCGACTTTAACTTACTTTCAAAATTTTCAACTTTTAAAATTTTTCCTTACGTAACCTAACTACTGACCGTCTATTTACTTTTAAAAAATTTTAACTTATGTAATTTGCCAACTATAACTTACTTTCAAAATTTAAAACTTTTGAAATTTTACCTTATGTAACCTACCTGCTGACCCTTTATTTACTTTTAAAAAAATTTTAGCTAATTTTATTAGCCAACCATAACTTTACTCCAGGCACTTTTATTCATTTTAATTTACTTTAGGCACTTTAACTTACTATAATTTACTTTAAATTACTCTAATTTAATCTAATATACTTTAATTTACTCTAATATACTTTTATTAAATTAAATTTATTTTAGGCACTTTGATTCATTTTTATTTACTTTTATGTACTTTAATTTACTTTAATTTACTTTTTATCCAGAGCCTACATTTACCTATAGAAAATACTGAGACCAAATATTGCATGTATTTTTTATTGAGTTAAAAATAACCCTAAATATAGTATGACCATCGTAGGCAATTTGAGCCAATTTTTATTTTAGGTTTTTATATTGAGAAAAAATTAGTTAGGATTTTTGATCTAGGAAATATTTTTAAGGTTTTTTATCGAGAAATAAAAAATATTTAGGCTTTAACTGTAAGTTGAACTTTTATCGAGAGTTCAAAATAACTTGTGACTATAGTGTGACCAAATGTAGGCGGTTCAAACCAATTTTTATTTTAGGCTTTTTTGTCGATAAAAAAAATTATTTTAAAAAAATTGATCCTTTTTTTATCCTTCGATGTCGGCTTTCCTATCATTGCGAAGCAGAATTCAAAAAGCGTTGGATTGTTCACTCACTAATAGGGAACATGAGCTGGGTTTAGACCGTCGCGAGACAGGTTAGTTTTACCCTTCTATGTCATTTCTCATGTTAATTGTAATTCTGCTCAGTACGAGAGGAACCGCAGATTCGGATCACTGGTGAATGTGCTTGATCGAAAAGTCAGTGGCACGAAGCTACCATCCGAGAGATTAAAACTGAACGTCTCTAAGTCTGAATCTTGCCTAAAAATAATGATATTTTGGGCCATCCTCGTAATGAGGCAATATTATTATTCATTAATGCAAGTTAATGGATGTGGCTTAGCCATATATTAAAACTCAAACAATGCTATGAAAATAGTTTGGATGTTTGAATCATTTTTAATGATTTACGTGTTGGCATTAAATCGTTTGTAGACGACTTACTTTACGGTCAGGAAAGCGTAAGAATTCGAGTAGTTTATACTGCGAGGTTTAGAACTTCATCCCCATCTGACGCGATTATTAAATTTAAATTCGAAAAGATTGCGCGCGAAAAAAGTTAAATGCAAAAAATTGCGCCAAAAATTTTAATGAATTTTTACATAATGTAATTAGGATTAATTACATCATTATGTAATTAAATACCATCCACTATTTTTATTATGTAATTGTGTGTTGTCGTAGAGGGCTATTAACTATCTACTTAGATTATTTATTTTTATATACTTTTACGTTTTATTAACAAGCAAATTATTTTTTTTTTATTATTTGTTAATTTTATACTTATAATATAATAATTTATATTTATTTTAATTTAATAAAATTTTATATTTAATCTCAAATATTTTCAATTAAAAACAAACTTTTACCTTTTTTGAATTCATTTAAAATTTCTGGAAGTTTTACATCATGAGGAACTATGAGTATTTGTCGATCATAAAATGTGCATATTGTTGATACTGGAATATTATCTTGGGGATCAATAAAGAGCAAATCTTTTATGTTTAATACTCCTTTGATATTATTTTTGTCAACATCATAAACTGGTATTCGGGTGTATCCATTTCGAACAATTTCTTTCATTGTCTTATAGTCAAGAATCGCGTTAAAGCTTATCATAAAAACGTGACTTATAGGAGTCATAACGTCTGCCACAGTTTTCTCCGTCAAAGTTAGGGCTCCAGCAATAATCTCCATTTCATCTTTATAAACAAGACCAAGTCGTTCCTATTCGTATAAAATAAATGTACAATCTGCAAAACGATCACTTATGGCTTACAATTAACTAATGTACTATGGGATATTTAACCCAGCAAGTGTGACATAATAACACATAACTACATAACCGATATGGTTTAAAAAGAACTATGATTAGGTAATTATGTCGTTATACATGGGCTTATATAGCAGATAATTTTATATAATCGTTTGGTTTAGACAACGAGTACTGATAGGTAACATAAATCTTTTGTTTTAATTAAATGTCACCATTTTATAATATTTCTTTTAATAAATATTTTCAGGGTTTGTTTGAAATTTATTACGCAATGTCGAATGAGAGTCGATAAAAGCTGTGATATAAGAGTCGAGGAGTCACGTGACAGATTGAGAGTCGCCACAAGTAATATGAAAGCGGTAGAATGAATGTAAATTGAAATCGCTGTGGTGGTGAAAGATTTTTATCAGTATAGGAACAATTATTTTTATTATTATTTAAAAATACCAACTATTTATTTTAGAAAACATATCTCTATGTATTTTGAACATTTATCAGTCACACTAACAATAGCTAAATGAAAATGATGAACAAAACAAATTAACTAATTATAATAGTATTCAAATTTTATCAAAATCTTTAAAATAAAAACATTTTATTGTTTTAAAATTAATATTTTAATTTATAATAACTTAAGAATTATTATCATTCTCACAAAATAACTTTTATAGAATAAAAATAAAATTTTTTCTTTTCATGCAAACATTTTAATAAACAACATTATACCAAACACTTGAATATACAAAAAGAACATTTAGATATTTAAATGCAATCAAAATCCAACTTTTTACATTAAATATATGATTTAAAGATTTTATTAGCAACACCTTCCCAATAGTTACTCAAATTTGTCGCTATTGTAATGATTAAAAGAACATATGTCTGAATAATTTATTAATGAAAGGCAGACAACATATATGCTACATGTGTGACTACGGTACATGCATCATTATAATAAATAATAAGCAATTATGAAATCCAAGGACCCAGGCAATCAAAATAATTAGTCAAACATGCAGGTAATCATAAACCATAATTATAAGAGTTTACGTAAAAGGGACAGGAAAATCAATTATCCAATACAATTACATCACAACAATTATCTTAAATTTTTTTGCATTTCCAACTGAATGGATTGACTAACATTAGTCATCATTTTAGGCAGTGTGCCAGTAAAACAATAAATATTTCTGATTTTAAGAATTTTAGGCATCAAAATACATAGTTTAGAAGAGTGGGGCAAGTTCCAGAACACCGTCAAATAAGTCATAAAGACCAAAATAACAATATTAACACTAAATTTTTATGATAATTAAAGATTCAATAAATTACTTGCTCTATCATAATTTGTTTTAACTTTTCCCTGCTGTAAGGTTGGTTGATTTCTTCTCCCATAACCCAGTCTAAAAATTTCCCGAGAGGATACGACAAGAAAAAGCTTAGAATAATACATAAAATTGTTAAATTTATTGTATAATAACTGAATGTTAAGGCATTTCTAGCTCCAAAAGCTTGAGGAAGAATTTCACCGAAAATTACTATTCCTATAGTTGCAGTGAACAAGGTCACTACTGGATTTTTGATCAAATGGCTCATGAAAATTGTCAAAGAACTATTTGCTAAAACGTTCCCAAACAAGATCGTACACAACAAAATATTCCCATGCTTCCTTATTGGATAAATAGCTTTGGCGTATTTTTTTTCCTTTGTGTTTCCAGCTTCTTTAAAAAATTTAAGAGTACTAGGTTGTAGGGTCATTAAGCCCATATTGATTCCACTGAAAAAGCTGGAAAATCCAAAGCATACAATAACCCCAACAATTAATAACCATTTAGGAATGTAAATATTGTGGTTGGTTTTCAATGTTTTAGTTTTCTCAGTGCCCTGGTGGAGCCATTGGCCCTCGCACAATAAGCAAAATAGAAAAATCCAGACCCGTGTATTTTCGAAATTCTGAATTCGGATTTATATGTTAAAACCTGAGTTAATTTCCCTACATCCGTTGATTTTGAAACGTTTGCATAGCACAAATCTTTGTTATTTACATTCTGTTGCGTCAGATACGCATGGCTGCATTTACCGATGCCAGTGCCGAATAATACCGCGTTTAACTCATCTTCGTTGGAAACAGTTATTATACCCCCCTCTCTTGAAATTGTATCTAATCGAAGAGTAAAACCTGACAAAATTGAAGATTCGGTAACATATTTCATATTTACATAAATTATAATAAACAGACCAAAATAATTCATTTTATTAATTAATATTCGATAAATATTTTTTAATCAATTTTTATATTAAATTTTGGAAGTAGATTTTGTATTAGCATTGAGCCTTCTGCGTATACCCCCATTGTATGACGCATAATGACGTCATAAGTTAAAGGTCAAAGTTGATTTAAAGCAAAAGTCAGGGTCAAAAGCCATTTTATGCAAATTTTAATTTTTTACATCTTTTAAGAATGTTTGTGGGTTAGTAGTTCGTGAATTTATGACCCATACATACAATATTTCTGGCTTTCCACTGGCTACCCGTTGCTAGGCAACGTTGGTAATGTAACCAATGGTTATGAGACGGTCAGAGGTGAGCTCTGCTTTCGGAACTGCTAAGACCCGGCCTCATGATGGGTTCAACGCGCTACGGATAGAAGGCCTACGCGCGGTTTATAATTCTGGTCCCCTCTGCATTAATTCCAAATACTAATTCTTCTGCATGTAAATACTTCATTAGGTGATATAGAGCATTGTTAATGCGATATAAAACTTTCTTTTACTAAATTCAAGAGATAAATTCAAAGCTTTATTTTTAATGTAACCGTAAAGCCACAGTCTTTTCATTTAACTAGTCTATTTTTTCCGGGTTGCCTCCGCGACTGTTGCACGTGTCGCTTTCCCAGACCTGGGGTGAGGCCGTTTAGCTACTGCTGGTTTGGTTGTATTGGCTGAATCCCGATAGGATATTTGCTCAGGATCAAATACTAGTGGATATGTCCCAGCGTTGCTTACTTGGCAAGCTCCAAATTTGAGCCCGTTAGATCTGGACTAACTGTTTTTTTCCGGCCCACTATCGTTGTGCAGCGGTCAACTGCTGATAAGTCCGCTTAGCTCGGGACGGTTCGATCTATGTTGATTTGACCTTCTGAATCTCACGGTTCATTTACCGCAACTGAGTATGGAATTCGGCATTTTCTCGCTGCGCCTTGACAAATTCCTTTCTTAGCACATGGAGGGTGTCCATATCTACAAACATTACACAATTTAAGTTTTTGTAAGTTACCGTTTTTTAGAAAAAAATCAAAAATCGGTTCGTATATTCTCAGGTAAGAGTTTCCTCATTATCTACATTTAATTCATTCGACTTGCGATTATCTCATTTTTATTTTTTTATTATGATGTCGATTCTTTTATTTTTATGTTCTACTTAGGGTTTTTAAGAAGAGGTTTAAAAACATTATTTTTGAATACATTTCAATCTGCATTTAAATAATATTAAGAAACCTTTTACATTTAAATTCTATTTTTTCATAACAAAAATGGTTCTAGGACATTCTACTGGAATTCATGGGCGTCCTCATCTTTTCTGGTCATCGTAGTAGTGGTATTTCAAACCTTCCTTTGCTCGTCTACTTGCATAAGCATGTTCATCGTTCCAGCGTGAGGTGTGGAGACGTTCTAAATCGGATGTTCGAATGAAACCTCTTTGTACCACCGCATCGATCTGTGCATCCATTTTTTCCAAGGCTGCATCGTGAGATTTATATGAAATCCCGTAGCTAGAGGCATACCCGTTGGTACTGGGTATCCTGCCCGCTGCGATATCCGCATTGACTCTGTTTAGGTGGCGTTGCGCCATGATTATTTGCCACTGTGTCCTACCACTGTAACTCCTCCAACTTGGCTAGAGTGTACGCGTTCTGTCGAGCTTCTCGCGCCGGGTTCCGAACTGGCTCGCGTTTGATTGCCACGCAGGGCAGCTCAATTTTGTCATTTCGTCTTGTAGAATGGTTCGGCAAGTGGGATCAACCTATGGTTCATTACTCATTATTAATTGATCATTTTATTTAATGTTTCCAGATAATTCTTATTTACATTTTATTTACTCTTTTCAGTGACGAAATATTCCCCATCGTTAATTTCGATTTTTATTTTTATCCTTTCCAATAAATATTGCTGATTATTACTGTTAACATTCATTTACGCTTTACAGTTACTGAATATTTTTGATTTATTTAAAACTGTGGGGTTTGTGGTATTTAACCTTGACAACCTTAACAACTCAACAATCAAAAACCAGATAACAAGAAAGACAAATAGAATCAGTAAAGAGAGATTGCAAAATACAATGCCAAGAAATGACAAAAGATGGGGAGACTGAACTACAAAATGCACTCAATCAAAATAAAGTATCAAAAGAATCTTGCAAATTGTAGTAAAGGCAAACAAAGAAGATAAGCGATCCCAAAATAAAGTTAATACCAATCACAGAAACGAGAAACCAGATGTGATAATAAAAGCAACCGAGATAAGGAAGGAAGAGAAACAAAAAGTCAAACCACTACCTTAAATCAAGTAGAGTGATAACAAGTCCTATTAAAATAGCTCGAAATTTGTTGTAAATAGTCAAGCAATTGTAAATAATCATTACAAAACCATAATTGTTATAAAAACAAGGAAAGCGAAAGCAGCATGATGGTGGGTTTCTGGATGTTGATATTTTGAAACTATATGGTTGTTACCCAGACAATCCCATACAAATATTCTTTCGCTTACCACTCGCCACCCGTTGCTAAGCAACGTTAGAACTGTGTTCGAGTGGGTAGATCATCCGCAAAAAAAGAGCCCAATTGCTAATGCTATAATTGACCGAACGATCTATGGGTTCAACGAGCTGCCGATAGAAGGCCTGTGCTTGATTTCGATTTTTAGGTCCCATTATTCTCCTATCTCCTTCAAATGTTGGTCATACTGTTATATCATTTAGCTTTGTGTCCATTCGCTTAGTCCTTCTTATCGTTGTCCGTATTGATGATTTTTCTATGGCCTGTAAACCCATTGCTATGTTAAATATCATCACATTATCTCTCTTACTCTTATATCTATTATAACTACTATGCTCCCTATCATTATCACTAGCATTATCATTCTTGCCATTATCTGTATTACCCTTATTAATTGTTACTACTATTACATTTATTATTATTCTTATTACTATAATTACCATTATATTTATTATTATTACTACTATTATCATCATAATTTTTATCATTACTATTTTAGGTACCATGATCATTATTATTATTATTATTATTATTATTATTATTATTATTATTATTATTGTTATTATTATTATTATTATTATTATTATTATTATTATTATAATTATTATAATTATTATTAATATTATCAACAAATTTTTGTGTAGGGATTCGTCATTATTCCTCAGCTTTAAGAAATATTTTTCTTATATAAAAATTTAGCCCTAATCCATCTGTATTTTTCCGGTTTTCGATAAAGTATTTTCATTGGCTCGGAAAATTTGAGAAGCGTTCCGCCCTTATTTTACAGTTTTATAAGGATATTATACTAACAATTGAACAAGATTCCACTTTTACTTTAATATTTTCGATAAGTATTTTAATTGATTCGGAAAACTTGAGCAGCGTTCGGCCCTGATTTTACAGTTTTATAATAAATGTTTTAACTATTTCCGAAAATTTGCGCAGCGTTCTGCCCATATTTTCCGTTTCAATTCAACATGATTTATTTAAATTCTTATATATTATTTAAAACATTATTTTTCATGATTTTAGTCGTTCGGATTAATCTTTTTCCGAGGGCTATTCATTTTAACTGTTGCAACGATTTCGCAATTTTTCCCCGCTACCCTTTCCCTCTTTTGGTCCTTAAGATCTATTTATGTTCATATTATATTTAATGAGTGCCCACTGGACTACTCGGTGTTAGTGATTTTGAGCCGATTGTCATTTGAAATTTTTGATCGAATTTTTAGGAAATGAATGGCGAAGGAGCTGCCAAAAGACTACTCCTTTACCTCCAAATTTCCCCTATGAACGGATAATATTGATGTTTCAGCTCCTGTGTTCTCACGCCGTAGCCTTCACGGGCATGAACTATTGGCGGACTTACACCGCACTTACACAGTTCGATGGTTATGTGTAATTTTACTTCCTTGCTTTATGTTTTGGCTGTGGGCCGAAAAAGAAATAATAAATAAATTTTACCATATCAGTTGAGTAAAAGTTTCAATGCACAATATTGGTGGCTTTAAAATATTTATTTGGCATACGTCGTCCATAAATTCATCCGGCAAATTGGCATAAAATCATCTTGATCACAATTAGTGTCATTAATTTTGTGGGGTTTATGGTTTCGATAACCTTGACCCCACATATAAATATTTTCTTGCCCACCCAATGGTTACCCGTCGCTAAGCAACGTTGGTGAAGCAACCATGGGTTTTTGAGACCGCCAAAGGTGAGCGCCACATAGGAACTACTCTGGTCCGGCCTCAAACTGGGTTCAACGCACTACCGTTAGAAGGCCTGCGTGCGCTTTATTCATTCTGGTCCCATTCTTGTATATTCGATCTTTCTCATTCTATAAACTAAATATTTTACTCTTACTAATTACTCTAGTTTGTCCTGACGTTAAACTTATTAGATAAACCGATGGAACAAAAGAAAACATTTATTTAATAATAACTAGTAAAATATTTTATTTATGGTGTAGAGCGGCACGACGCTTGGCGCGCTCGTTTTTTCCTGGACGATGTCTGCTTGGTTTTGGGACGGTCTTCGGAGTAACCACCACATACCTGTAGGCCAGCTATGCGGGGCGAAGATGAAGGGGTATGTCACCGCCGCGCCTCTTGACTGGCCGACACTGCCACCTCTAAGCCTCTTATATTTGTTTTCAGGTTCTGGTTGAGATGTTTCTCCTCAGCCCAACCCTTCTGTGCCGCTGTCCTTTTCTGGTAGAGCGTTTTGACCCTCTTCGGCTCTACTCAGGTAGCTTTGATTTGTTGTACTTCCTTTGTTAACTGGAAAATCTGTTCATACAATTTCTCACTCGCCTTGCGCGCGTTGTCAAATTCGCGCTGTAGGATTTGGCTTGATTCCATATCTACAAAAGAATGATTATTAGGCCACACAATTCCACATCAATATTATGTAACAAAAATCCCTTAATAGTAAAATTTTATAGATATAATCGTTAAAATTTCTTTCGGAAAAGAAAACACTCATAAATAAGACTAAGATATTTTATTTTTAACAATTATCTACAATTCGGTTCGCGATGATGTCTATATTCATCTCGCCTGGGAGTTGTCCGAGCATAAGGGTGCTTGCGGAGTCAATTGGTTTTATCTCTCTCCATCCTCATGTCACGGGGAAGGATCCTCCGTGGGACCACTACATCGATGGCCGTGGATCTTGCATTCAATCTGCTATCATCGAGGTTAAACGATGTGTTGTACGGCGGAGTGTATCCGTCCGTACTTGGAATTTTCCCTGCTGCTATATCGTCATTGACATTGGCTAGATAACGTCTAGCCTTCTCTACTTGAGCGTTGGTTTGCCGCTAATGTTCCTCAACGCGAGCGAGGAGGAACTCAGCTTGACCCCGGATTTCTCATGCCGGGTTGCGTCCTGGTTCCCGTTTTATAGCGACAAACGGAAGCTCGACCTCCTCGGACTGCTGTTGTGTACTGAAACTCGATTCTTTCACCTGGGAGACGGTGAATCCCGCATCTCACATGGCTTGACGGTATCGATTTGCCGCATGTGCGGGGAAGCGTACCGTGATCCGGGATGCATCGATCCACGAATTATCTAAATGGAAGAAAATTTCAATAGTTAATCGGTTCACCTTTTCCATTTATTTCAGGGGACTACTTAGTCGTGGGTCGTCGAAAATAGTTGTAGTGTAACTCATTGGTTGATTATCGCAGGTGATTTTGTCTAACACCTTATGGTGGTTACTCACTACTTGAGCGGTCAATTCGATGCTTTGATTTTATCTTACTAACTTCTCTTTAAATCATTCTATTTGCGAGCTTTAGTGATTCAGGATGCGTCTACCCTTTCTTTATGTAATGCGTGTTGGGTTGGTCGCGGATCTAGAAGCACTATCTTCTAGGACGTGTAATTATAGCATTGCATTCAAGACATTAATGAGCATGGCTCTGAAGCAGGTTACTCCTTAACAAATTTGGATCCATAGGAGACGTTCGACGAACCAACGTCATAATGGCGATCACAACGGCTCTGATCTGACTGTAATGAGAAGGGAATCCGAGATTTGTTGATTCTAATAACAATGAAATAGCCTAAAATTATTTATTCTAATGAAGTGAATTATTCGCTTTCCTTCAACTTGCACTACGTGAATGAACATGGCATTTTATTCAAATTATTTAAATAAATCATCTATTCAAATAGAGTATTCCAATAAAAATAATCTGTTCATCTCTTTTTACTATACAACCGCGCAAATAAAGCAAATAAAATGACATTTCATTTAAAATACTAAAATTAACCATTTATATAAATTGATTATCCTAATAATGCCGACTTATTCGCCTCTTTACTTTATACTATACTAATAAATGACATTTAATTTAAATTATTAAGATTAACGATTTACATGCTGATTGATTTATTCATTTCTTTACTTTATACTAATAAATGACATTTTATTTAAAAAATTAATGAATTAACTAAATAGTAACCTGAAGTTAAATCTCTCTTAGACATGGATGTATATCATTAACAATGGTAATATTTAACTATTCTTTAGAATTTTGGTAACTAGCTAACCATTTTTTAATCATATTGTCTCTCGAATTACCGTCCCATCACAAGCTGGTCAAGGTGACGCCAGCGTTCCACGTCTAACATTATTATGAATATGGAATTTCGTCAATATCATAGATGTCGGCATTGTTGCGGGTTGGGTGACAATATCAAGTAGTATTACATTGCTTGGATTAATGATAAGCAATTTGCCCCGAACTGAGTAAGTCAAAAAAATATGGTCTCTTGAGTGTTTCCTCTCTAAGGTGGGCAAAAATTTTAATAAGTAATGATTTCTGACAACACAAATAGGAAAGGTGGCAAATAGGAAAGATCTGTTCTCAATTCGGGAAACTGGCATTTGGATTGGGAATTAACGTAATTGCATCTAGGTCTCATATTTGCATTAAATTAATAAACTAAAGAATGGAGCTTACCATTTCGAGAGCTATTTTTTGGTTTCACAATTATCTCGTCCTCGTGAAATCTGGCCGGGGGTCGTCATTTGAATGCTTCGAGTTAAACGTCATAATTGGTTAAGAAAAATGATAATGTTTAGCCGTTCGTCAGAATTTATACGGTGGTGTGAGCCGTCTCGGGGTAGAAAAAATTTTGTGTTTTAGCTGCACACCGGAGTTGTCGAGGAGAGCTACTGTGGGAATTCGATTACTAGTGTCGATTGACATTTATGAAATTTCAGATGATATCATTACTAATTTAGTGCTATTCCTTGATATTTATTCACGCGATTCGGTATTAATTTAGTGTTGGTCGATCTGCCAAAATACTATCGTAAGTATGACTCAATTAGTTTATCTTTAACGTTGGTTAAACCCTTCAGTAGTTGGCTCGTTTCTATCATGTGGGTGGACCTCAATCGGATTCCTTATCAGTCGAATTTGGATTTTGATGAATGGTCGACCAGGTCTCCTTGGATCTCCTCAAAATACGACCAAGGTACGCCAATGATATCCGACAACAGAATGAGATTCCTGGCAATTATCTGTGATATTCTGTAATTTACATGTTCTTCTAATGATGTTTAAGTTGTTGCTGAATTTAATGTATTAATGTAATCCTCGTCAAACTTCTACATTATTCTTATGATCAGTTTACAGTAAAACATTTCAATCCCCTTATTATAGTTATTGTGCATTAAGGAATTTTATTATAATGGTAATTGACTACCAGGTCAGTATCTCTTATATTTAATTTTTCTCTAATGTATATGGGTGTTCCCAAGAACTATTAATAAAAATTTATGTACCCTTACATCGTCTTTAATGCTGGTTTGATACAATTGTGACGTATAGTTGAGGGTAACCAAAGTAATGAAGTATATTTAGAAATGTGCCATTGATTTCTATATCGTAATCCCTAGGTATTAGCTACCAATAGATTAATTTATTTTCTTGAATTTTTATGATTTTAATCTACATTATGTATGTCATGTTTTATCCGTAGTCTCATGACTAACTACGTCGGAGTGATTCAGTTTTAACATGCTCATTTTCGTTCTTATGCTACTTGATAGGCTTTTTGGATACCATGTTATTTTTATCGAACAATTATACCCGTGTTTGTGCAATTAATATTAATTTAATACCTCCCTTCTCACATTATTAATACAATCTACCCGCCTCGGGATTCGTTCATGTTATTCTTTAGTCTGTACTATGAGGATCGTTGGCTCTTATTAATTGATTCTCTTGATTATTTTTGTTTAAATTTTCTCTCTTTAGTTATCAAAATTTATAATAGGAACAAGCTTGTCGTATTAATATAGGAACTACTCAGTTTAAGATCGGCTGTTTGAAATTTAAAACAAATATTTTTAGTCTTTTATCCTACGAGTTATTGACATGTCAACGATTTCGCCGTAAGGAATTCCCAATTACCTTCCTCTAGTTGATCCTAGGATACAATTTTGTTGATATTAGCAGTTTATGAGTGCCCACTGGACTGCTCAGTGTTATGATTTTTAGCCGTTTGTCAATACAAATTTAGGTAGAATTTATAAGATTTGAGTGATGAAGAAATATCCAAAAGACTATTCCCCCTTCAACCCATTTCCCCATATACGGAATAATAATTTACGTTTCAGCTACTGCGTTCTCACGCCGTAGCCTTCACGGGGACGAATTATTGGCGGACTTACACCGCATTTACACAATTCGATAAGGGTATGTCTAGTTTAATTTCTTGTGGTGATGTGTCGGCTGTGGGCCGGAAAAATTTCGACAAGAGTTCATTTATGGAAACTTTTATTGAATATAATATACATCATAGTTGGCATTCATCGTTTCATTTTTCACATTCTAACCTTTCCCCACGGCGACACCTCAAACAGAGCTCATATGAGGTTGTTTGGATACGACGTGGAGAAAGTTTTCAAAACATCTATCCACTCACATTGAAAATTGTCGTTTCTATGACTGAAAACTACTTCGAGTTTTAGACTAATTCAAGTTTGCAAAAGCTGATTATTCAGAGTAAAAACTGATTAAAATTATGTGAAAATGAATCGGTATATATACCTGTTGTACAACCCAAACCTTGCGTGTTAAATTTGATTTAGTAAAACAAAATTTGACCTTGTGATTTTCTAGTATATTCTAATCTTAATTTTATTATTTTTGTAATTTAATTTGGGAATTTTATTTTTAATTTTTTAATTGAATTGGAAAAAATTCAATTATTTAATTTTTGCTCCATTTTTTAGTAAATTGTCAAATTTCGGTCAAATTTTCATGTTCTCATGTTATTTTTATGTTTATTTCGTGCGGATCTTGTCACAATTTGTTATTATTTTAGTTTACTTTTGTGTTTCTTGATTTTATATTTAATTGTTTTCTTTCTCTTATTTTACTATGATTAGTTGGTGTTTTATGGGTCCGATTTTAAATCTGCATGTTGCATTTGCGTGTGTATTACCGATTCATTTAAATAAAATCATGTCTTGGCCCAACATTTCATAACACTTTGTAAATTCGCATAGTAGCAATTATATAAATCAATACCCGTACACTATCTGAGAGTTAATGTGTTCGGACAAAACACTTGTCAGTGTTAATTGCCTGAATGCACGGCTCTCAGTTAGTTATGCACACTAACTCGAATCAGACTAGAACTGCTGTTTAAAAATAAGACTACCAAATAAGACTGAAATTAAGTTAGCACCAAATTTAAGTTGAAAATTTGTCAAAACACATCAGTATATATTCCTATAATTTGGCCTTAACATTGCGTGTTAATTTTATTGTGATTAAACAAAATTTGACCTTGAAATTATTTGTGTTATCTAAATTAAATTTTTATTAATTTCTTAATTTAAATTGGTAATTTATTTTTAACAATTTTAATTAAATTTATTCAGCTAAAAATATTTTATTTTTATTCATTTAATTCATTAATTTTTTCTTTTATATAAATGGTCATTTTACAGTCAAATTTTCTTGTTATTTTTTATGTAAATTTCGTGCGGTTCTTGATGCATTTTGTATTTATTTTATTTTATTTTTATGTTTTTTGATTTTATATTTATTTATGTTCTCTCAGATTTTAAAGTGTTTAGTTGGTGTTGTATATTGTATTTTAAGTTATCTTGGTGCTGGGTTTTCGTGGTGTATTACTGATGCATTTAAACAATTCTCAAGGCTATTTGTGTTTTGACACAACATAAAATACTCCGGGGCTTGTAAAATTGCGACCTGCAATTTCTAAAAGATTTAAGCTATGGACTATACAGAGTTTACATTTTCCATTCAATTAGGTCTACGAGCTACAGGGTCGTGACCTCAAAACCCACATGCATAAAAATAACCATACAGTATACATCAATATTTGGATTACAAGATGAAGTGAAATAGGACATACAGTCCGGTTATGATCATTTAAAATGACCATTTATATAAAAGAAAAAATTAATGAATTAAATGAATAAAAATAAAATATTTTTGGCTGAATAAATTTAATTAAAAATGTTAAAAATAAATTACCAATTTAAATTAAGAAATTAATAAAAATTTAATTTAGATAACACAAATAATTTCAAGGTCGAATTTTGTTTAATCGCAATAAAATTAACACGCAATGTTAAGGCCAAATTATAGGAATATATACTGATGTGTTTTCACAAATTTTCAGTCTTATTTTTCAGAGAAAAATTTTCTAGTATACCTCGAATTAGTGTGCAGAACTAGCTGAGAGCCGTGCATTCAGGAAATTAATACTGACAAGTGTTTTGACTGAACACGTTAACTCTCAGATAGTGCACGGGTATTGATTTATATGATGTTATGAATTAATGACAAGATGATTTTATGCCAATTTATTTTATTGATACTACGCAAATTTACGAGGTATTATGAATTATTGACAAGATGATTTTATGCCAATTTATGATTGCTACTATGCGAATTTACAAAGGGTAATGAATTAATGACATGAATTGTGATCAAGATGATTTTATGCCAATTTGCAATATGAATTTATGTATGCCAAATATATATTTTAAAGCCACAATTTTGTGCATTGAAACTTTTACTCAACTGATACGGTAAAACTTATTTATTATTTCTTTTTTTCGGTCCACAGCCAAAACATATCGCAAGACAGTAAAATAAAACACACTATTGAACTGTGTAAGTGCGTGTATAATCGCCAATAGTTCGTGCCCGTGAAAGCTCCGGCGTGAGAACGCAGGAGCTGGAACGTCAATATTATCCGTATATAGGTGAAATTGGAAGGTAAGGGAGTAGTCTTTTGGCTGCTCCTTCATCATCCGTTTCCTGAAAAATAGACCTAAAAATCACTAATAACAATCGGCTAAAAATCACTAACACTGAGTAGTCCAGTGGGCACTCATTAACTATGAAATGAACATACATAGATCTTAAGGACCAAAAGAGGGAAAGGGTAGCGGGGAAAAATTGCGAAATCGTTGCAACAGTTAAAATGAATAGCCCTCGGAAAAAGATTAATCCGAACGACTAAAATCATGAAAAATAATGTTTTAAAATAATATAGACGAATTAAATAAATTATGTTGAATTGAAACGGAAAATATGGGCAGAACGCTGCGCAAATTTTCGGAAATAGTTAAAACATTTATCATAAAAACTGTAAAATAAGGGCGCAACGCTGCTCAAATTTTCCCAATTGATTAAAATACTTACAGAAAATAGTAAAACAAAAGTGAAATGTTGTTCGATTGTTAGTGTAATATTCTCTTGAAACCACAAAATGAGGGCGGATCGCTGCTCAAATTTTCCGAATCAATTAAAATACTTATCAAAAATAGCAAAGTAAAAGTAGAATACTGCTCAATCATTGATAGAATATCCGGATAAGACCGTAAAATAAGGGCGGATCGCTGCAAAAAATTTTCAGAATTAATTAAAATACTTATCGAAAATAGTAAAGTAAAGGTGGAATGTTGTTCAATTGTTAGTATAATGTTCTTATAAACTGTAAAATAACGGCGGAACGCTGCTCAAATTTTCCGAGCCAATGAAAATACTTTATCGAAAACCGGAAAAATACAAATGGATTACGGCTAAATTTTTACATAAGAAAAATATTTCTTAAAGCTGAGGAATAATGACGAATCCCTACACAAAAATTTGTTGATAATATTAATAATAATCAATTAAAATACTTTGTCGAAAACTGTAAAATAAGGATGGATTACAGCTAAATTTTTATATAAGCAAAGTATATTTTTTTAAGCCGAGGAATAAGGACGAATCCCTACAAAACATTTGATAATAATAATGATAATAGTAAAGATAATGATAATGATAAAATAACAATAATTATAACATTAATAGTAAGAATAATAGTAATAATAGGAATAATAATAATAATAATAATAATAATAATAATAATAATGGTAATGGTAGTAATAAGAATAATAATAATAGTAAAAGCAGTGATAATGGATTAGAATAATACATAGTAACCTTGATAATACTAGTAATAATAATAGGAACATAGTAGTTATAATAGGGATAAGGGTAAGAGATACGGTGCGTATATTTAACATAACGAAGGGTTTAAAAGTCATGGTAAAAATCGATAATACGAACAATGATAGGAAGAACTATGAGAATAGACATAATGATAAATGATATGAGAGTATAGGTTAACATTTGAAGGAGATGGGAGAATAATGGGATCTAGAAAACGAAATCGAGCACAGGCCTTCTATCGGCAGCTCGTTGGACAATGGATCGTTCGTCAATTATAGCATTAGCAATTGCGGACGATCTACCCACTCTAACACAGTTCCAACGTTGCTTAGCAACTGGTGCCGAGTGATAAGCGAAAAATAGTTGTATGGGGTTGTCTGGGTAACATCCATATAGTTCCAGAAGTCAACACCTAGAAACCCACCATTAATAAATCAATTCGAAGCCTTGGTTTGTAGCGCGCAATGTTTAACGCGTTCCAGCTTACCTAAGCGTTGTTAGGAAGGTTTAACCACTGGCTTGGTTGTATCAGTTGATTCTTTGTATGCAAACTTAGGCGGCGCAAATACGAGTGGGTACGTTACGGCGTTGCCTTCCTGACAAGCTGATAACGCCACTTCCAGGCAGCGAATCTTAGTCTTCTGAGCTTGACCAAGTTGCTTTTCTTCCGCCTATCCACGGTGTGCAGCGGTCAATCTTTGATAAAGCGTCTTCGCCGTTGTTGGGTCCATCCATGAAGCTCTGATCTTCTGGATTTCCAGCGTCATCTGGAGTATTTGACGGTGCAGATCCGCATTCTCTCGTCGTGATTGCACTAACTCTCTACTCAGAGTTTTAAATGGGTTCATATCTATAATTAAACTATTAGCAAATACTACAGTTTTTTATAAGATAGTCTTTGTATTTTTGGTGGCGTACAACATTACTATTTACTAGACATTAATTTGTTAAGGAAAAATTCTATTCTTTATATGACTAATACTACTATACCGGTTGTCTTATCTAAATATTATAATCGTTCTAGCCTAAAAAGGTCAAAACTACATCAATATTCAATAATTAAAAGATTAAAATTTCTCATTCACCAATTTATTTAACAAAGAAAAATTCAATGTTTTAGTTCCGCGTCGACTTCTGGTAATACGGATTTGAATCCAATCTCTGGTGCTTTCGTGCGTATGAGTGGTCTTTACGAATCCAAGGACTTTTATTGTCATCCCGTAGATCTTTGGGTAATAATCGCTTAGGAATCACCACGTTCAATTTCGCAGTCAATGGTCTATCTCAGTGCTCAATCAATTTACACTCAACCTTATTGCTCCATGCTAGACTTTCCGAGTTTCGTCAGCGACTTTTCCATTTCGGATGTTCATTAATTGGATATGCAAACATGATGGCTAATAATATTATCCTCTGTGGTGTTTTATGTCATGTTGCTGGGTATTTTACTGTAAAAATTTTATTCTTGTTTGTCACTATATTTATGAATTTTCTAATGTAGTATGGTAGGTTTTATTTTTATTTCTTATTACTCTATTTTGATGTTAAGTATCTTTATTTTAGTACTAATAATATATCTGTAAATCGAACAGAATTTGACTAGGTTTAATTATAAAGTAGTCGTAATCGCATCGTGAATGGGTTCTTCAGTTTTATTATAAGACCTTGCTGTACGTATTGAGTAGTATTTTCCTAGATTTTTTGGTCGTCTTTTATGACATAATTTAACTTTATTGGAATATCCAATCACTTTATCGGTTTGTTTTATCGTCAGCATACGGTATTTGACGCTAATTTTTACCGCATTTTAGTCTTGGTAGTATAAGTTTTGGGTTCTTGTGCATTTTAAGTCGTATGATATTTTTGATATTACAACTTTTGAATTCAAATTCTCGATTTAGGTTTACTTATCTTCCGCGTTTACCTTTATCACCAATATTAGCACACTTAGAGTCTTTAATTCGAAGTCCCAAAGTTATCTATCATTTACCTTTATCATTTATTATCGATACTAATACGTTTGATTTTCAATCAAATCTTAATACTGCTTTCGCTGAATTACTATCAACATGCATATTACTGTGGCTTTAGAATTTATTCATTTTATCTATGCTCAACTTGATTGTTATCGTTATTAACATTCTCCATTTAATGGATTAAGGTTATTATTTTGTTATTTTAGACATAGTTATGATCGGTATCAGGACTCTCAGTTTTATTTCATTTTATTTATTTTTTCGACATAGCAACGATTTACGACACGTTCCCCACTCCCTTCCCTTATTTGACCTTAGGATTAGTTATGTTGATATTACGATATTACGAGTGCCAATTGGACTACTCGGTGTATATGATTTTGAGCCGATGTATGATAAGAATGTTAGGTCGATTTTTTAGGAAATGGATGACGAAGGAGCAGCCAAAAGACTACCCCCTTATCTTCCAATTTCCCTTATAAACGGAATGTATTGACGTTTGGGTTCCTGTATTCCGCACGCCGGAACCTTCACGGGCACGAAATATTGGCGGATAAACGGACTTACACATTTCGATAGTAATGTATGATTTTACTATCTTGCGGTGCTGTTTTGGCTGTGGGCCGTAAAGATTTCGATATAACGTATTTTCCTCTTTGAAGCATATATTTCTTCAGAACATAGTTGGCATACATAACAACATTTCTCCATACGAGCGTCAAGTAGTGCTTACTTGAAGTTGCTTGAATGCTGTATAGAAAAGTTTTAAATTGTCCAAAAGTTTTCAATTTGACGTTGTGCTTTAGCTAAATTGAGTTAAGCAGAGTTCGTTAGAACAAATTTCTTGATTTCTCAAAATTTGTTTTTGAAAATTTTGTGAAAATTCTGTGAAAATGAATTGGTATATATACCTGTTCTGTGACCTTAACCTTACTTGTGAAATTTACTGCGGTAAAACAAAGTTTGACCTTGAAACTATTTGTGTAATCTAATTCTAATTTTTATTATTTCTTGATTTAATTTGACAATTCATTTCTTTTATTTTTAATTTAGTTATTTCCAATTAAAATCATTTGATTTTACTTCTAATTTTTATTAACTCTTGCTCTTTTAAATAAATAGTCAAATTTCGGTCAAATTTCTATGATCTTTTGTTATTTCTATGTTTATTTCGTGATGATCTAATTGCATCTTGTTATTATTTTAATTTATTTTTATGTTTTTGATTTTATATTTTAATTATTTCTTTCTCGTATTTTAAGGTGTTTACTTGATGTTTGATGGGTCTGATTTTAAATCTGCCTGTTATATTTGCGTGTTATTTTCAATTCATTTAGACAAAACTCAGTTTTGGCCCAACAAAACTCTCATTTTATTCTAGTTACTTTTTACGATTAAAAAATAATTCTAATTAATATAAAGTTTTCATTTTATTCTTTTTTGAATCGTTGCAAAGATTTCGCTCGTTTTCCCACTTACCCCCTTGGTCATTTGATCTTAGGGAAAAATACGTGTATCGAAATTAATATTTTACGAGTGCCCACTGGACTACACGGTGTAAAATATTTTAAGCCGATTAGTAAATGATATTTGAGGTCGATTTTTCGGGAGGTAGATGAAGGAGGGTTAGCCAAAAGACTGGTATTTTTATCTTCCATCTACCCCTATAAGCTTTCATAATTGACGTTTGGACCCGTCGTTACACACCACTGTATCTTCACGGACACTAGATGTTAGCGGATATACCGGCACTTACATATCTCGACTAGCGTGTAGATTTTAATGACTAGCAGTATGTTTGGCTGTGGGGGTCAGAAAAATTTCGACACATTTCAAAAGTCAGTTTTCTTAAAAATTATATAATTGTAGTTACCATAGACATTTATACATTTCTTAACATCATCTCATATTCATACACCGTCAATTTAAACGTTCATCCTCACTTCGAATTCCAAAATTTCGACCGATAGATTTCTGCAAATAGTATTCTCAAAACGTTCGCTGGCTAAGGTCCTTAATAAGCATTGAAAATTTTTCTGATAAAAAGCAGTCGGAGTTCTTCACGAGAAAAAGTTATGGTTCACAAAGTGATGATATTCTGCGAAAATGAATCGGTATATATAACTATTTTGTGACCCTCTTTTTGATGCATTAAAACAAAATTTGCCTTGGCTTTAAGTGTAATATCTAATTTTTATTTTATCATTTTCCTACTTAAAAATATTCCATTTTTTTTTATTTTATTCTTTAATTGCTAATTTTATGAATTGTTCATTGTTTCGGTCAAATGTTTATGTTGTCGTGTTATTTCTATGTTAATTTCATGTGGATCTTGGCGCAAATCTGTTTATATTTTAATTTACTTTTATATTCTTTGATTTTATGTTTAATTATGTTTCTCTCATAGTTTAGGGTGTTTTACTTGGTGTTAATAGGTCTTATTTTAAATTTGCATTGCTGTGTTTGCATGTTATTTCCGATTCACTTAAACAAAATCTTGTCTTGGCTCAACAATGTGAATGGTAAACTGAACCGGCAAATAAATTGACAATATATTTTGACAAATTATAAAAATAGTTCGACTAAAATTATTTCAAATATTTCAATAAAAAATGACTAATAGAATGATTTTTGGTTTTTTTTCTAAAAGAATGACTCGTATTGTTTGTTTAAATGTAAATAGCCGTATTTTCGAAAAAAGGTAAAAGATCGGTAAGTTTGAATCTGAGTTCGACTGCTCATATATATATACATATACATATATATATATATATATATATATATATGAGTTAATGAAAAGTAGAAGTAAAATCAAATGATTTTAATTGGAAATAACTCAATTAAAAATAAATAAATGAAATTGTCAAATTAAATCAAGAAATAATAAAAATTAGAATTAGATTACACAAAAAGTTTCAAGGTCAAATTATGTTTTTATAAATACATTATAATATTATAAATCAACTTGAATCTAAAAACTAAAAATATATTTTAAAACGAAAATTCCTTTATCGTTTCCAACAAATCTTCCAATAAATCTTTGTTTTCGAGATTTACTTTTACAGAAATCTCTTCTAGACGAACTTTTAAGAGTGGTAAAATTTCTGAAAAATAAATTCTAATATTTTTAATTTCTTTGAAATCATCTTTATTGAGGACTTTTCTAGAAGCCGCTCTTTCTTCTAACGAGCTTAGTAGCATGATTGCATAATGAACAGAATTGAGCATTTTAAAAAGATTTTTTGTAAGATTTTCATAAACTTTAGGTGGTTCTGCTTCTGTGGGATCATCGTTTAAATAATTATTTATCAGATAAAGCAGAAACCGTAGTCTGTTTGATACAAATTTCAAGACAACAAAACCCAATCTTTTTCTGGAATAAAATGTCTCATTTTGCAAAGTTACAAGTCTATTATCGACCGGATGTAACAAATCGTGAACATTTGTTTTGATTAACTCAAAATTACTAGAAATCAATTCGATCATAAGTTTAATTAAAATTCTATATTCGTATTTTATAAGTCCTATAAGTTGTTTATCTGCTTCATCTATAGAATGATTAATGCAATCGTTACATTCAGTTTCGCTCGATTTTGATTGGATATTTTCTTTACACTCAATGCATTTTTCTTCTGGAATTTTATAAAATGTTTTCGCAAAATTATCAATTTCGTTATTTGATATTTTTATTATTAACAATCTTATTACCTTCATGTTGAATTCGATTAATGGCATTTCTTGAATCATATTTTCTATTTCACTATAAGAATTTTTGAGAACATATTTATCGACTAGCTGATTGTGAGACATATTTACCAATTTTTCATTAAAAATTGAGATTAAATCAAAATTAATTTGAAACCTCTCGCTCAAACTTAAGAAAAATTCATAACAATAGATGAAACTGTTGATCAAGATAAAATATTCATTTAATTCTACTCTACCGACTAAATATTGTTCAAATTTGACATATTTTGAACGAAAAACTTCTAAAGTGTATGATAGGAAGTCAATTTGTTCCGTTATATTGTCATCATAATTTTGAGAATCATAATTATATTGTCTTGAAATATTTAGGAAGTCTTTAGAAAATGACTTCATATAAACTGTCGATTCATGAGAATCGGAAAGTAAATTTGTTTCAAAACTCTCTTTGGTAAAATTTGTTCGCAATTGCTTAAAAGACTCAATTATGGAAAAAAAATTGTTAATATTTGTTTTAAAGAATTTCCACCAATCAATAACTTTCCGTAAATTATCGTTAAATATGATTCGACTGTTTTCTAACAAATGGTCGACCAAATAATCTGATACGGAGATATTAATGATGGGGTGGGTTAGACTGGCTTCTATTGATATATCGAAAATTTCAGTCCGATCTAATGGACAACTTGGATTTGTAATTATCCATTTTTTTATACATGCTACACAGAATTTATGAGAACACGGTAAAACAATTGCACGTTCATTTTGTAAGACATCTTCATAGCAAATACAGCAAATATCTTTTGTATCATTCATTATAAATTTGTTTCTGATCTATTAACTACTCTTTAACGCTTAATTTAATTATTTTCATATATTTATCTTTTTTATTCGTAATTTTATTGGACAAAATTATTTAATATATTTAAAAGAATATTTAAATTTCCATAAATTTAAATTTCAGATTTAAATTTTTAATTAAAATATAAATTTTATAAAACTATTTATTAAAAATTAATTAAGAAATATCCATGTTCTTTTTTTAATTGTTAATATTGATAGCTAACAATAACTAATAAACATTTTCATTTTACGACAATGTGAAAATAATTTTAAATATTAAAATGTTATTTTATAAAATAACAAGATTTATTAAAAGTCTTTATTCACGATAGAATAAAAAATATTCGTTTTTTATCGTAATTCAATTGAATAAAATTTTGGATTTCAATTTTTCATTAAAAATGTAAATTTATAAAACTATTTATTAAAAATCAAATAAAAATTGTCATGCTCTTTGCTTAATAACTAGTTAAAATTTTTATTTTACGACAATGTGAAAATAATTTTAAATATTAAAATGTTATTTTATAAAATAACAAAATTTATTAAAAGGCTTTGTCCAGGATAGATTCAAAATCATTCTTAATTCATTATAATTAATTTTATTCATCCTGCTATTATAAATTTATTTAAATACTTAGCTATACAAAATATTTTTATTTGGTGAATATAGACAATTTCACTTTTAGTTCCTCTTAGTAGGAAAAGTAACAGCGACGAAAGCCGTTTTGAACCCTTCACCCGATACTAGTCGTTATCAGGGTAAACTCTGTAAATAATATTACTATTATTTCGTTAAAAGTAGGTATATGTGTGCCACCTAGACCACTTTTTGGTACCCCCAGTAACAAAAACAAAACAAACAAAAATATAATGTAAACACAAAAAATTACAAAATAATGAATAAGAACAAGAATGTATATAGGTATACATTTATTAATTCAATGAACAGTTGGCTGAGCTGTTGGATGATCTGTTTTAAAAGGCTGTTGGATGTACTGTTGGATGTGCTGTTTGATAATCATGTGGAAAATTATTATTTTTATTCATTGTCAGTTTCAATCATATAATGACCGTATGCCAGGCTTACATTCTTTTTTACCCAAACCTTTTTATTCTCTTTGTTTGTTAGTGCAACCTTTGAAGTTTTAAAACTATAAAGTTGCTGATTTTTGTACCAATACGAAATTGAGGTACAGAAAAGTTGGAGTGTTTCTCGTAACAGTGCTTATAAGATTTATGAGTTAACGTTGTGTTTTTCAATGTGACTCCTTTAGCTTTTAGACATTTTGAATTTCCTAGTCTGGATTTTTCTATTTCTGCTTATTGTGCGAGGGCCAATGGCTCCACCAGTGCACTGAGAAAACTAAAACATTGAAAACCAACCACAATATTTACATTCCTAAATGGTTATTAATTGTTGGGGTTATTGTATGCTTTGGATTATCCAGCTTTTTCAGTGGAATCAATATAGGCTTAATGACCCTACAACCTAGTACTCTTAAATTTTTTTAAGAAGCTAGAAACGCAAAGGAAAAAAAATACGCCAAGGCTATTTATCCAATAAGGAAGCATGGGAATATTTTGTTGTGTACGATCTTGTTTGGGAACGTTTTAGCAAATAGTTCTTTGACAATTTTCATGAGCCATTTGATCAAAAATCCAGTAGTGACCTTGTTCACTGCAACTATAGGAATAATTATTTTCGGTGAAATTCTTCCTCAAGCTTTTGAAGCTAGAAATGTCTTAACATTCAGTTATTATACAATAAAATTAACAATTTTATTTAATATTCTAAGCTTTTTCTTGTCGTATCCTCTCGGGAAATTTTTAGACTGGGTTATGGGAGAAGAAATCAACCAACATTACAGCAGGGAAAAGTTAAAACAAATTATGATAGAGCAAGTAATTTATTGAATCTTTAATTATCATAAAACTTTAGTGTTAATATTGTTATTTTGGTCTTTATGACTTATTTGACGGTGTTCTGGAACTTGCCCCACTCTTCTAAACTATGTATTTTGATGCCTAAAATTCTTAAAATCAGAAATATTTATTGTTTTACTGGCACACTGCATAAAATGATGACTAATGTTAGTCAATCCATTCAGTTGGAAATGCAAAAAAATTTAAGATAATTGTTGTGATGTAATTGTATTGGGATAATTGATTTTCCTGTCCCTTTTACGTAAACTCTTATAATTATGGTTTATGATTACCTGCATGTTTGACTAATTATTTTGATTGCCTGGGTCCTTGGATTTCATAATTGCTTATTATTTATTATAATGATACATGTACCGTAGACACACATGTAGCATATATGTTGTCTGCCTTTCATTAATAAATTATTCAGACATTTTGTTATTTTAATCGTTATAATAGCGACAAATTTGAGTAACTATTGGGAAGGTGTTGCTAATAAAATCTTTAAATCCTATTTTTGTGAAAAAGAAAAAGAAAAACAATCTGACAATACTGAATCAAAACCATCAAGTATGCAACTGAATTTGCCACAAGGTAAAGGTTGACTTAAAGCCCAACCGTATAAATTATTAATATCTATATAAAGCAACTCAGTGGTTTAATCAGTTTTTACAAAGTGTTTATTAACAAAAGTAAGACCTCTACGAATACCACCCTCATAAAAATTATAAATTTTCATGTCTTGCAATAGTTCAATGGGTTTATCTAAAGTTATTAACGCAGAACTCCAAGACATTCCGGGAATCCTAAAATAATTTAAAGGCTCTAAACTATTATGAGCTATAGATTTCGCCCGAAATTATTGGAAAAAGTCAGCTAAAAGAAAGCAATCGAGTTTCAAGTATATCATCATATAGTCAAGTAAATTTACACATTTAGTTTCAGTCCAAATTAATTGAGCTTTCTTATATTCAACTTCACTCACTCCTTCCCAGATTGGAGGCAGTTCATAAGTATTTTCAAGGACCTCTAAACAAGTGGCAAAGTTGTACGGAAAAATACCTTTTTCATTAACAATGGTACCATTAAAAACAGATTTTGTTAATGGTAAACTAGTCAAAGTTTTCACAGCCCTAGCTAATGAGTCATTAACAAACTGGTATGACTCGATAAAACATATTCTAAGCTTACCAACATATACCATAAGGGATAAGAATTTTTCCCTGCTAATTGGAATACATGATAAGTTCCAATTGGGAAATTGATTTATTCTATACTTAAGGATATGATGTAAGTCTTACCCACGTAAATTATGAAACACTACAGGTAATAATTCTTTGATGCTCCTATTAACATTACAACTTCTACATACTGGACCAATATATTTTCCTGTAAAATGGTCATGGTCTCTAATCTTATCTACTATGTTCTAATTACACAAATAACAATATTCACAATTATCAAATGAATATTCTTCGTCAAAAGTAAGTGGTAACATTAGCTTTTTCCCATTTTCTTTATAATATGGTAGCACAATGTTTGTTCCTATATCTGAAACCTCCTTCAAAAATTCATAAACGTAGTTTTGACCAATGAAATGATAGTAACTTGTCATACCAGTAAAGTTGTTGATTAATAAGAGTCCAGCAGAAATTGGCAAATGTTTTTGAAAATAAATGTCATCTTTTGGTAAAATAGATTCAAAATCTGCATAGATAACGAAAGGAGGTGTTATCGTTTTTGACCAGTTTTTGAACTCCAAATATTTATCTTTATCTTTTGGTAATGTATATAGCGTAGTACCCAACTGATTTTTCTTACATAACTCTTGGTGTTTTTCAAAGGATTTTGGCTTACGAAATCCATTTAAACAATTTTCACACCATTTGCAACAAATTCGAACATTACAATCATTGTTTTTATGACAATTCATCAAGGATTGTATATTAGTTAATGCTGTATAATGATATTTTTCACCCTCATTTATCAATAATAAATAAATTGGATCCACTCCAGTTACTTTTGTTCGGTGAATTATATTTAAATATAGATGCTTCATTATAAGTTCTTCTCTATCCTCAAAATTTTCGTTATTATAAATCATTACATTAATTGCTAAACCAGGATTTTTCTTTTCAAAAGTTGGAATATCACACAGTTTCATTGGCATATCGTTAGTATCGTATACCAAGTCATTCATATACGGTAAATATTTTCTTGGTCTATCTCTATGTTTCTTGATTTTATCAGATTTCAATACAGAAGAAACACTATATATGAAACATAAATTATCGGTATTTTGTACGTTAACTATTGGTTTTTACCTATTAGAACTATATTAGAAAATTTTATTACCTATTAGAATTATTTACCTATTAGTGTTGGAATATAACTATGTCCAGATAACCTAGATATATTCGAAACTTTGGTTACCTTGAAATTTACTTCTATTATTCGGTTTATTTTCCAACTACTTCCTAATTCTGTTCGTTCAACAATCTTTTCATTTATTTTCTTTATACCCTCATCAAGGAAAGTTGTAGTCACTGAAGCAGCGCGATTTGATATACTAACTACTTTGAGTTCCCCATCTTTTTCAAATTGAACTTTTGAATGTTTCATTTCATTTATTGTAATTTTTAATTTTTCCAAAAGAAAAGATGGAAGAACTATTTCCTTAACATTATATCTTCCGATGTTCACTTTTATAATTAAAATCGATTGTTTATACTAAAAATTACATCAAAATTGAAATTTTTAATCAATTTAAATTGAATAAATTATAAATATTATGTTTGAAAATCAAATTTAATAACATAGGTTGCTATAGTTTCGTGAAAATCATTAATATCAAGAAAATTACAAAATGAAAAATACTTATTGATTTATATCACATCGATTAATTTTTCAAAATAAAATATATATGTATTTATGCAATAAATTATTAGTTGATTTCCCACAGAGAAATAAAATAAATAAAATATAACTAATGAGTTTGAAAACCAAATTTTTAAAATCAAATTTAATAACACAGGTTGCTATAGTTACATGGAAAAGATTAATATCAAGATAAATCAATGATAAATGATGGTCACATCGGCAAATTAACTTTTTAATAAATTATTTTGAGTAAAATACAAAATGAAAATACTTATTGATTTATTTCTCATCGATTAATTTATTGCTTAAATTAATTCAAATTTCTCATTTGACCGACTTTTGTTGCTTGAGTTTATAAAATTTAATTTTAAATTTATTCAGTTTAAATTTATTTCTTTAAATTTTTTTTTCATTTTTATCTTTTTATAATTTAGTTTAAAAAAAACTTATATTTAATTTTCAAAGAAAATAAATATATAGATATAAAATAAACTGATGAGTAGGTAGTTAGTAGGACACTGGAACCTAAAACAATTGCATAATAAAATAGGGGGAGGGGGGTTTATTTACAGATTATTTTCGGATTATCTTGATTAATCAACACAATTATTTTTTGTGTGTATTTTTTTTTGAAATTTTTGTGTGTATTTTTAAGATAATTTTTATGTGTGGTACAGTGTCCTCCTAACTACCTAATCATTATTTTATTTTATATCTATATATTTATTTTCTTTGAAATTTAAATATAAGTTTTTTTTTAAACTAAATTATAAAAAGATAAAAATGAAAGAAAAATTTAAAGAAATAAATTTACACTGAATAAATTTAAAATTAAATTTTATAAACTCAAGCAAACAAAAGTCGGTCAAATGCGAAATTTGAATTAATTTAAGTAATACATTTTAAAATTTGAATAAACTAACAAAAACTCCACGTATATTAAGTATTAAGGCTTGACATAATTCGAAATGAAATCAATAAAAGAAACAGTAAAACTAGTAAAATCAATGTAAAATAAAACGAAACAAAAGCATAATAGAATTGTAAAATTAATGAAACTTAATCAAAATATAAAATAATTTCCAGGGAAAACGTATAAGATTGAACAATAAATCTTGAGATTAACACCAATATAATAATAAAATTTTAGTGAAGGACCCTAGAGAAAGTTAAAATCGAAAATACTCTTTAATTAAAATTAATTTATTTGGATGAATATGGAATCTGAGGCATGTAGACAATCGAGTTGTATGGGAAGCCCAGGAAAATATTAAAATGAATTTATTTAAATTTTTGAAGTGTCGAGTACGATGCCGAACAATTGTTTTATTTTGGAATTGATTACATCAGAACTTTGGGATCATTAGTGTAAACTAATTGAAATATTTTTTTTTCGAGATGAAATAAAAACATATGTAGAAGCTAATTGTCATTGCGCCAAATAAACGTTAACGATTACCAGTCAAATAACAAACAATCTAAAGGTTGGTCATAATAAAAAGAAAAGAACATGCATATTAAAATAAAAATATTTGAGTTCGGAAAAGGCAATTTCTACCTGGATTACTTACACCCATCAAATAATTAGTTAACGAGGAAAAACTGTAAATAGGTTGAGTTTTGTGTTGAAAATCAATAAATTTCATCCCGTTTGTACCTTTATTTAATACAGCGAACCACGAGGAGCCAGAAATTAACTGACTTGTTAAATAACAATAATCCAACTAACAATTTATTAACATTGTTTTTATTAGAAAACTTTGGAACTTATCCTAAGAATTTATTGAGAAATATTTCGTGAACTATAAATTAAATGTTTTAAGCTGACATTTTTGATAATTTGTAAATAACGATTTTTTTTTAAAATTAAAATTAGCTTTTCGTATAATTTTATTTTAGAACAGATTTATTAAAATTTGACAGACGTTTAACACTGGAAACTTTATTTTAAAGTAGATTTTTTTTTAAAGTCTTGACAATTAAATAATAACTTTTGAAAATAAAATTAAATCAATGACTTCTAAATTTAAGATTTTTTTATCAGAGTTTTAAGTATTAAAAATTAGGTTATAGATATGGGGTCAGCAAATATAAATCTGATTTACTTAAGTCGTAAATTATTATTATTATTTATTCAAGCCATTAAGTGAACAAATAAATTAATTATAGGGCAAAATTAAAAAAATTGATTGACATCGTGAAAGAATGTATCAGATTAAAATTAAACATACAATTTCATGTAAGCATAATTCTACACAATGAACCAGTGTTTAACTTAAATAATTCTTGGTGGATTACAGGGTTTCATTGTTTGTTTGAACTAACCGGTGGTTGCCCCCGTAACGCCATACAAAATGATTCTGATCCACTTGGCACCCGTTGCTAAGCAACGTTGGTAATGTGTTCAAGTGGTGGATTGTCCGCAAAAATTGAGTACCATGTGCTAGTACTATAGTTGCTTGGACAAACCTCGGGTTCACGAGCTGTCGATAGAAGACCTGTGCTCGCTTTTGATTCTTAGGTCCCATTATTCTCCTATCTCCTTCCAATGTTAACCTATACTCTCATATCATCTATCTTTATGTCCATTCCCATAGTCCTTCTTATCGTTGTCCATGTCGAAGCTTATTCTTTGGCCTGTACACCCTTTGTTATGCCAAATACACCCACATTATATCTTTCACCCTTATCCCTATTATCACTACAATGTTCCCTATCATTGTTACTAGCATTATCATTGTTGCTATTATATGTATTACCTTTATTAATTGTTGCTACCATTTCCTATATTATTATTTTTATTACTATAACTACCATTATATTTATTGTTATTGTTACTATGCGTATTACTATTATTATTATTGTTATCATAATTATTATCAATCATTACTACAAATACCATGATTATTATTATTATTACCATCATTATTATTATTATTAATATTATTATTATTATAATTACCATTACCCTTATCATTATCGTTACATTTATTAAGATTTTGTAGGGATCCTTCCTTATTCTTCAGCGTTAAAATTTTTTATTGATATACAACATTAGCCGTAGTCCATCTATAATTTTCGGTTTTTGATAAAGTATTTTTGTAAATTCGAAAATTTTAGCAGCGTTCCGCCCTTATTTTACGGTTCATCCCTATTCTACCGTTTTCGACAAAGTATTTTCATTGACTCGGAAAATTTGAGCAGCGTTCCGCCCTTATTTTACGCATTCCATTTTTACGTTACTATTTTGTTAAGTATTTGAATTAGTTCGGAAAATTTTCCGCCTCAACTCAAATTAAATTATTTAATTTTTATTTAAAAATATTATTTTTCATGATTTTGGTCGTTCGGATTAATCTTTTTCCGATTGCTATTCATTTTAACTGTTGCAACGATTTCGCAATTTTCCCCGCTACCCATTCCCTCTTTTTGTCCTTAAGATCTATTTATGTTCATTTCATAGTTAATGAGTGCCCACTGGACTACTATGGTGTTAGAGATTTTGAGCCGATTGTTGTTAAAAATTTATGTTAATTTTACAGGAAACGGATGATGAAGGAGCAGCCAATAAACTACTCATTTACCCTCCAATTTCCCCTATGTACGGATAATATTGACGTTCCAACTCCTGCGTTCCGCACGCTGAGTCTTCACGGGTACATATCATTGGCGATTTTCCACACACTTACATGCATCTGTACTATGTAGATTTTACTTTCTTGCGTTATGTGTTGGCTGTGGGCCGGAAAAGGAATAACAAATAATAATTTACCATAGCATTTGGAATAAAAGTTTCGATGCACTAAGGCTGTAGATATAGAATATTTATTCAGCATATTACATCGGCTACATACATTTGAAATTCATTGTATCCATTCCATAAAATTTACTTCAAAAATCCCATAAATTTAATTCGATAAATCATCTATAAATTCAATTGGAAAAACAAAATTATCCATAACTTCAATTTGCAAAACAAAAATCATTCATTAATTCGATCTGAAAAGTCATACATAAATTCAATTGAAAAATTACCCATCAATCCTCTTCGAAAAAATTAACTAATAATTGCACCAGTTGAGAGTGATCGTGTTCAGGCAAAACACTTACCCGTGTTAATTGCCTGAATGCACGGCTCTCAACCAGCTACACAACCAGCTACACAGTTCTATAATGAAATTTTTTCTCCGAAAAATAAGACTGAAAATTTGTGAAAACACATCGGTATTTATACTTATTTTTCTCGCGTGTGAAATTTGATGCAGTAAAACAAAATTCGACCTTGTTATTTTCTAGTAAATTCTATTCGTTAATTTTATTATTTTTTTGATTTATTTTTATAATTTTTTATTTAAGATTTTTATTGAATTATTACTAATTCAAATTTTCGATTTAAATTTCATTTTAATGAACTTTCATTATTTTTTTCAATTTCGTCGAATTTGTTGTGTTTTCTTGTTATATTTGTGTAGGTATCGTGCGAATCTTGGTGCATTTTGTTATTATTTTAATTTTATTTTTATGTTTTTGATTTTATATTTATTTATATTCTCTTAGATTTTAAAGTGTTTAATTGGTGTTGTATATTGTATTTTAAGTTATCTTGGTGCTGGGTTTTCGTGCTGTATTACTGATGCATTTAAACAATTCTCAAGGCTATTGGTGTGCTGGCCCAACATAAAACACTCCGGGGCCCGTAAAATTGCGACCCGCAATTTCTAAAAGATCTAAGCTATGAACTATGCAGAGTTTACATTTTCCATTCAATTGGGTCTAAGAGTTACATGGTCGTGACCTTAAAACCCACATTCATAAAAATAATCATACAGTATACATCAATATACGGATTACAAGATGAAGTGAAAGAGGACATACAGTCCGGTCATGATCACACATAAAGAATAGTTAATAGTCTAAGAATCATTAGTTCATTGTTAATCATGAGTTCAATATTCCGTCACTTGGGTATTCGTCTCGTTGATGCCTTGAGTTTCTTGGTTTCTGATTGATTACTTTCTTCAGCAGGTTCTGATATTTTTGACGATTCGATATCTGTTGTGCGATTTGACTTTGAGATTTTGTTTAGTTTGGGGAATTGACTTCATTAGATGCAGATTGTTTGGAAGATTGTAAGGCTTAGTGAATCTCAGATAAGAAGAATAGATAGAATGTTTAGTTCAAGACTCCTTTTTTTTGCTGGTTTATTTAGGGTTTTGAGTTGTAATTTGACATTCTAACTTTCGTTTGTTGATTGTTTCTTTGCATCTTGAACTGGGTGGCGTTCAATTGGATTCTGTGGATAGCTGACCCTTTATCATATTATCTAGTCTCGATTATTTTATGATAATTGATCGGTTCGGGATTATTCATGATTCTTTGAGGTTGGTCTGAGTTTCTTCTTTTCAGTTATCAATTTTGGCTGTTTGTTCTCGATTTTCGGTTCTTTTTGTTATTTTGTAGGGTTTCTAAAGATCATCCATGATTATTTTAATATCGTTTCCTTGATGGGTGTTTCCTTTTTCTATTGACTTTCGATTTGATTTTCTAGAGTTCTGAGGGTTTGAACGATCTGTTTTTCTTGTGTTAATCCTTTGACCATTGGGTATAATAGGGAATTGATCCGTCCGTAATTGGTATCCTTTGGGTTTCTCATATATCGGCATATTTGTTACAGTTAATTTTTGCATCGATTGATTGATTGTGGGGTTTTTCGACATCTTTCTAAGGGATGCTAGGTTGTATATATGGGTTTATTACTGATATCTTCCTTCTCGTCGCCAATATCATGCTGCTTTCGCTTTCCTTGTTTTTATAACAATTTTCAGGTCCTTTAATGGGGCTTGTTATTATTTTCTCTTGATTTTGGGTAGTTGTTTGACTTTCTGTTTCTCTCCTTTCTTTATCTCTGTTGCTTTTATTACCGTATCTGGTTTCTCGTTTCTGTAATTTGTATTAACTTTATTTTTGCATCGCTTATCTTCTTGGTTTGCCTTTACTACCATTTGCAAGATCCTTTCAATATTCCATTTTGATTGGCTGCACTTTGTAGTTCAGCCTCATCATCTTTCGTCTTGTCGTTTGTTGGCATTGTCCTTTGCCTTCTCTCTTTACTGATTCGATTTATCTTTCTTGTAATCTGGTTTTCGATTTTGAGTTGGTTTTGATTTGTTCTCTAATCCTTTCCTTATTCATATCCGCTGTTGCACGTCAGTCTTGCTTGGAATTAGGATTCCGTGATATTCATTTTGTCTCGTTTGGCTGCATCTAGTTTCATTTGCAGTTGGTTGTTTTTCTTACTTTATTCCTCGAATTGATTTTATAGTCTCTTCCACCCTTTTTTGTATTCATTTAGGTTTGTATATTGAGCTTTACTGGTTCTAATTCTTTGTCTTTGTCGTTTTTCCTCTTAACTCAATCACCACAAATTTCGTTTCTCAGTTAGCTGTCCTTTGTTGTTATTCGCCAGTTTCTCATTACTTGATTCAGTTTTTCATCAGATTATTCTCCCTCGTCTTTTTCGTTAACTGACTTGATATTTCATCTCAGTTTTTCATCAAATTATTCTCCCTCGTCTTTTTCGTTAACTGACTTGATATTTCATCTATTTCTTCAATGCTTTCGTTTTGTGTTGGTGATCTCTTTACTATTTTGTTGCTTTATCTTGCTCCGATCGTGGATTTGTTATCGTTGTTTCTCATTTTCGTCTTTCATTTGATTGTTCTGGATTCTCTCCAAGTTTACTCTTGTCTCTGATTTCCTTGATGGCTTCGGTACCTCTTAATCGGTTTATTTCAATTTCTGATCCTGATCTGATTCTTGTTTTACACTCATCTATCTAACTAAGCTTTACTGCTTGATATTTGATTGGCTTCCATTTGATTTGTTTCTCCATTTTAACGTAATATCACATCACATGTCTTTCTCATTCCGCTATATTCTTTATCCCATCGTCTGATTTCTAATTTGTTTTCGCTCTTTGACTATAATATTTATATACTACTTTTATATATTATCGGATATTATTATATTCATTCCATATAATATTTATACACTACTTTTATACATTACTATATAATCATATCTATTATATAAATTATATGCACATTTCTAACTATTTATTACTTTATCTCCAAAGGGTCTACGCGCAAGGTGCGTATCCCTCCGCATCTCTCATCAATTACTGGATATATATCGATCTCACTTGGCCACTGGAGTGGTGAAATTAGTGACGGTGGTTGTTGCGTCCATATCATACTTGGGTATTGGTTCATATTTTGACTTTTTGTTCTCTCGATTTTAAATTTTCTGTGAGTCCATCATTTGTTTCCAACAGATTTTGTCTGTGTTTTCTTCATCTTTTGATCTCTTCTGATCGTCTATATTATTTGGCTTTGATTGTTGTCTTATTTCTTTGTAGGCTACTGGATTTTGCCTTTCCTTATTTCTATCTCGGTTTTCTCTCTCTTCGTTATCATCTTCCTTTTTGTCCTGGTTTTTATTACATTGAGCCTTCTCAATCCTGTTGTCCTCGGCTTTTATTTCTTTTATTATATCTTCATACATCTTGATTAGCATTTTTCTTCCATTTCTGATGTCATCAATTTCTTGTTTTTTTTACCGCTAGGTTTTCCTTGTATTCGGTGCCATTCTCCGACCAATGTTTCTAATTCTTCTTTTCTGGGCATTATTCTCTCAGGCTCTCTTTTATTGTCCGTGAATTTTATTTCTCATCTCTTTAACAGGGCTTTTATCGTCTTTGGTAATGCATATTCGGATTTCATTGCTCTTTTTACTAATATATTTTCATTGCTTTCGAATTTGTTTACGTCTATGATTTCGTTATCAGATTTTCTTTTTCTCCACTTGATCAATTTTGCTGCTGCTTCATCGTATCCTCTCCCGATTGCTCCAAGAATTGGGTTTAAATTTTGTCCTATTACTTCGATGTCTTCTTTAATTCCATTTATCGTAACTAAATCTATTGCTCTTGCTTCTCGCGACATCATAACGTAATTTAACATCGTTTTTCCTTTATTGTCATTCTCATTTAGAGTTGATCCTGTTTTTAATAACGATTTTTTGCTGTTCCGAATAGTTTCCGGTCCATAAATATCGAACATCATTCCTGTTTCTCCTCGTATTACTTCGTTGTCTTTGATTGTTTGCATATATTCGTTTAATCATACCTCTTAATTGCTCACTCTCCTTTATTTGATTGCTTTGTGTACTTTGACTATAATTTTCGTTTTTGGTTGTCCCGATTTTCTCTCTATTGGACAATTTTCAGCCAAATGTCCGTTTAGGTTGCAGTTGAAACAGGTTGTAATCTCGAATCTTGTTGTTGTACTCATTATCGCCTTATCTCTTAAATGTCTGACCTCTTGGGTTGGGTTATTTTGTGGATTCTTCTTGAATTGGTTTGGTTTTTGTTGACTTTGAATTCTTCTCCTTCGACACTTCTTTGACATATGACCCGTTTGATCGCAATTAAAACATTTTATCATTCCTTCTCCTACGTTCCGTGTAGAGTTCATTAATATAGGTTCTCTGTTGATACTTTCTGTGCGAACTCTTCTATCATATCCTTGGCAATTCTTTATTGATAACCTCGATCAGTTCTGCATCCTTCTTTTGAATAGATATCACATATTTGATTGTAGTTCGCGTTGTTAATCCTGAAATAATTATTACACTTTATAAATTTACCTCTACTGTCTTGAATTCTCTTAACTGGCATATCGTAAATTCGTAATGGTTTTTCAATATATTGATTTGGTTGCGGGTAAATATCTTTCGTTTGTCTCGTTATCTCCATCACTACTTTTATTGGTTCTGATACTCGATCTTTTAACTCGGTTTGTTCATTTTCTCTTTCGACTCTTTCTTCCATTGTGGTTAATATTTTCTCTTCCAGTACGATTTCTGTTTGCCATGTTTCAGCTATTTTTGTTCCAACTGTTTTTATTTCCGAATTTCCAGTTTCTTTTTTGTCATTCAAATCTTCTTCGTTGCATTTTCTTTTTGAATGCATCTCCTGTACATTCCTCTTTAAACTTGAAGATATTGGTTCTCGGCCCTTCATTTCCGGTTCATCGCGTACGATTTTGTACATTGTTGATTCTCTCAAAAATATTTCTGTTTTATCCGTGTTTTTACTTGGCAACTCTTGGTTCATTTCCCCTCAGAGTTTTTCCATCTCTTTACTCGTACTTGTTTTCAACTGAATTGGAATTTCTGGTTAGGGTGGTTTCACGTTGTTTTCCTTTGTCGGTTAACTTTTCCGTTAATTTATCATATTTTCCGGCTTCTGTTTCCAAACTTTCTAATCTTGTTGTAATCATTGGTTCTGCTATCGCTACTGTATTAAGTTTTCTATCTGTTGCCGCTTTTCACTCTCTTTGAATTTCAATAACATGGTCTATTTCTTTATCCTTGTTCTCCGTTTGTTTTGGTATATTTTCAGTTTCTCTACACAATGGTTCCCTTGATTCCGGTTTCTCGTAACTCGTTTTCTTGATTCTATCTCTAGTTTATCGGCTCTATTATTCGTCGTTTACTTGATCTCTTTATTCTTTTGGTTTACTCGATCTCTTTATTCTTTGTCAATTATCTAAACATAAATAACACTTCTAGTATATAAATTTCCGCATTAATTTATCGTACTACTCTCACTGCTTTTCCTTAATTCTTTTCTCTACGTCAACTTCTTTTTTTTTTATTTTAATTTTATTTTAAATTATCTATAGCTCGTATCAATTATCTATTTGTTTCGTCTAAATTATCCTTATAGTCGCATCAATTATCTATCCGGTCGTATCAATTAACTATTTTAATCAAATAAATCATCACCATCATATCAATAATCGTCTCGTTTACTATTCTCCTTTATCTCTATCATTGGTCCAAAAACGTTCCTTAATCTCTATGCGCTATAGGCCTTTTTACTTAACTCTTCTCGTCTTTTTCCTTAAACTTTAGCCGTTATTGCTCTATGGGCCTTTTTATTTAAATTCTCTTGTCTTTTTCCGTAAGCTTTATTCGCTGTAATAATTTTCTTTTGCTTCATCTCCCTTCATTTTTAAGTCTATTTTGAATTATCTATATCTCGTAACAATTATCTATCGACCTCGCATCAATTATCTATAGAGTCTTATCAATTATCAATGCGGTCACATTAATTATCTATATTACAATAATAAAATCATTATACTCATACCCTCATTCAATCTGTAAATTATTTTTCCCATGTCTCATTGGTTTAAAAATCGTTTACTTAATCCTCAGTCGCTCTATGACCTTATCATTCCGTTGGCTCTCTGGGGCCTTCGTCATCTTATTTCTAACTGGCATTCTGTGGCCTTCAATCTCTAATCTCATTTCAACTGGCACTCTATGGCCTTTAATATCTAATCGTAATCATATCTCATCTGGCACTCTATGGTCTCTAATATCTAATCATAATCATATCTCATCTGGCACTCTATGGCCTCTAATATCTAATCATAATCATATCTCATCTGGCAATCTATGGCCTCTAATATCTAATCATAATCATATCTCATCTGGCACTCTATGGCCTCTAATATCTAATCATAATCATATCTCATCTGGCACTCTATGGCCTCTATATCTAATCATATCATCGGCACTCTATGGCCTCTATATCTATCATAATCATATCTCATCTGGCACTCTATGGCCTCTAATATCTAATCATAATCATATCTCATCTGGCACTCTATGGCCTCTAATATCTAATCATAATCATATCTCATCTGGCACTCTATGGCCTCTAATATCTAATCATAATCATATCTCATCTGGCACTCTATGGCCTCTAATATCTAATCATAATCATCCGGCACTCTATGGCCTCTAATATCTAATCATAATCATATTCTATCAATTTCATCTTTACTCATATTCGTATTCGTCTTACTCATATTATCTCTCATTGTTTCACCGGACTTGAGCTCATCAGTGACTTTTGGGTATGTTTGAGGCCTCACACTGACTCTCAAGCCATGGCGTCTTTTGGCCGCGCATTCTTCCGGTTACGCTTTACTCACCGCCATTCGGATATTTGGTACTCGGTGTGGGATCCGGGTTATTGTACCAAACTCCTCGCTGGGCAATAAAAAAACATTCCCTCGGTACTCGGTGTGGGATCCGGGTTGTGTACCTCGGAGAATATAAAAGTATGGAAGTGCCTAGACGTTCAATCAAGTTCCAAAAGCGGTTTACTTGATTTCCCGAATAGTGAAAAGAAAAGGAAGCGATTAAATGTGGGAGCGGAAAATAAACTATCAAATCTCTGCCCGCTCCTTCCATCAGATTTCCCGGCTCAATTCGGCCGCCCTTATCTGGCTTTAGTAGGACATTTTGAGTATGAACCATTTACCGGTTAGTTCACATCTCACCTACCGTTTGGTCCCCGATACTCGGTGTGGGATCCGGGTTGTTGTATCGAGTTCCTCCCAGCGAAAAAAGAATCGTTCGATACTCGGTGTGTGATCCGGGTTTTTGTATCGAACGGCTCAGCGCCATCAGTCCCTTGGCTGATAACAACCTGAACACGACAGTCCGTAGCTGTCCTCTGGTGCCTCACCACCAGCTAGGGAAAAAAAAAGAATATCTCTAGGTACCTTTAACGTCTAAATCATGCGCATTTTTTCAATTTTTATTTTTATTTTCGGTTTCCCCTTCACTTTCCCAATTCAAAAATTGTAGTAATCGCGTTGGTTTGTTCCCCAAAGAGGTGATCAATCTCTCGCCAGGAACTCCCCAACATTTGCGATGGATCCTACTACCTTCCTCTCCTCGGGCTGATCAAGGTTCCCCATCGGGATAAGCGTACTATCGTTATGATAGCTCGGTTTTAAATCTTACTTTCCAGTATCATTTCCATATAATATAATATAAATAACACTACAAAATACACTAACAAAATGATGCATCGAAACTTTTACCGTACCTTATGTGTGATTTTTCAGCTTTCACTGTTTAAGTTGTGTTTTACTTGTCCACTCAGAATTTATTTAACGGCTTTCATGAAGTTTTCGGCTTTTTCCGTATGTTTTACACCTTTCGGTTGTTATTGTTGTCTCGTTTATTATTATTATTAATCTCAACTCATCGTGCTCGTTTTCAATCATCGTTTTCCTCTGGTTGCTAACTATTATTCTCGTAATTCATTATTATCTCTAATCCTTTATTTTCATTAATAACAAACATCATCATTTTATTCATCTACGCTCATTTCTTACTATTCATTTCATTTACACCTGAACATTTCCTTTTATCTACGCCTAAGTTTCTCCATCATCTGGATTATCTTTTCGTCAATTTCTCTAACTTAATCGATTATCTGTTCTCGTTTTGTATCTAATTTGGCTCTACTCGGCCTCATGTCTTTTGTAATACTTACAATCAATTGTTCGTTACTTCCGCTAATATTTCTCATCTCATAGGAGTAGGGGTTCGAAATCGTTGCAACCTTTTCCGTTACTATTTTGATCTTTATTTTAATTACTTTCAATTAATCGTTTATTACGTTTAGAATTATTTTAACTGACTTGGTGATCACGTCTTATTTCAAACAATTTTAATCCAGTAATTTCTAGTTTTCCAATTTTTTACGAACTCTTAGACGACCCGCATTTTTGTGGTTTCCCCTATTTCTAATCACTCTAACCCTCGTGATTTCCACCTTTTCCCTGTTTTTATTATTTTAATTTTTTTTTTTTTTTTTTTTATTTATCTATTTTTTATATTTTTATTACTACTTCTACGGTTTTTTGGATGATATTTACACGATGATTCCATTGATTTGTACAACCTACCCATAATTTTATTTTTATTTATAGTTTCCTGTTTCTTTGATTCCTACTCTACAAATATTGATAATTTTATCCCCACTTTCCTGTTGAATCGTTTCATTTTTGACATTTTTGTGTATCTAATATTTTAACTTATTTACATATATTGATATTTTCCTCTCTTATTACAATACTCGTCATTTATGAGTTTTCTAAACTGTTGTTTTGTTTCCATATTGCTGGGGTTGTTGGTGACTTCGGATATAAATTATTGTCGATCTGCCTCCAAACGTGCTTTAAACACCAGTAACGAACTCCAAACGATATAAACTTTATTGATTAAAACACTTTGTCTCCACTGATTTACAAAAATATTTACGATTCACTTTCAAAATTTTTAATTTCTTCACAATTCTCTGAATTCTAGAATATTCGAAGGTTTTGACCCATTGTAACTTTTTATCAAAAGTTCACATGATGATCGTTCCATCGTAATTTTTGATCGTCTTATTATTCTACACCATATATCAAAAATTAAAGATTTTTTGTCAAAGTTGTGACCCTTTATAACTTTTTATCTAAAGCTCTGATGACTACAGTTCTATTGGCAATTTTGCTTGTTTCGTCGATCTCTACAACATATCAAAAATTAAAAACTTTGACCAAGGTTTTGACCCTTTATAACCTTTGACCCAGAAGTCAGACTGCCATACTTCTATAGTAAATATTGCTCAGCTTCTCAAGCTCTACAACATATCAAAAATTAAAATTTTTGAAGGTTTGACCCTTAATAACTTTTTATCCAAAGGTCGGAAGATCCTAATTTTATCAACACTTTTGCCATTTCATCGTTCTGTACAACATATTAAAATTAATTTTTTTTGACCAAGGTTTGACCCTTTTTAGCTTCGAACCTTTAGAAGATATAACCATGGTTCTATTGGCAATTTTATTAAGCTTATTCTTCTCTACAACATATCAAAAGTTATATTTTTGGTCAAGGTTTGACCCTTTTTAGCTTCGAACCTTTAGAAGATACAACCATAGTTCTATTGGCAATTTTATTAAGCTCATTCTTCTCTACAACATATTAAAAGTTATATTTTTGGTCAAGGTTTGACCCTTTACACCTTTGAAGTTCGATAAGATACGACTATAGTTCCATTGACAATAATACTCAACTCACCGTCCTGTAAAACATATCAAAAATAAAATTTTTGGCCAAGGTTTGACCCTTTTTAGCTTCGAACCTTTAGAAGATACAACCATAGTTCAATTGGCATTTTTTACTCAGCTCATCGTTCTCTACATAATATCATCGAACTGTTTTCTCATCGTAAATAAGTCGATCGTTTTCCTTCGTTTGTTATTAAGTTCCATTCTTTAGTTCATCCTCTCTCCGTGGTCCGACAAAATGTCGTTCCAACATTTCTGTTTAATAATTAAACATTTGCTTTTATTTCCTTGGGTTCTTTGCAAAAACAATCATGGTTATCCCGGCTGAGCCCCCAAATTTGTACTTGGTGGGCTAGTCGTCTATTGTTTACTCTCTTGATTTGTAGTCAGGTCATTCGTTTTTCATCGATCTTTACAATTTCTCATCAATCTTTATAATCGATCTTTACATTTTTAAGTTCCACATGTTTCATCTCTCTGGGGTTCGGCAAAATGTCGTCTCAACATTTTTATTTGAAAAAGTAGTTCTGTAACCTGTCCCCTCTCATTTGTTTGTACAAGAAAATCATTCGATCCCGGCTGAGCCCCCAAATTTGTACTTGGTGGGCTAGTCGTTTATTTCTTTGACTTTTCTCCTTATCGTAGTCAGGTTGTTCGTTTTCCATCAGTCGTTCTCATCTCTCCGGGGTTTGGTAAAATGTCGTCCCGACATTTCTATTTAAAAAAGATAGTTATGCTTTATGTCCCTTCGTTTGTTTGTACACGAAAATCATTCTATCCCGGCTGAGCCCCCAAATTTGTACTTGGTGAGCCAGTCGTTTATTTCTTTGACATTTCTCCTTATCTGTAGTCAGGTTGTTCGCTTTTCAACGGTATTTCATCTCTGCGGGGTTTGGTAAAATGTCGTCCCGACATTTTCTATTTAATTCCAAGATTTTTATTTCGGTTTCTTTTGGTCCTTTGCCAACAAAATCATTCAATCCCGGCTGAGCCCCCAAATTTTTATGGTGCGTTACAGGGTTTCGCATCTTGCTTAACCTCATAGTTGCCCTAATAACGCCATACAAAATGATACTGACCGCCACTTGGCACCCGTTGCTAAGCAACGTTGGTAATGTGTTCAAGTGGTGGATTGTCCGCAAAAATTGAGTACCATTTGCTAGTACTATAGTTGCTCGGACAACCCTCGGGTTCACGAGCTGTCGATAGAAGACCTGTGCTCGCTTTTTGATTCTTAGGTCCCATTATTCTCCTATCTCCTTCAAATGTTAACCTATACTCTCATATCATCTATCTTTATGTCCATTCCCATAGTCCTTCTTATCGTTGTCCATGTCGAAGCTTATTCTTTGGCCTGTACACCCTTTGTTATGCCAAATACACCCACATTATATCTTTCACCCTTATCCCTATTATAACTACAATGTTTCCCATTATTATTACCAGCATTATTATTGTTGCTATTATATGTATTACCTTTATTAATTGTTGCTACCATTTCCTATATTATTATTTTTATTACTATAACTACCATTATATTTATTGTTATTACTACTATGATTATTACTACTATTATTATTATTATCATAATTATTATCATCATTACTACAAATACCATGATTATTATTATTATTACCATTATTATTATTATTATTAATATTATTATTATTATTATTATTATTACAATTATCATTATTATAATTACCATTACCCTTATCATTATCGTTATTATTATTAAGATTTTGTAGGGATCCGTCCTTATTCCTCAGCGTTAAATTTTTTATTGATATACAACATTAGCCGTAGTCCATCTATATTTTTCGGTTTTTGATAAAGTATTTTTGTAAATTCGAAAATTTGAGCAGCGTTCCGCCCTTATTTTACGCATTCCATTTTTACGTTACTATTTTTGTTAAGTATTTGAATTAGTTCGGAAAATTTGAGCAGCGTCCTGCCCATATTTTCCGCCTCAACTCAAATTAATTTATTTAATTCTTATTTAAAAACATTATTTTTCATGATTTTGGTCGTTCGGATTAATCTTTTTCCGATGGCTATTCATTTTAACTGTTGCAACGATTTCGCAATGTTCCCCGCTACCCATTCCCTCTTTTTGTCCTTAAGGTCTATTTATGTTCATTTCATAGTTAATGAGTGTCCACTGGACTACTCGGTGTTAGAGATTTTGAGCCGATTGTTGTTAAAAAATTTTGTCGATTTTGCAGGAAACGGATGATGAAGGAGTAGCCAATAAACTACTCATTTACCCTCCAATTTCCCCTATGTACGGATAATATTGACGTTCCAACTCCTGCGTTCCGCACGCTGAGTCTTCACGGGTACATATCATTGGCGATTTTCCACGCACTTACATGCATCTGTACTATGTAGATTTTGCTTTCTTGCGTTATGTGTTGGCTGTGGGCCGGAAAAGGAATAACAAATAATATTTTACCATAGCATTTGGAATAAAAGTTTCGATGCACTAAGGCTGTAGATATAGAATATTTATTCAGCATATTACAGCGGCTACATACATTTGAAATTCATTGTATCCATTCCATAAAATTTACTTCGAAAATCCCATAAATTTAATTCGATAAATCATTCTGAAAAATCATCCATAAATTCAATTGAAAATTACCCACAAATTTGATTCAAAAAATCATCCATAAATTCAATTGGAAAAACAAAATTATCCATAAATTCAATTTGAAAAACAAAATCATCCATCAATTCGATCTGAAAAGTCATACATAAATTCAATTGAAAAATTACCCATCAATTCTCTTCGAAAAAATCAACTAATAATATTGCACCAGTTGAGAGTGATCGTGTTCAGGCAAACACTTACCCGTGTTAATTGCCTGAATGCACGGCTCTCAACCAGCCATACAACCAGTTATACAGTTCTATAATGAAATTTTTCTCCGAAAAATAAGACTGAAAATTTGTGAAAACACATCGGTATTTATACCTATTTTTCTCGCGTGTGAAATTTGATGCAGTAAAACAAAATTCGACCTTGTTATTTTCTAGTAAATTCTATTCGTTAATTTTATTATTTTTTTGATTTATTTTTATAATTTTTTATTTAAGATTTTTATTGAATTATTACTAATTCAAATTTTCGATTTAAATTTCATTTTAATGAACTTTTATTAATTTTTTCAATTTCGTCGAATTTGTTGTGTTTTCTTGTTATATTTGTGTAGGTATCGTGCGAATCTTGGTGCATTTTGTTATTATTTTAATTTTATTTTTATGTTTTTGATTTTATATTTATTTATATTCTCTCAGATTTTAAAGTGTTTAATTGGTGTTGTATATTGTATTTTAAGTTATCTTGGTGCTGGGTTTTCGTGCTGTATTACTGATGCATTTAAACAATTCTCAAGGCTATTGGTGTGCTGGCCCAACATTCTGTTAAGATTCTATATAAAATTACCTAAAATTTACAATTAAAATAATTATTGTATATGATTGAAAATTAGAATTCTTGTAGTTGTACATAAGTGATTTATTTAATTCAATCAGTTGAATTCATCTTATTTTATTGTCAATGAAGAACTTTCTCAAATTAAAAAAAAAATTATAAGCAATTACGTAAGTAATATATTTACATTAGTACTTGTACTTTCAAATTGTATTCTGTGAATAATAAGGTTATTTTTACATAAGGTAATTATTCAAAATTATTTTCATTATAAATTGAAATATCAAATATAGTTATTTGACAGGATTTAATTATTAATTCTTTTTATAATAATATAGTAATTAAACTTCAAAATGATAATTGTTTATTTTACTTTTAGCTTCTTTGTAACACAATTTTTAATTATTATTATTTTTCAAAGAAAAATTTCAATTTATTTTATCAATTAATTTTTAGTGGTGACACAAATTATTAATATAATACTTAATTAAATATAAATTATAAATTCTTTACACAAAATTAATAGACAATAATTATATTTTTCATTTTGTAACTTACTCAAACTAATTTATTAAAAAAATAATAATAATAACTTTTATGATGTGACCATCATATTTTATTGATTTAACTTGATATGAATCTTTTCCACGTAACTATAGCAACCTATGTTATTAAATTTGATTTTAAAAACTTAGTTTTCAAATATCTTAGTAACATGTTATTCAATTAATTTCTTTGTAGGGAATCAACAAATAACTTATTGCATAAGTATGTATTTTGAAAAATTAATCGATGAGAAATAAATCAATAAGTATTTTCATTTTGTATTTTACTTAAAATAATTTATTAAAAAGTTAATTTACCGATGTGACCATCATATATCATTGATTTATCTTGATATTAATCTTTTCCATGAAACTATAGCAACCTGTGTTATTAAATTTGATTTTAAAAATTATGTTTTCAATCTTATTAGTTATATTTTATTTATTTTATTTCTCTGTGGGAAATCAACTAATAATTTATTGCATAAATACATATATATTTTATTTTGAAAAATTAATCGATGTGATATAAATCAATAAGTATTTTTCATTTTGTAATTTTCTTGATATTAATGATTTTCATGAAACTATAGCAACCTATGTTATTAAATTTGATTTTCAAACATAATATTTATAATTTATTCAATTATTTTATGTATATTTAATTAACTATTTGTTTTTTTTTAGTGAATTATTGCTATACATATAAATTTTGCGTAGCTATCAGTCACGAAAATGTTCACTAATGTGAACTTGTTACATCATCATATTTCAAGGTAAATGATGCTGGTTTCCCTGGTTATGTGTGTCCAGAATGTCTCACAATAATATCTGGTAGATGGTCAATGTTTTTACAACAACACGCGCATCACCTAGGACAATTCGGAGAATCGAAAAGTAGTATTGTTGCCAAAAGTAAGTGTATGTATGTATAATATAACTAACTATTAACCTTTTTTTAGTATTGTCAAAGAGGACAACCTTTCAAGACACTTTGCATATTGATAAATATGATACAAATAATCTTTTGATAATTTTAAATGATTTTTAAATTATTAACTGTTAGATACTTTTAATATTCAAGATCGAGTAATGAAAGAAATGAATATAAAAATGGTAATTTTTTACTTTTATTTAAATTATTAATTATTTTTAATTTAGATGATTTAAATGTTCACATTGAAAACATAAATGATAGAATATTTTATGAAACAAAATATGACGAACTTGAAAATATCTCTACTGTAAATGTTAAATGTGAGTTTTTAGTTATTACAATCATAATTATTTAACTCTTTTCATGTTTCAGGTAATCTTTATCCGAAGTATTGTCAATCTACAAGTCATGATAACAACTGCCACAATAAAATGAATCGATATTATCAAGTGAATAATTATTATACATGTCCTGTATGCCAGACCCAAACCTCTGGACCCGTACCTTAAATTTTATAATGACCATAAAAATCACTTGACTCAATTTTATACGGATAAAAAATCATTGTTTAAATACAGTTTGAAACGAAAAAGCACCATAAAATCTGAAATACTTGAAAAAATATTTATTAAAGATGATTTACAAATTGGACTAGGGTTAAGTGACATTATTGTTGAACCAGAAATTGATTATGATTTACTACGCTCACATCGAATTATAAAAGTGAACATCAAAAGATAAAATGTTAAGGAAATAGTTCTTTCATCTTCTCTTTTGGAAAAATTAAAAATTACAATAAATGAAATGAAACATTCAAAAGTTCAATTTGGAGTCCAAGTAAAATTTGAAAAAGATGGGGAACTCAAAGTAATTAGTATATAAAATCGCGCTGCTTCAGTGACTACAACTTTTCTTGATGAGGGTATAAAGAAAATAAATGAAAAGATTGTTGAACGAACAGAATTAGGAAGTAGTTGGAAAATAAACAGAATAATAGAAGTAAATTTCAAGGTAACCAAAGTTTCGAATATATCTAGGTTATCTGGACATAGTTATATTCCAACACCTAAAGCTCTAATAGGTAAAAACCAATAGTTAACGTACAAAATACCGATAATTTATGTTTCATGTATAGTGTTTCTGCTGTATTGAAATCTGATAAAATCAAGAAACATAGATATAGACCAAGAAAAATATTTACCGTATATGAATGACTTGGTATACGATACTAACAGTAGGTAGTTAGTGGCTATCTGCTACATAAAAAATTGCATAATAAAATAGAGGGAGGGTGTGGGGTTTATTTACAGATTATTTTCGGATTATCTTGATTACATAATGATGTAATCAAGTTAATTAATTAAGATGAAGTTTTTAGTATAATTTTTAATATAATTTAAAATATAATTTTTCAAAGTAATAAATTTTTAACATAATTATATATTGAAATTTTTTATACAAGATTTTAGCATGTTTTCAGTATAATTTTATTGATGAATTTTTTATATACGATTTTTTAAGATAAAATTTTTAGGATAATTTTTACAATGAAATTTTTATACATTTTGATTACGATCAAAGAAATTTTGCGTTATCAAAATAATAATAATAATAATAATAATAATAACACCAATTAAAATATTTATAAAAAACTATAAAAACTATAAACACATAAAATAAACTCGTAAAAGATCAAAATTTATTTACATCATCACAAATAAGCTTATAATAAGCTCTTCTTAGCTCAGCCAACAAAATATGTACAACTTCCTTCTTCTTATAGTCTCTGCAGCATCTAAATCTAAATGGACAAGTCAACATTGAGGGATCTGCACAAACAATGCAGTCATCTAAACATTTCAAACCAGATCCTTGAACTGATTCGTAGTGCATCCGTACAATTTCTTCGATGTTTATTCCTGTCATTTTATAGATCCGTGTAACCAAGTATTCAGGAGCACAATAGGAAAGTTTGTTTTTCATATTCGGAAACAGTTCTTCCATCTTCATCAGAATTGTTTCGAATACGTATGCTTCTTGCTCGTCGATCATTATTAATTTTTACAATCGTCAAAATTCAATCTATTTAAACACAATCAGTGCTTAATAAATAATCTAGTATTTCTTCGTCGGTATTAAGATTATTAATTTTTGATTTTATAAAATTAAATATTTCTTGTACTAGACTGTTGTATTCCAGTGTTTTTATTCCCATGACAACGACTTTTCCGCTTGCAAATACATTCACACAAAGTGGATTATACTTGACAAGTCTTAATGCAGGAAACAGTTCCGGTTCGAAAATGTTTTCTGTTTTGGTTGACAAATCATACAAGTTGATTCGACAACCCATGTCAATATTCAAAGATTATGATTGTATTTGTAAATCTAGAATCTGATATTTGAGATCTCCTTTATGTAATGGTCTTTTGCAACCCATTATTCTACATTTTCCGCTCTTAAAGAATAAGATTGGATATTTTCCACTTCTATCCACTACATGTTGAGGTTTTCCAGTCGGGAACTTTATTCCAGTTACTTCACATCTTCCTCTATAATTAATATTACTAATCATTTTCTGATATCAAAATAAATGATTCAGTATATCAAATTATAAACAAATTAATTTAAATTAAATTAAATTAAATGGAATTAAGAAATGATGCAGTATATCAAATTGTAGGGCCTAGTGGAAGCGGAAAAACTTTATTTGTATGTAATTTATTGCAGTCAAACATGTTCAAATCAAAATTCAATAAAATATATTGGCATAGGTTTGCAGACGAAGAACATGGATGGACACAAAATCAGTTTTGTAAATTGAAAATGACAATAGTTAAGGGATTTGATAAAAACTGGTCGTCTAGGTTACGTCGAGGCGATGTAATAATTATAGATGATTTGTATCAAGAAGCAAATAAGGAAAAAGATTTCAATAACTTGTTCACAAAAATCAGTAGACATTGTGGAGTTACTGTTATTTTCATAACTCAAAATTCATTTCATCAAGGAGGAAGTCATAGAACTCGTAATTTAAATGTTCAATACCTAGTTATTTTCAAAAATCCTCGCGATCAAACGATTATCGATTTCTTAGACAGGCAAGCTTATCCAAACAATAGAAAATTTTTAATTGAATCATTCCAAGATGCTACAAGCGTTCCTCACGGATATTTATTCTTTGACTTTACACAACAATGTAGTGACGATTTACGTATCCGAACAGATATTTTTAATGAAAAAGGGGTTACGATTTATAAAGAAAATTGAAAACAAATAAATGATTATCAATCATGTCATTTAAAAAAGTACTTGTCAAAAACGAAATTCAACCCAAAAAAGTTATTCGTAAAACCAAATCAAAAGTAAAGAAGAATCTAAAAAAGAAGAAGATTTTAAAAAAGAAGTGGATCAAATTATAAACAATAATAATTAATTGTAATTAGTAAACATGAAATTTAAACGTAGTCTACCATATTTCAATGCATTGGTAAAGGCACAAAATAATAAAAGAATTGCAATTTTACAAGCTTTCCCTTCATTTGTTATTGACGATTTGCTTGAAGTTATTGTAAATATAGTTCGGGGTAATGTTAATATTAGTAAAGCTAAAAGAGTGGTATTACAAAGACATAAGAGATCCCTTTTATCATTGGTAAACACTAAAAATAGAAGTTTAATGAAAAGAATAATGTATAAACAAAAGGGTGGGTTCTTGGGTACATTAATTCCTATAGTTTTATCTGCAATTAGTGCAATTTCATCCCTAAGATCTTAATGGGTTTACAATACTCTAAACCAGATAAAGTTGTCCATATTTTAACATCTTGTTGTAAATATGAAGGATCAATTAACCAAAAATCCACTCAAAACAATATGGACAAACCCAAAAGATCCAGATGGTTTTGGTGGTGTAGAAAAATTAACAAAAAGAGTGATTAATTCTAAAAAAGAGACTCAAAAATGGTTATCGGACCAACTAGCATATAGTTTAAATAAACCAATGTTGAAAAGATTCCCAACCAGACCATACAAAACAAGAGGAATCAATGATTTGTGGCAAATGGATTTGATGGAAATGATACCTTATTCGAGAATCAACAAGGGGTACAAATATATTTTAACTGGTATTGATGTTTTCAGTAGATATGCCCGTGCTATTCCAACAAAAACTAAATCAGCTAATGAAATGGCTATTGCTATTAAAAAATTATTTAAAGACGGACAACCTCACAATCTACAGACTGATTTAGGTAATAAATTTAATTAATTATTTATTTTAATGTATTTTAGGTAAAGAATTTTATAATAGCAAAGTAAAAGATGTTATCAAAGCCAATCATTACTCTATATTCTCGCAATTCAAAGCTTGTTATGCCGAAAGATTTAATCGAACTTTGAGAGAAAGATTGAAAAAATACTTTGTGCATCAAGGTAATAAAACTTAGATACATGTTTTACCGAAAATTATTTTTAGTTACAATCATTCACCACATAAAGGATTAAATGGTCTCAGACCTGTTGACATTACAGACACCAACAGAAACCAAACATTAAAGAAAGAAAAAATCGATAAGCCAAGATACAAGGTTGGTGATCATGTAAGAATTAGTAAAATCAGTACTTCTCCGTTCATCAAGAATTTTGACAACAATTGGAGCGATGAAGTATATGTTATAAAGAAAATAGATACAAAACAGAATTCTGTAATGTATTTAATAGCAGATCATGAGAATAAAGAAATTAGTGGAAAATTCTACGAACAAGAACTTCAAGTCATTCCAATTCCAACAATATTTAGAATTCAAAAGATTTTAAAAACCAAAAATGTTGGTAAATATAAACAATACTACGTTAAGTGGCATGGATACGAAACTCCAGCTTGGATATCCTCATCTCAATTGATTAAAGAAATATTATGAAAGAAAACCAGTTTTATATGATTTTACCTACTAATAGTTGTCCACTTATGTATCCAAATAACGAAGCTAGTAATTTTAATGTACAAGTAAATTCTGTCTACTTGGATGGTGAATGGGAAGTTGCATTGATTGATTTCACTTTTGTGTATAATCCTTTTCCGTATTATAGTAATTCTTGTATACATTATGAATCGGTAAAGAGTGGTAGTGAAATAAAGTATTTGAAAATAAATAATCAAAATCATACTTATGAATTAATTAATACAAAATATATTCCAGATATTGACATATTTATTGAAAAATATGAGAATTTGGTTATTGTCTGTCCGCATGTTCCATTTAAAGTAGCATTCCCTGATATTCAACATGCGTTTAGTTTTGGACTAAAATCTACATCAATCATTTGTGAAGAGGATCATTGTCGAATAAAATTACCAAAATTTACTGATGATGGTGTTATGGAACAATTTGGGATAATTATAAGTTACGAAGAAAAATCAAAATTTGAAAAATATTTTGAAGATAATTTATTCATAAACACTTTATCAGAATTACAAGGTCATTGTTTGTCATTTAATCCTTCTCCTTTTAAAGAATTGATAATTCAAGATAATGAATTGGTCAAAATAACACTTGCAGATGGCATTACAAATATATCTTTTGACACAAATTTAGCTAAATCTTTGGGATTAAAATATTCAAATTTTACAGGCACTATACTGGGCACTAAAATTCCAAAATTATTACATCATCATCAACAAATGTTTATTTATTCAAATATTATCGAACCAATAAATGTTAGTGATATTAGAGTTCCACTATTAAAATCAATTTGGATTAAAAAATATGATCAAGGAGAAATTGTTCAATTAGAAATGAAGAATCCAATGTACCTTCCAGTCTCGTATTCAACTATAAACATCATTGAAATAAATATTCGAGATGATAGTGGGAAATTAATAAAATTTAGCAAAGATACCAAAACACATTTATCGTTACATTTTAGAAAAATAAATGAATAAAAGAGATTTTTACGTGAATTTACCCAGTAATAGTTGTCCACTTACATTTCCAAATAATGAAGCTGGAAAGTTTAATGTAGAATTTCCAAATCAGATTTACTTGGATGGGGAATGGGAAGTTGCTTTAACTGAATTCACTTTTGTGTACAATAATTTTCCATTTTATAACAACTCTTGTATCAAATATACAAAGAGTACATTACATAATAGTTATGAATATTTTTATTTTATTGAAGGAAACTATACAATTAGTCACAACTCTACATTTTATCTGATATATATTGACAATAAAATTTTGAACATTAATTTTAAATATTTTCCATTCAAAGTAACATTTGATAGTATTGAAGAAGCTAATTGCTTGGGATTTAATAAAAAAGAAGTAGATTTTAATGATGAATTGAATCAGATACGTATACCAAATAAGAAATCAAAATTTGATACTATACGATTAACTATAACTTATTATTATGATGTAGAGTATACTGAGACATTTAAAGAAAAATTATTCATTACTGAACTTTCACAAGTCACTGATCAGTTAATGACATCTTATCCCCATCCTTTCAAGTCTTGTGAAATTAAACAAGATCAACTTGTTAAAATTGAATTGGGAGAAGATGTTAAAAGTGTTAAATTTAGTAAACTGTTGGCTCTTAGTTTGGGATTAATTGAGGAATCTTATAATGAAAAGATCATTGTTGGATCTAGTTTACCAACTATAATGCAAAGAAATATACAAATGATGATTTATACAAATATTATTGAACCAATTCTTGTTGGTGAATTAAGTGTTCCCCTTCTTAAATGTGTTTGGATAGAAAAACATAAAAAAGACAACCTTGTTAAATTCATTGAGAAAAATCCAATGTATTTACCAATATCATCCTCGTATATAAACAATATAGAAATCAATATTCGTGATGACAGTGGAAAATATATATTTGGTAAACAAAACAAAACTTACTTGACATTACATTTCCGTAAAATAAATGATTAATCCAGACATTGTAAACTTTTATAGCACTCATCAAAATGGTGGGGATTTACCTTATTTTGTAGGTAAACAGTATGGATCTGGTTGGTTAAAAACAATTGGGCGATTCGCACTACCTATTCTTAAACGTATTGGAAATTTTGGTATGAAAACTGCTAATGACGTAATAAATAATAATGCACAAATCTTATCTGCTCTAAAATCAAATGCAATATCTGAAATTAAAGATTCTATACCATCTGTAATGAACACTTACGTTCTGTTATTAACAAAGTTTCTGATGTATTTAATAAAGAACAAAAAGGTGGAACAATTAAACGTCGAAAAATTATCAAGAAACATATAAACAAAAGAATGAAAGGATACGGAACTATATTCCAGTCATGATCAGTGCAAAATCAGAATTATGCATCTTTGATAGACCATCTCCTCAAGCAGTAATTGAAAATGGTTCTTTTGAAGATATTTATCTAGTGAATTCAATTACAGATCCAGGAAAAACCTCAATTCAATTTTACATTAATAGCTCTCAAACCGAATACTTGGATTTGAACGATACATTACTCTACATCCAAATGAAAGTTGTAAATAGCAACGGGGAAAATTTATCTAATGAATCAGATGTTACTGCAAACAATTTCTTTTTCCAAACTCTTTTTAAAGATTTTGAAGTAATTTTTAATTCTACTAAAATTGAAGGAAGTAATGATGTATTCGCACACAAGGCAATGATTGAAACTATTATTAATTACAATCACGATACAAAACATACTTGTTTAGGTGGAATGGGTTATGATGAAAATGACTCAAAAAGAAAAATTTGGATTTCAAAATCAAAACCAATCTCTGTTTGTTCCCCACTTCAATTAGATTTCTTTGATCAACCAAAATATTTATTACCTGGTGTTAGTGTTCAAATTAAATTAACAAGATCCAATACTGAAAGAAGTTTAACATGTACAAAAATAATTCCACAAATAATATTATTAGATGCAAAGTTGATGGTTAGAAGAGTTCGTGTTGAACCGTCAGTTTTAGCTGGTCATCAAATTGGACTTGCTAATAGAAATGCAATTTATCCAATGAAAAGTAAGGAAGTTGTTCAATTTTCATTGCCAATGGGATCATCTTCATTTTATAAGGAGCAAACATTTGGTGATAGACGACTACCAAATTTTATTCTTGTTGCTTTCCAAGGAATAAAAGATATGGAGGATCGTATTTAGAAACATTTTCAATATTTGAACACTTTAATGTCAAGTCTTTAACATTAAGTAAAGAAAATGATTATCGTGAAAAATATAGTCAAGATTTTGCCAATGATAATTATAGTTCTAGTTATATGCAAAGTATTGTTAGGAATATGGGTTATCTTAATAAAAATATGAATTGTGGTATTACCTTGTCAGACTTTAAAAATAAACATCCCTTTTTACATTTGTATTGGCACCTGATTTTGATCTTAATCAAAGTCAGTTACCTCAAAGTGGAAATTTACGATTGGATATAAAATTTGAAAATCCATTAACCGAATCTGTATCAGTACTTGTATACGGAGTATTTGAAAAAGAAATTCAAATCACATCAAGCCGTACAGTACTTGTTTGACAAACATTGTTGAACACACTATAAACCAAAGTGTTATTAGTGATGGTTAAAAATGATTTAAGTATTTTAATTAATTTGTTAATTTAATTAATTTTAGTTCTATTCAGATACAAACTATTGCTAAAAAACTAATTGGGAAAAATTTTATTGGTGTTTTTCCATTGGACAAAATTCCCTATATCAATATCAACAAAGCTTTGATTGTAAATACTCAATCAGCTAATCTCAGTGGAGAACATTGGATTGCTATTTACGTGAAACCCGATAAAATATATGTGTTTGGTCAAATGGGATTCTATTATCCCCCTTTATTGATATCAAAACTAGAATCAATGTTTATGCCAATTGAATATAATCGAATTCGTTATCAGAATCCGTTGACAAAAACTTGTGGCCAACATTGTTTAGCTTGGTTAAAATCAATGTTCTCTAAATAAATCTTGTATCATTGTGTTTATTACCTAATATGATTTTGTGTAGATTGGTAATGTGTGTTGATTATTACAAGTGCAGATGTGTTGATTTTGATTGGTCACAAAAATACACACACACATTTGAATAAATAGAAAAACATTTTTATAATTTATCATAATTTACAAACTCGTTTAATTTGTAAGTTTAATTAAAAAACTGACCACTATATTTTATTATATAAGAGAACAAGTTTTTGCATATAAGTTGTCAATAATTATCCCTGCTCAAAATTTTTTATTAAAATAATAGGTACTCGAGGTAAACTCTTGGTTTTTAAATGACGTGTTTAGTTTACCATTAGTTACAAATTATAAAAATCAAAAAAACTCAACTTTAAAAGAGATAAAAAATTTATTCAACAACATTTATGATTTTCCAAATAGGTTTGATAATAGAATTGTTAATCTTGACTCCTTTAATAATTATCCGAATTTTATATTTTTTATTATCTTGTACTTGATCCTTCAATTGGCTTTCACAATTAATAAATGAAAATTTTTCATTAAAAACCATTTCGTTATTCAACAAATGGAGAATATCTGAAATATTTTTTCGATCTTCCTCTTCAATATTTCCAATCATAATATTGTAATCATAAGCTTTTAAATTAACCGATTCCTAAAAAATAATTAATAAAATTAAAATAAATATTACTTTGAATGTATATGTAATTGGGAAATTTAAATAGTTCAACTGTATTGAAGTATTGAAAAGGTTGCTTAAATGTCATCCCAATAACAGCTGTACTGTTTTCTTCTAGGAGTATTTCATATACTTTCGACCTTCTTGCTTTCTCATCAAAAATATTTTTATTTATAGTAAATAATCAATTTTTATTGATCGCATACTTCTTGCACACTTATTTTAATAATTTAATTAATAATTTTTTATTACTAGGTAAATTATACCCCAATTATTGCCAATTAACAGTGCATAATAAAAAAAATGTCACAAAAAAATGGAAGAGTATTATGGTAAAAAATAACATAATTCGATTTACTTTATATGCCCCGTATGCATAACTTCCCAACCCATTCCCTATTTAGACTTTTATGACCATCATAAAAATCATTTGCGACAGTTTAATGTAAAAAAATTAAACTATTTAAAAGACCAGGAGCAATTAAATTAAGCAGCACCCGAATTACCCATTAAGTAATCATATAAGCAAACCTACAACACATCCTATAAATAGTATTTTGGATTACCTAAATGACGATATCGGATTGGTGAATGAAACAATGGAAGCGGACGAAGATAATGAAGCGGACGAAGCGGACGAAGATAACGGATCGATGGATTCATGTGTTAGAGCGGTGGAAGAGATGGAAGATATTGGATCGTTGGATTCATGGGATGGAGCGGTGGAAGAGATGGAAGATATTGGATCGATGGATTCATGGGATGGAGAGATGGAAGAGGTACACATGGGTCAAAATGTCAATATACAAATAGGAGGAAATTTTCCTATAATACAAAGTGACTTACGAGGTACACATAAAATAATTAGTATAGATACAACCAACTTGGACATTAAAGAAATTGTTTTTCCTATAGAGATAATTAACAAGTTAAGAGAGATAATAGATGAACTTAGATATGTAAAAATTCAATTTGGAATAGAAATTGAATTCGAGAAAGATGGAGAAATAAAATTAAATAATATTAGCAACAGCGCAAGACCACTTACCCAATCATTCTTTGACGATGGCATACAAAAGATAAATAAAAAGATATCTTCAATAACAGAGTTAAGGAGTAGTTGGGTTATTAGAAAAATAACTGAAATTTACTTTATAGTAACAAAAATAAGTAATATCAGTAGGTTAAGTGGTAGAAGTTATATAAAAACACCAAAACAATTGGCTAACAAAAAGTGTATAATAAATGTAAAAAATAGTGATAATTTATGTTTTATCTATAGCATATTATCGATACTTAAAAAAGATGAGATTGTTAGTAGTCATAGAAATATTAGTTATAGTTACATTAAGTATTTAAATGTATTAAATTATGAACCAAATGATATGCCCATGAAATTAAATGGTATTCGAAAATTTGAGTCAAATAACGAAGGACTAATAATTAATTTATTTAGTTATGATGAAACAGCTAAACCCGAACACAACGACTTTGTTTTAAAACATCCATTTTTAAACATAATTCATAGGTCCAAAATTACTGAAGGAACAATTATTAATTTATTGCTATTAAATAAAGGAGAACAATATCATTATGTAGGAATAACATCACTTAATAGGTTATTGAATTGTCGAAATAAAACAATAGAAAGAATTCAATCATTATGGTGTCATAGATGTTTGAACGGATTTAGAATTAAGAAAGCATTGGAGAAGCATGAGATGTTATGTATCAGAAATCAGTTAGGGACAACTTTATATACTTTCCCGGAAAATAAGTTTATTAAATTCACTGATTGGTCCAAAACTGTAACCCACCATATGTTATATATGCAGATTTCGAATCTGTTTTGCCAAAGGACGATGTACACCATCAAATACATTTACCCATTTCGGCAGGACTTTTGTTAATAAATAATTTTGATGGGAGTACAATATACAAAGAATTTATAGGTGAAGATTGTGTGGAACAATTTTTAAAAACAGTTGAAAAAATAGCAAAATATACTGTATTACCATATTATTATAAAATGGGAAATCAAACAATTAAGGATTTAACAAACTTACAACAGTTTCAATTTGATACATGTATAAAATGCTATCTTTGTTTGAAAGATATTGTGGATCCAGTGAGAGATCATGATCATTTTACTGGGGAATACTTGGGTGCTGCTTGCAATGACTGTAATATTAATAGAAAAATAAACAAAGTTTTACCAATTATTTTCCATAACTTAAAGGGATATGATATGCATCATATATTAAAATACGGATTGAGTAAATTTAAAAATTGGGCTTTAGGATGTATTCCATTAACATCTGAAAAATTTATTTCTTTAATTGCTCACTTGGGAAAAATTAGTGTGAGATTTATTGATTCTTATCAATTTGTAAATGATTCTTTAGCAAAAGCGGTTAAAACTTTGACAACTTTACCTTTGACTCGATCAGTTTTTACAGGGACTATAGTTGATGAAAAGGGAATCTTTCCATATAATTTTGCAACTAGTTTAGATGTTCTTCATGATACTGATGAATTACCCCCGATTTGAAAAGGTGTCACTGAGGCTGAATATGAAAAAGCTCTGCTTATTTGGTATGAAACTAATTGTAGGACTTTACTTGATTATATGAAAGTTTACCTGAAACTAGATTGTTTTCTTTTGGCAGACTTTTTTCAACAATTTCGAGAGAAATCGATAGCACACAATAGATTAGAACCTTTAAATTATTTTGGAATTCCTGGAATGTCGTGGTCTTCTGCTTTAATGTCATTGGATGAACCTATAGAATTAATTACTGAAGTTGAAATGTTTAGCTTTTATGATGGAGGTATTAGAGGTGGTCTTACTTTTGTTAATAAACACTATGTTAAAACCGACGAAAACACAGATTTACTATATATTGATATTAATAATTTATATGGTTGGGCTTTAAGTCAACCATTACAAAACTGACAACCATTAAAAAACTGGAATTAGATAAATTAACATTTATATGTTAAGAGTAGTACAAATAGGAATGTTTTAAAACGAACTGTTTATGAATATAATTCAAATCATCACAGAACTATTAATCTGTCACCCGTTTTTGCTTATTTTGGATATAAAGGATTTAATACTGATTCTAATTTAGTAGATGAACGTAACCAAATTAATTTTTTACGCTTACTGATGATGAAAAAAAGGTAAATTGGTGAATATCGAATGAGATATTTTTTGGAATTAAGAAACACGTCAAGAAACAGGATTCACCCAGAGAATCTGAGAAATAAAAAATAGAGCGAATAAAAAATTCGGTTTTTGCATTGTTTTTATTCTTCTTTTAATTTTTTTTTAATATTGTATGCTAGACTGTTATTTAATTATATTTTTTACTTTATCTAGTTTATGTTTTTGAAATAATTAAAATTTAATTCAATTAACTGACAATTCAATTGACTGCGACATGTTTGACGTTAAGAAGGATATTACTAAACAAAAACCATCATATTTTGAATATTGGATGCAAGTTCAAAAAACAACTTTTTAACATTTCATTTATTTTTATTGTGACCATAGATCACAATGTTAAGTTCGAATAATTGAATTTCTACAAAAGACATTTAACTGTAAATTTAAACAACATAATAAATAATTTAAAAGGTAAATTTATTCATCAAATTCAGCAAATTTTTCAATGTTTCATCTTTCACTTCATTGACATATAATTCTATATTATGTAAAATAATTTTCATCGCTGAGATTTCTTCTGAAAGATGAATTTTAATATTATTGATTTCTTCAATGTCATTTTGGGAGGCTCCGTTATTCATAATCAATTTGATTTCCAGTCTGCTAAATGCGACAAATAATGGGGAAAAAATCGAATTAAACTTCTTGTCGAGACATTTCGTAAAATGTACATAAGTCGTCACGTCGATGGACATTGTGGTATTTTTCCTAAATAAATACATGATAAATTTGAAGTAACTTGACAAAGATTCATAAACAAAGAGGTGGTCTCTTGTTCTTGTATCAAATGTCACTTTGGATAAATCTACAAATCTATTATCGATCGGTTCTAGCAAATCCGGACTGTTGGTTTTGATTAATTCCAAATTTATTAAGCTCGAATTTATCATGATGGCCATTAAATTTTTACATTCCGACATAATAAAGTCAGATGTTACCTTTCCGTTATCATTCAGCAGATCGATGATTTGAGAGCAGCAGTCGCATGTGACGTCACTTGAATCTGATTGGACATCTGTCTCGCATATTTTGCACTTATTTTTTGCTGTTTTAAACAAATTAAATTTATTTATGTCTATTGAAATTGTTGCAAATTTTAAAACTATACAGTTGACTATTCTATTAGTTAATTTTAACATAGGAATTTCCATGTTTAGATTATTTATTATTTCCCATGTATGTTTAAGGAAATATTTGTCAATGAGTTTCTCGAAAGAATGTTGTTGAAATCTATTATTTGCGATATTAAAGAAAAGAGAACTGTGATAAAATATGGAACGTAAATATTCCAAACATTCATAACAATAAATAAAGTTGGTGATCAAATCGTAATGTTCTTTCAGTTTGATTTCGTTGGTCAATCGCGTCTTATACGCTTCATTTTTCTTATCTAGGATGTCTAATTTGTCATTTAGTAGATCAAGTTGGTTCTTTATGTTTAGGGCGATGTCTTGAAAATCATGAATGTAATCTTTTGTAATATTTTGGATATTTATAGAAAAAATTTCGAATAGCTCTTTTGACTCTGTAGAATTTGAAAATAAAATCTTTTGGAAGTTAATTTCTGAAAAGTTTGTTTTATATAGTTTCAAAGATTCAACTAAAGAAATAAACATTTTTGAATAGATTTCAAGGTTGTGCAAAAGATCAATAATTATTGGCAAATGTTCTGCAATGATCAATTGTTCTTCATGAGATAATTGATCGCTTATTATGTCTCCGACATTGAGATCTTGAATTGGGCATCACCATTTGAGGTAATTGATATAGTGAATAAATCACTTCGATCCAACGGACAGATTGGATTCTCAATTATCCATATTTTAATACACGAAACACAGAATTTATGTTGACACGGTGAAATAATTGCATATTCATTCACTTTATAGCAATCATAACAAATGCTACAAAGGTCATCGAATTCATTCATTAATTAGTTTAACGTTAATCACATTAGTGACTTTTTATTAATGAATGAATTTGATATAATTCTATTTTTCTGAAATTCTATTGGTTCAAATATCAATTAAATTTTATGGTTTTTAAGATTATTTTATTTAAAACCATTTTTGTTTATTAAAATAATATTTATTTTTAAAATTTATTTTGATATTCTCAGATCAATAAGTAATTTAATTTTAAATTCATTTTTTATTTTTATAAGTAAATAAAATTCATAATTTTTTGTAAATCTAAAATAAATTTTGAAAGATTTAAAAAATAAATAAAACATTGCTTTTAATAATTTAAACTTGCATTAAATACATCTAAATTTTTAAAAAAATGATAAAATATAAAATATCTCTTGAAAAAATGTTATTAATAGAATGTTACGTTAATAGAATTGCGAAAAAAATATTTAAAAAATCTTATTAAATATTTACCAAGATTATTATACTTTTAATAGATTTTAAAAATGAAGCATATTTCAACGCATTCTTATCTGGATTTATTTCAAGCGTAGGATCATTCGTTCTAGCATCATGCATGGGAATACAAATGCAATCTCTATAATGAAACTTATTTCAATAGAATATGTCGTTCAATTATTGTTGAGCATCTAAATTTATGTTTACTTTTTGTATTAATTGATTTCCTACAATTATATTTATTATACTTTTAATAGATTTTAAAAATTTTAATAAACATTTTTCATGTAAGCTTAGATGCGATTTCAAACTCACGAATGTTAATTAAATTACGTACATAATTATTGTTGAACCTTTCGTAATGTTGGTTCAAAAAATAAAACTTTGGAAAAAACTAAAAACTATTAAATGATAGAAAATGGTAATAAATTTACATCTGTAGAAAGTAATTTTAAATTGGCTGAACCAAAGTGTATTAAAAGTAACCTGAAAAACATGGTGTAATTTGGATGCAAATTGATGTCGTACATAGGAGGACGCACACACTTTTATAAACATATATATACATCAAGAGTCAATAAATCGGACGTGTTGGGGACAGACGGTATAACCTTGGATATTTTAAATCTTTAAAATTTTCTTTGTTTAACTTGAAATGTTGTTTATCTCAGTTAAACTTCTAATTTAATTACAATATATTCATGAATTTTGTGATTTTTTATATGAATTTTGGAATTATTCAAAAAAGTAAGTCATTTTTTTATTAATTTATATACCAAAAAATTTCAGTTTACCCTAATTCACTTTATTCTTTAGACATTTTGGAAAAAATTTCTTGATGCAATGGTAATAATTTGAATTTTATTCATAAAACTCAGTCCATCTTTCATAACTTCTATAATTGTTTATATTGGTATTTGATATTCTGTGATGATTTTTAAAATATACTTAAATTTTAAATATAAACTTACATATTTCGATGAATTTCTATGTGCCAGACAGTTAATGCCGTGGAAGTATCAGTAGATATTATGTAATAAATTTTAAAAAAATTGATAGATATAACATTTTTTGTTCTTTTGCTTGTACGCAATTGTTGATGCCTGTTAAAGCATTAGAAATATCTTCGGACAAAATCGTTATTTTTAAAATAAAGTATAAAAATAGCGACAATTTATTGTCCAAGGTGCAATTTATTGACTAATTTACTAGTATTTTTATTTATTATAGAAATTTTCTGAACCAAGATTGTGTGCATGTATTTTTTTTCTTCTCTTATGAAATTTCTCTGCCCTCCTATAATACACCAAGCCCCATTGAGATAAATTCCGCTATAATTCAAGTTGATACATAAATCAACTTGTTGGAATTTATTTTTTGTGAAAAAATAAATGCATTTCAGCCTTTTTTTAAATGGCTGCTAAGTAAGTTATTTTTTATATAGTTATAAAAATTAAAGTTAAAAAATTTTAAGAGTTGAATTATGATTTCATAAGGAAATATGATCATAATTCAAGCTCTTAAATATAACTTTAATCAACTATTTCATATATATTACTTTAAATAATATTTAGGAAATCAAGTAACAATAACTAATCTCCAAAAATATGTATTTTTTTATACATTTCGGAAAAAATCTCCTAATATGCACAAAGTCTTCTTTCACCAGCTCGTTATCCAGTGCGTCCTTCAGAAAATCGAATCTGGATTGGAAATTCATGGAACTGAATCCACCTGCTCTTGATATAGATTTCCGAATATTAATTTGATTTTACTGAACACACTTTCAATTGGGTTCAGAAAAGGACTATTGCACCACCATGAATTGAAGCATTATCGTGGATTAAACGATATCCAGTTCCATTCAATTTTACATTCAATTTTTGATGAACATCTGGTAGGTATCCTTTTTATAGGATCCTACTATTAATTTATGATGGACTGGTCCATTGACTCCAATTGCGAGAGCCAAGGACATATTAGGAAGTTCTTCATTTCCTCTAATGAAGAATAAACATTTTTCACGACAAAATCAAGTAGTTTATTGACATGTTCTTCCGAAATTTTGGATTTACTGTCACCAATCTTGCCTTGTGATAATTTCCAAATTTCCTGTATTTATATATTATTGTTTTAATGGAATTTCTGGATATTCCTAATAATTTTCCAAAATGGAAATAGTCTTCCCCATTTTCCATGGCATTTATAATTCTTATTTTATCAATTTCCGAAATTCTGTAAGAAGATTAATTTTTATAACTTATAAATAAAATTTACAGTGTATGCTTTTTTGTTCGAGTCTCAGGTGTGTTGATGGCCCAGTATTTTCTGAAATTCTATGAAAATAATAAATTAATTTCAATTTTCCAATAAATCGTACAATGTGATTTCTTCATCATCGCCAAATGGAATTGTTTCTGCAGAAATGTCTGAAATTCTATGGAAATATTAAATTAATTTCAATTTTCAAATAAATTTGGATCAGTTTTCTCAAAATTAAATTTTAAAATTTTTTCCGCCATTTTTTTAAAAAAAATATTTCAAAAATGTCTAAATTAATTTATTATAGGGGTTTTTTCAACATCGATGGCTGCATGTTAAAAGTTTGCATGCATGTTTTATTATGGGTTGTGTTAATGTGCATTATTTTATTTCTCTATCACTTTTTGAACTTCTATAGTGTAGGGTTTGTCTCAGTGACTATTTTACAAGCAACCTCAAGGTGAGATGGTGTGTTTATATGCTATAAATTTATTGATTTTTGTTTTATATTATAGGTGATTTATCTCAACTTCGCTTGGTGTTCACCAAGCGAAGTTCAGATAAATTCCGCTATAATGCAAGTTGAAACATAAATCAACTTATTGTAATTTATTTTTTGTGAAAATTTAATGGATTTCAGCAATTTCTAAAAATGCTGCAAAGTAAGTTATTTTTTAAAGTTATAAGCTTAATGTTATAAAATTTTAAGAGTTGAATTATGATTTTACAGGGAAATTAAATCATTATTCAAACTTATAAATTATAACTTTTGATTTATAAGCTCATGTACATTATTATTAATAATGATTATGAATATTCAGGAAATTATTTATTTTATGATAATTTATTCTTCGGAAATTATTCAAAAATAGTGAGTTAAATTATTTTTGAAGTTATAAAAATTATTAATTGCATTAAATAATTATATTTTTTGTACATCTTTTGAAATAAATCTTCGAATATGTACACAAAATAATAATTGGGTTAATGATTATTTTTTAAAACTTACTAATATAATTTACAATTTATGTTTTTTTTTGGATTTCAGGTTTTGTTTTTTTTCGACAGAAATGTCTGAAAAATTAAATTAATTTTAGTTTTAAGGGTAAATCTTATAAAGATACATCCTCATTTACTCGAAATTTTCTAGCAAAAACCTCTAAATTTAAATTAAAAAATTTTCCGCCATTTTTCTTTCTAAAATTATCTAAATTAATTTATTCTAAGGCTTTTTCAACTTCTGATAGCTACATGTTAAAAATTTGCATGCATGTTTTATTATGGGTTGTGTTAATATGCATTATTTTATTTCTCTCACTTTTTAATTTTCTATAGTGTAGGGTTTGTCTCAGTGACTATTTTACAAACAAACTCAAGGTGAGATGGTGTGTTTATATGTTATAAATTTATTGATTTTTGTTTTATATTATAGGTAATTTGTCTCAACGTGGCTTGGTGTATAAGCTCCTACCGAATGACGCAGCTCTTACCAACATTCTAATTTAGCCATGACACACACACATTTATTATTTGTTTGATTTGTGATTGATTATATAAAATCCATAATGCCTGTCTCATTAGCTCCTATTTAATGAGCTTTGGTATATATATAAATCATTCTAATTAAACAACATAAGTGACAAATTACTTTTTATATTTTCAAACGACTACTGCCAATTTGTCAAGATGCTAAGAGCAAAGGTAATTGAAGTTATTTACTTGTTTCGAAATTTTTTGCTAAAATAACCTAACGTCGTCATAAAAAATATCTCAATGAATTGTTTATCAGTAACAGACACATCAAATTCACTACAAAATAATGGTCGTATTATGCCCCAGTTGAGATGTACATTTATTTATAATTTTCAATTATCCCATTTAACAAAATGAGGGTTTACCAATAATATGGGGATTTTATTGAACCAAAACAGCTACAACAAAATCATAATTCATTTTGCCCCAACGCACGATTTCTATTTTGCTTAAATAATTAGATAAATATCTAAACTGATGTCTTTGCACTTTTACATAACCAAAACTGCTGATAAAATAGGTGAATCTATTCTTCAGTTACAATTTTCATAATACCATTCAATCAAGTACAATGTCATTTAATTGAATTATATGTATATTAAATCTGAGGAACTCATTTATTTATTTCAGCTCAAGCTGCCAGCAGTAATTGTTCATTTCCTAATAATATTAAATTACATGTTATAACAGTTGATAAAGGCTGTGGCGAAAATTTGTGTATAATTTGAATTTATTGATTTCACTATTTTTTATGTTTGTAAAAATTAATAAATTATTTTTTGAAAGATTCAACTCTAATAATTTCCTTTTCAATCTCATTAAATAACTTAATTTCAATTGATTAATTAAAAATATTAATTTTAAATAAATTGACAAAGTTTTTCTCTTTTCTTTAATTATAATACTAAACAATAATTAAAACAATGACTTTTCACAATAATGATCAATATAACTTTTTTAAAAAAATTCAATAAATTGAAATAATTTATTTTTATTAAAAAATAGATTTATATATTTAAACGTAATTATTGACTAGTTTTTCCTTGTTATAGATGTCAATATGTAAACTTTTACTGAAAAATATTAATTTTAAATAAGTTTACAAAGTTTTTCTTTAAAATTATTTAGCAAATCAATAATTAAAACTAACTTTTCACAATTATTATTAATAACTTTTTAAAAAAATCAATAAATTGAAATAATTTATTTTTATTAAATAATCGGATTCCTATAAATAGCTAAAGCTAATAAGGAACATCAGAAACTGGAAAGCAAGAACTAGTGATAATAATAAAGAGTTTGTGAACAAATAAGTCAAATAAGTCTTTCTGGAAAATCAGAAAACGTTATTAAGTCGTGGCTGCTTTACTTTTCCCGATTGTTTTTGTTGTTTCAATGCTAATCCTACAAATTCAATTTGGTCAAGGAGTATTTTGATGTTGTCCTCCGTGTGCCCTCCATGTGCATCCCCTTCAGCAGTGACAGTATCCTGCACGACCGAAATGTTGACAATAAACGGCTGAACCAAGCAACCAATACCGGTCAATGTGTGCTCTAAATGCGAGCTTGAGTGACGCCCACCTTGACCTATTTTACTGAAGTTCAATCTACTCAAAAAATGCCAAATGGTTACCAGCAGAATAGCTAAGAATTCCAGCTGGTTTGAAAGCAAAACTCGGAGGCGGAAAATGATCTATGAGATTCAAAAGAGCTGGAGGAACACCGTAATTATATTCTCCAGTTATCATCAAGTAACAATCGGCAAACATAACCTTTTGATTTAGAACATGTAATTGTTGAGGAGCTTTGCTTTGATCTGGATAGAAATGCAACGGGTTTTTTAATAAAGGCAAATTTTCTTTGAGCGGATCTGATAGGATTAAAAAATAAATAAACACTCAACTACATAAGAACGATCTCCTTTACCCATTACATCTACACTAAATCCTTTCTCGGTTGCCAATCTTAATGCCATCTTATAAACTCTTTCTGCATTCCTCGAATCTCTAACCGACGATAAAAATATCAATAGTTTTAATCCTGACATTTTCTAAGCTGAAAATAATAATTAACAGATTTTTTTCTAATATTTATTGCTAAGACAGCATAATCGATTCTCTATTAGCCAATCAAATCTTTGAAAATGTGTTTGTGCATTAGCATATGAGCTTTGCATTTCATCAAGTAGACAGCATATCGATTGTTTATTACTAGATTTTACAACTATTTTAACAAAAAACAACTAACAAAAGAATGGCGTAATTCATAGAAAATAGTTTTCAATAAAAAATACAATAAAGCACAATATAATATAAAAAAATTTGGTGCTACAGATGAAAATAAGATCAATAACGCCTTAAGGATAGTTAATAATGTTTAGGGCAGCATCTGAATGGTTTGTATCTTTGTTTATTTATTTTGCATATTAATTGTTAATTATACCAATGATGCGTGGAATAAATAAACAAAAAATATAAAACCCTATCAAAGGCTACCCCGAAAATTTGTTATCCTTGGAAATTTTATTGATCTAGAAATTTAATATTAAATCAGTCAATAAGTGTTTTCACAACTTTAAAATGACAACAACTGAGAATATAAACTATATTTAATTTTTAAATTAATATTAAATATCATTGTTTATATTTATATTCCCGAATTAAAATTTTGGATTTGCATTTGTCATGAATATCGGAATAATGAATATCAAAATTAATTTTGCATTTCCCTGAATGGAAAAAATAAGCGAAGTCTTTAAGGGCATTAAGGGTAACCCATTTAATATGTTACAAAATATAATTAATGTCAAATTTCAACTACTCTCATACCCGAAAAGGATTTTAGTCTCTGGAGTTCCACATTTCCAATCGAGTCATTTATAAATTATACAGCGTTGAGTTCGTAACTCAGTTTGAGCAGTCAATAAATTTTTATAGTCATTATGAGTAATAGGAATAGAATATTAATTTTTTGACTTCCTTAATTTAAAAAAAGAACTAAAGAGAATTTTATTCGGAGTCTATTAAGCTAGTGATTTTTGGAGAATTATCTATAATGCTTTCCTTAATAACTGAGATAATTTCTGAAAACTTCACATCTTGCAGTGAATTTAATAATGTCAATCGACTAAAAATATTTTGAAAACTATCAATTGAATTATTGGGTAAATATAAAACCTTGAAAATCGATGGCACGAAAATTATGATATAAAGTTTTGGAAATTTGAAATTACTTTGAAATTCAAAAATTTGTTTAAAATTTTGAAATTTTATGCTTTAAAATGCAACTTAAAATTTCCAATATTTAAACAACACACAATTACTTCTACAATAATTCAACAGTCAAATATCATTAAAAATCAGATCATTGTCGAAAATTTTACCAAATTTCTTTTAAGTCAAGCGTCATTAATTTAAACACATATATTTACTGTAGTAAAATTATTTTTTTTTATGTAAGTCCAATCAATATTTTTGATTTAAGCACAGCTTCAACCTATATAATAATTATATATTTGGCATTTTATAAGCGTATAGGAATCTCATCATCATCGCGTCACCAAATCTTTGAGAAAACTGGAAATTGGGTAGCAATTAAAATTTATATTAAATATCAGGTTTCACAATATTCTAAAGATTCAGTGAAACAAAATTAGCAGAGAAATTAAATGCATTCTGATAAACTATCAACAGTATCTCCGAAATAAACGTGAGAAAGTTTTAAATTTGAACTTTACAAAATCGGTAGCTCACATTTTGTTTATTAACCATTTAGCGCACATGCCCGAGCGTAACTCGGGTAAGTGTTACTGGCAAATTTGTGCATGCCCGAGAAAGACTCGGGTATACGAAATATAAAGTTTTGTTTAAGATTTACTAACGATTATATCTCGGGTAGTGTAATAAATATATATATTAATGATCAATAATAATACAAAAGATTTATTTTTGTCGTATCAAAAAAAGGGCATTAAGAGGTCAGATAAAACTGGATTCATCTAAGCCCAATCCGTAATCCACCACACAACTGGACCATAATCTTTTATCAAATTTCATATTATTACTTTTATTTAGGTCAGATATGCTTAACTTGCACCTCATTCTAGAATTTCCTACAGCTCCGATAGTATTTTCGGCTCAAACAAGAAATCTTAGTCTCAGGTAATTCATTTTTGTTTTTTATAATATATAATAAAAGTACATTTCAAAAAATGGTTTTGACTTTTTTTGAAATAACTTTTTAATGTAGCTCGGAAATTTATTTCAATTAAGCATGCTGATTAAGAATATTTTAATGACAATACACATTGAAACATTGAAAAAATGAAAAAAATACAGCTGGTATTTGCAGTTTTAAACTCATGACCTTTGCACTGGTAATTTCCTTTGCACCGCCTATAAAAATTTCAAATCTAGTGAAAATTACTACAATTAAAAATTTCAAATCTGATTTTATAAATAATAAAATTTATCTCATTGAGATTTTAAGTTCAAGTTCGAATAAGAATTATGAAGCAAGTTATTGCCAATTTAAAACAAATTTAAAAACGTAACAATAAACAATAATCTCTGCGTAGAATAAGATTCCATGTGCATGGGAATAGATATCAATTAAAATAATTATAATTATTGGTCAAAATTTATGCAAAATACGATGGTGAACATACAAAAAATTCAAATTTATATATTATAAATGATGTTTCAACTTAACTCTTAGCACATGAATTAATAATAATAATAATAATTAAGTGAATTGAAAAGATTATACATTGCTTAAGACTTAATTTGTTTGGCTTGAAAATAAAATTTGTAATATTTTACATATTCATACTTAAATTTTTAAATCTTTAAAATAAATTTTATTAAATTTTTAGGAAAAGTAATAAGAATTATTTGGATTATAATTATACGTTTAGATATTTAAAAATAATTGCATAAACGGAATTTTACAAATTTGAAAATACTTTTCAATCATAATAAATACTATTAATTAAAAAATATAAACTGTAATAAACTCACTATTTGAATATACTTAAAGTTGATTAATATATAAATATATAATTAAACAAATAAATTCATCATAACAAAATAGATATTTTTCATTAAATTAGTAAAATAATATATTTTAGAAATTGGCAAAGTCAGCTATTTAACGTAAGTAGTGAACAGATTTTCTATTAGTTAAGATATTTAGTTATCTTGTGTTTAAAATTATTATTTGTACCTTATGAAATTGAAATAAATCTCATAGTGGAAGTTTATTCTGTTGGGCCAGAACACAAACGGCCTTGAGAATTGTTTAAATGAATCGGTAATACACACAAAAATACAACATGCAGATTTAAAATCGGACCTATAAAACATCAACTAACCCTGCTAAAATATGAGAAAGAAAACAATTAAATATAAAATCAAGAAACACAAAAATAAATTAAAATAATAACCAAGTGCAACAAGATCCGCACGAAATAAACATAAAAGTAACATGAGAACACGAAAATTTGACCGAAATTTGACAATTTACTAAAAAGGGGAAATCCAAAAAAATATAACAAAAATTAAATAATTTGAGTTGGAAACAATTCAATTTAAAAGTTAAAAAGAAAATTGTCAAATTAAATTATAAAAATAATAAAATTAAGAATAGAATATACTAGAAAATCACAAGGTCAAATTTTGTTTTACTAAATCAAATTTAACACTCAAGGTTAGGGTCATACAATAGGTATATATACCGATTCATTTTCACATAAGATATCTCGATTTAACCCGGAAGAATCAGTTTGAAATCTGAAGACAAATCTTAGCAACGTGAGTGGAGGAATGCTCGTAAACTTTCTCCACGTCGCATCCTTGTAACCTCGAAGAAGCTCTGCTTGGGCGTTGGCGTGGGGAAAAGCCTTGAATATGATTTGATGATGAAATGTGCTATGCTAATTACAACTGATTTCGGCAATAAATATTATGAAATAGAAATAACGAATTTTTCGTCGAAATTTTTCCGGCCCACAGCCACTCATGCACCGCAAGAAAATAAAATCAACATACAATTCAGGCTGTGTAGGTGCAGTTTATCTGCCAATAGCCTGTGCCCGTGAAGGTTCAGGCGTGAATAACGCAGGGCCTAAACGTCAATAATATCCGTTATAGGGGAACTTGGGAGGAGGGGAAGTAGTCTTTTGGCTGCTCCTCCACCACTCATTTTCCTATAATTTCGACCAAAAATCATCAAACATAACGGCTAAAAATCATAAACATTGAGTAGCTCGGTGACCACTCTTAAAATCATAATATTAATATAATTTTCCTAAGGTCAAATTGAAAGGAAGGAAGAGGGGAAAAGAATTCGGAAATAATTGTTGTTTAAAATGCTCTAGCTAAATAAAAATTCACGATATCATATGAAAAGACTCGCAAGAATTAACTACTCCGATAACTAATTGGCGTAAATTCAAACTGTAACCAAGGAAGGTGATAAGAAGCTAGTGCTGTGAACATCGAAGTCAGGGGTATAAAATGACTTAACTCCAGATAATAGTGGTGGGTTACAGGGTTTCGTCATTTGTTTCATCTTTATTGTTGCCCCAGTAACGCCATACAAAATGTTATTCTGACTACCACTCGACACCCGTTGCTAGGCAACGTTGGAAATGTGCTCGAGCGGGTGGATTGTCTGCAAAAAGTAAGTGTTATTGCTAATACTATAATTGCTCGGACAACCCTCGGGTCCAACGAGCCGTCGTTAGAAGTGTTGGGCCAAAACACATATGGCCTTGGAAAATGTTTAAATGGATCGGTAACATACATGCAAACATAACATGCAAATTTAAAATAAACCTATTAAACATCAATTAAACCCTATCAAATATGAGAAAAAGAGAATTAAATATAAAATAATAAACATAAAAATAAATTAAAATAATAACAAAATGCACCAAGATTCGCACGATACAAACTCAAACATAACAAGAAAACACAACAAATTCGACAAAATTTGATAAATTAATAAAAGTTCATGAAAATGAAACCTAAATCAAAAAATTTGAATTAGTAATAATTCAATAAAAATTCTAAATGAAAAATTATTAAAATAAATCAAAAAATAATAAAATTAAAGAATAGAATTCACTAGAAAATAACAAGGTCGAATTTTGTTTTACTACATCAAAATTAACATGCGAGGTTAGGGACAGAAAATAGGTATAAATACCGATTCATTTTCACATTAAACTTAACCATTTTGAATCAAAATTTACTTCTGAATTATTGATTGAAAATCTATATTAAAAACTTTTAGGTGAGAAATAGTTCTATTTGGAACTCTCTCTCCACGTCACATCCTCGCAACCTCGGCAGAGCTCTGCTTGGATGTCGGCGTGGGGGGAGAGGTATTTTATTTTTTGCTATGCAATGTTATGAATTTTTGTTTTTATGGAATGGAATGTAGGGTAATTTATGTTTATTTGTTATATGTTTGATAAATATTTATATTATCTATAAATTGTTTTACATAAAAATTAATTAATCTGTCGAAATTTTTCCGGCCCACAGCCAACACATATTGCAAGATAGTAAAATCCACATAGTACAGATTTGTGTAAGTGCGTGGAAAATCGCCAATGATATGTACCCGTGAAGACCTAGCGTGCGGAACGCAGGGGTCGTAACGTCAATATTATTCCTATAAATGAAACGAGAAATAAGGAAGAAGTCTCTGGCTGCTTCCTCGTTCCTCCTTTCTGTAAAATCGACCAAAAATTACCACACCAAGTAGTCCAGTGGGCACTCAGTTATATAATATAAACATAAAATGCGCCTAAGGCCTATTAAAGGGAAAGGGTACGGGAATAAATTAAATTGAAATCGTTGGTATAGCTAAATTGGATTAATATTTTGAAATAAATTAGATAAAAATCATTGGTATAATTAAATCAAATTTACATTTCGGAATAATATAATAAAAATCATTAAATAAGTAATTCAATTAATTCAAGCAAATTATTGATTATTGATTAAAGATAAATAACTCATTGATTAAATAAAATTGACTAGAATAATTATTGAACAAAATTAACGTAATTCATTTTCTTTAAATGAATTTGTTGATAATGTAAATTCATTGATTAACAGTAAAGTTGAGTAAACTAAAGAAAGTTGTGGGTTAAACCAAGTAATTCCTCAAAATAACATTAAATTAATTTGGATAAAAGTAAAATAATACTTTGATAAAAATCTAGTAAATCTTCGAGTAAAAGTAAAGTAAAACTTTGATTCATTAATTAAAACTTTTTAAATAATTTACTAGAATAAAGTGGTCCATTGCTTAAAGTAATTCATCGATTTAACCAACTTTAAAGTAAAAATAAGTAATTCGAGTAATTATAATTAAAGTAAAATTTATAGTAATTCACCAATAGAGAAATTTCTTGATTCGAATTAGCATAATTCCTCGAGTAAAAGTAACGAAATTTAACAATAAAACACAAAATCTTTCTTTAAATAATATAGATTCGGAACTAAAAATAAGGAAATTAAAAATAGAATGAAACAGGGTGTTGCTTAAAAAATTAAATTAATCGATTAAAAAACAACTGAACTAACTAAAATCATTACTATAGATAAAAAACTTGCATCATTGGTAAAATCAATTTGAAAATAAATTAAACGATTAGAATCAAATTCCAGTTAACAATGAATCTGAATTTAACGGAAGAAAAGCCATGATTTTATTCAAATATTGATTACACTCCATCATTTCTGCAAAAATCCAAATTCAAGTTAGAATAGGAAAAATCCACTGTACAAGCGAAATCGTGAGATATTAGACACTTAACCAACATTGAAAACGATTAAAATCTACGCCGACAAATCTTAAGACGATTATTCCAGCATCTGTTGAGGAAGGTAACTCTGAACTCCTATAACTATAGTAAATTCGTGAAAGAAATTAAATTAGTTAAGGTACTAACCTTGATAGAAACCATTGATTCCCGGTAAATAAAACCATTTTTCACCAGCCATATAGCGGATTGTAAGATAGACTAAAAGGTGTAGTTGCAGTCAGATAAACAGGATATATAAGATAAACTTACTGAACCATATAGATACGACGAAACATCGAAGTGTCGACTATCGAAATGTCGACATTCGACGAAATTCGATAATCGGCCAAGTCACTAAATTGACACTTCCGGCCGGATATGTTATCTACCCACTACTAAATACCATAACGTAAACAACCAAACGTAACATTCATTTGATATAAATAATTATAGAGTTACCGGAGAGAAATCGATGGAATTTTCGTACGAATCGACAATGAAATCCAGAATGCCTTCAAATGGAGAAGGGTTAGGGGAAATGGCCCCTGCATCTAACGGTAATTTATTACAACATTATCTATTCCGACCTTATTATTATTATTGAATAAATTTATAAACCCTCTTAATTGATTTTTTCATTAAATCTCTGAATGACGTCAATTATAATATTCCTTTAATGTTTTTATTTATTTTATTATTACTGACTAATTTTATAACCACTCTTAAATGATTTTGTTAATGGATAATTTCGGTTATAATATATTTAAACGGTTTCATTTAAGAAATAATATTGTAGATTACAACGCATAAGCAACCCTAATCTATTTCACCTATAACGTAAAGTATCAAAATTATCCCACGTTTCCGATAAAGTATCATTAAGTGAGTATATGCAGGATAACTAATATTAATAGTAGGGTTAAACAATGTTGGTATGAAATTAATATAATCGAACAAGTTTATCATTAATTGATTTTGTAAGTTATAATTAGCTAACATGCTTCCCATAATTAGTCAACGCACCACCAAACAACGTCCCTTAGTCGCAAGTAAATTTTCAAGCCGTTAGGAAGCTGAGAACCACCAGATCATGACCAAACAGTTGTTCGAACCTATATGACCCTCATAACACCCCAGTTTTGAAACAAGTACGGGGAAGACGACTTAGAAAAACACCAGAGCAGGAGAGGTGTTGGAAGTAATGATTAACGAACGGATAGACCTGACGAATTATGAAAGCGTCCCACACGTGTACAGGAATTGATGATATTTTGTTTTAGCCACCAACTCCACGATTTCCCTTGCTGATCGCTGGAGATGGGCATGGGCCCAGCACCGCCAGGAGCGATGTCCGGATTTCCCACCGTCGAAATTCATCGATCGGGATAATCTGGGAAGAGGGACGGCCACTCAATGGATCCCGTCGATTGAAATCCATCAACAGGCCCGGCAGCGATTGGAGAGTTTAGTGGCGCAACAATACGACCTAAATGAGCAGGTGACCCGAGCTGGCCAGAACCTGGCGAATGTAGAGGAGGATTTGCAGGCGAGTCGAATCGCCGACTCCTACTGGCACCCTTGCCAGAGCTATCCAAACCAGACCCCATCGAGCAATGCGGCCCGGCCCCGCAACACCAGAAGACCAGTAATGTCAATCGCGGGCTACACTCCCGAAGAGTGGGTAGCAAGCCGATTCCCCTGAAGGAACTCCAACCGTCTTTTCCTTGATTAGTGACAATCCGAATCACTTATTAGTATTTTGTTACAAATGATTGAGAACTTTAATAATAACTTGTGATTTTTGTGTTGCCCGCTCATTGATTTTTCAGATAAAAGTTGTGAATTACCGTTACTTATTCTTTTCTGACGATAAAATTCTTTTCTTACGAACTTTGTTTAACGTGATGCTAAAAGGGCACAATCGCACCCCGATCTTGAATTACTCTACTCATTATTTTTATATTAGCTATGGAAACTACTCAAGGGTTGCAACAAGAACTATTCCGAGTACAGCAGGATAACCAATCGCTCTATCGACAAATCATACAACTCACGAAGGAAGTGCAGCAGGTAAAAGCCACCTGGGTGGACCCTGCCCCGGCTAAAGACAACCTACCAACGCCTTACTGCAGCTCAAAAGGGCTGGGCAGAGGAACGTCAGCTTAATCAGAGCTTACGCACCCAAATCAGAGGGTTGGAAGTCGCCCTGGCAGTCTGTCGGGAGGGGGAGGCAGTAACATACCCGCTCGTCTTCGCCCCCGTCCCAGATGCCACCCAAAAATCCTCAAGCTACAAACCAGTCCGCCACTCCATCCACAAATCGTCGGCCAGGACGCAAGGAGCGTGCCCGACGTCGAGCAACACAACTCCAAACCCATTAACTCATAAATGTTGCGTGTTTTTGTTGATTTGAATAGAGTAGTCGTAATCAGAGTCAAGTTGTTTCTTAGATACATTTGTATGCCAGCGTTATCACAAATCCTCGTATCACGTCATCGAACCTTCGTCTCATTTCCCACAGTCAATAAAATCTAATCTTGAACTCTTTATACTAGGGACAGAGCAAAACGAGCATAGGTCTTCTATCGACAGCTCGTGGACCCGAGGGTTGCCCGAGCAATTACAGTATTAGTAGTAATGCTCACTTTTTTGCGGACAATCCACCACTTGAACACATTTCCAACGTTGCCTAGCAACGGGTGCCAGGTGGCAGTTAGAATCATTTTGTATGGCGTTACTGGGGCAACCATAAAGGTAAGCAAGATTCGAAAACCTGTAACCCACCAGAAGACACATGCTCGATTTTTTGTAATTGGTCCCTTTATGTCATGTATTTACCATTAGAGTCTAATAAATTACAGAATTCTATCATGATTTTCTGGACTATAATTCACATGAGTCAACACAATTAAACTACAAAATATATATTATCCATGAGTTACAATGCTTGCAAATTTGATTTGGGTTGGGTTAGTAATCGAGCGGCACGGCGCCTAGCTCTTTCCTTGCGTCCTGGACGAGAGTGGGTATTTATGGTTGTTGCTGGGTTCGAGACCGAGGTTGGAGTAGCTGCCGAATCCCGATAGGCTAACTGAGCCGGTGCGAACACGAGCGGATAAGTAACAGCCGCTCCCTCCTGACTGGCCGACAGGGCAACCCCCAGTCCTCGTATTTGCGTACGTAAGCTTTGATTTATTTGCTTTTCTTCTGCCCATCCTTTCTGAGCAGCTGTGAGTCTCTGATATAGGGGTTTGATTTTTGCTGGATCTATCCAGGTGGCTCGGGTTTGGTGTACTTCTCGAGTCAGCTGTATAATCTGATCATACAGAGTCCTGTTATTTTGTCGTGCCACGTCCAGTTCTGTTCGCAGAATCTGTAGGGAATCCATGTCTGGAATTGATAACATCAAAAGATAACTATTACCATAGAATTAATAAATACATCAGAATTAAACAAAATTTCCTCGACGAATTATTACAACATCAACCGAACGAAATTAATTTCTAACCGAACAAAATCTTTATTTTTATAACACAATATAAACTAAGGTTAATTCAAAATATTAATATCACGTGTCCGTGAAGCCCCTCGCTACCCATTCCTCCGGGGAGCAGTTTGAGATAATCATCACCGACCGCTTAGTATTTCGAATCCGGTGAGACCCGGTCATCTGAGAGTCCTTCCTGTTTACGACCGTCCCTCCACAGGTGTCTCCGTACAGGGGTTCGCGTGGCCGTGGGTGGTGATAGGTAGTGGCAATCCGGCCGGTTTCGATGTCATCCTCAATGTTTGCCAAACTTGACGGGCCCGGACCACTTGTAGGTCTACTTGTCACTGATGATTGAGAAGATCATCGAGTAGGTGACGCACGTGTGCATAGATTTCTGCAGTTGGGTGCCACTCCTCCCAGAACGGTTCCGGTGCTTCGGGATTTCGGTTAGGATCTTCTGATCTGCCATTGGTTCGTTGGAATTCGAGTGGGGAAGACTCGCGACGTCTAGAGTGTCGGAAAAGCTTCCACGCTTCTCTCCATCGGTCGGCAAGTTGCATGGGAATGAGATCCGGATCTGAACTTCCTGAATGAAATCATAATTAATATAATTCCTTTTGAACGCTATATCGGTGATATATTTGTTTATACTATTCCGAACGAAATCTAAAATGGTTTTGCTATACCCTACGTGAAGAATTCCCTACATTTGGTGATTTCCCATCTATAAGTGTGAAAGCTAAAATCTAAAGATTATGCTATTAATTTCAATATAATGGAGAAAAAATCCAATAACCTGAACCTAAAAAATTATTATCTTAGAATATGGAATTCAATAATAGAAATTTGAAAGCGAGTTCAATACTAAATCGTTCACAAAATGCGGCGATATTATTATGATGTATACACAAACGAAGTATTAATTTTACTACGGGAAAACCATCATTACTTATTAAAAAAAAATCATTACCAAGGAGTTGTGGGTCAGAATCGGCTACCGATTTTTCGCCAGGTGGGCTGGTCGAAATAGTCTTTTTTCGATAAATTCGTTGTCCATGCATTTTGTAATATTAATCCACTGATATATGGTGAGGGTTTATATTCTGATGATTGTGGTTATTTGTACTTTATATAATGCTTTAATATAATTGTATTTATTTAAGCGATCATGCAATATTCACCATTCGGCGGAAATGTTGACATTATTTAATTAGGTTTAAAATCTCTCAATCAATTTTTTATTTGCATAATTTGTACGTGCAAGTAAACGAATCTCCGATTTTGTGAACCGAACGGATGTGTCAACGTCCAAGTTCACTTAGTGCTATCATATCTAGACTGGAAAGCGATCGGTGATTTATGATGACTTAACTTTGGTCGCGTATCTCTGCGGGTTTAATAAGGTAATCAATTTGTAGTTTGTTATTCGTATGTTTCCGGTCGGTATTGATTATCATTTTAACGTATTTATTTTTTCAGATCTAATCTTGCTGAATTGGTGTCGAATTTTTCGGGGAAAGATAGAATGGTTCAAGATATGGGACATAAGTCGGCTAGACGATGATATTGACCGTCTGGGCGGTTTCCTTGATAACAAGTGAGTTAGTTTTTTTGGGAGATTTGCTTCGTCTTACTAATGAGATTTTCTTTAGAAGCAAGAATGCTTGTCAATTGACGGTAATGGGATTCTTAACGTCGGGTAATTTTGATTTATTTCAATTAACTTTAGTTCTATCTCCGATTTATCGTGGGCAGGTGAGAAAACTCACCCTCTTCGGACGGCGCGATATTACTCGGTTGAAGGTCGCAATTCGGGTCCTCCATCGTTGGATTTAGAACTTTAACTCATTGGAATTACATACTATGAATTCATATGTTATTTTTGTATTTGTGATTTTCAATTTTTATATTCGATGGAGTTGTGAATTTTATCTTCGTCAATTTGATTTTGAAGATTCCTCCTTTATGTAAATTCTAATCTTATCTTAGGGACGTTGGGACTATTAATTTGAATGTTATTGGCCAAGAGTAATTGAGCATTTAAGTTTCATCGGAGTTATTATGATTGTTTGATTACCGTAAGTCTTTTGATTATCGCGGGTGATTTTTTGGGTTAGCTTCGTAATTTTGATCACTAAGTAAAAATCTTTAATTAATAACCTGAAATTATAATTTATGCCCTACGTAATAATAATATCAATTTGCAATTATAGTTAACAATAGAAATGTTTAAATAATAATGTAACTTTAGGGATTTGTAAATAAACTATGAATTATATACTTGAGCGCATGATTTTTCTTAACTAAGAATATGAATCTACGGCTAATTATTGATATTTAATAATAAATTTAATTAATGACTTGAATTTAAAGATATGAATTGATATTTGATGATATGAGCTTGTAGTAAAGGTTTATAAGTGATAATATAAATTTATAATTAATAATATGAATATGAATTTACGATTAATAGTATGAGTTTACCGTTAATAATATGGATTTACATTTAGTATTACGAATTTACCCTTAATAAAAGGAATTTACAATTAATAACATGAATTTAACATTAATAATATGAATTTATAATAGGGATAGTATAAATATGTAATGGATGACATAAATTAATAACATGAATTTATAACGAATAGCAACGATTTTAGTTTTATTTAATTGCCCGTCACCTTCCTTTAATTGACCTTAAGCGCATTTTGAGTTCAAATTATATTTAAAGAGTGCCCACTGGACTACTCGGTGTGATGATTTTGAGCCATGTGTGAAATATTTAGGTCGAATTTACAGAAATTGAGAAACGAGGAAGTAGCCAAAAGACCACTTCCTTATTTCTCCTTTCTTCTATACGGGATAATATACGGGATAACCCCTGCGTTTCGCACGCCGGGTCTTCACGGGCACAGATTATTGGTGATATTCCACGCACTTACACAATTCTGAATTATATGTTGCTTTTGCTGTCTTGCGTTGTGTCTTGGCTGTGGGCCGGAAAAATTTCGACAGATTAATTTTATTAAATACATAAAACAATTTAAACATTATAAATATTTATTGAAGTATATTAAAAGTAAAACACAAAGTTACCATATCCATTCCAATAAAATTTTCATAAAAATACCTCTCCCCCCACGCCGACGTCCAAGCAGAGCTCTACCAAGGTTGCAAGGATGTGACGTGGAGAGAGAGTTCCAAATAAAACCACTTCTCACATAAAAAACTCAAAATAACTCAAATCGGTTTGAAAAAATGGTTTTAAATCAACTAAAATTTGATTTCTCAAAATTGGTTAAAACTGGTTTTAAAAATGGTTCTTTTTTTATGCAAAAATGCATCGGTATTTATACCTATTTTCTGTCCCTAACCTCGCATGTTAATTTTGATGTAGTAAAACAAAATTCGACCTTGTTATTTCTAGTGTATTCTATTCTTTATTTTTATTATTTTTTAATTTATTTTTATAATTTTTCATTTAGAATTTTTATTGAATTATTTCTAATTCAAATTTTTTGATTTGAGTTTCATTTTCATGAACTTTTATTGATTTATTAATTCTCGGTCGAATTTGTTGTGTTTTCATGTTATATTTGTATTTTTATCGTGCGGATCTTGTTGCATTTTGTTATTATTTTAATTTATTTTTATGTTTATTATTTTATATTTAATTCTCTTTTTTCTCATATTTGATAGGGTTTAATTGATGTTTTCATAGGTTTATTTTAAATTTGCATGTTATGTTTGCATGTGTGTTACCGATCCATTTAAACATTTTCCAAGGCCATATGTGTCCTGGCCCAACAATAGTACCACTAAACATTCGTCGCTGCGTAGAAGTTAGTCATGGTAGATAAATGGCCCAATAAATGAAAATAGCGTTATCATCCTTGTTGACGACACTTTTATCACAACTAGTTGCTCTGTCTATCTGTAAGTTAGCGATTATCTAACCATGGAGATCAATCACTATACAACACGCCGCCCAAAATTATAATTAATCTCAGCAAAAATAATAAATAATAGCATAATATTACTCACACCAGTCTGGAATAGAAACTATTCCCATTAGAATTAACCCAAATCTGTTAACCAGTGATAGAGCTCCACTTGGGTGTAGGATAACTCACGACCCGTAGTAAGGTATACAGATAAATTTTCCACCGGAGGAAACGGTCAATCTAAGTAAAAGCGACATGAAATACAGCACCGATCAGACGAAATACGCATTATGTCCCGAATTAACATTGTGAAAAACTACCCTTTTGTGGATATCCGCTAATAAATCATAAATAGGAAAAAGCGAAAATTCAAATAAACGAATATAACAATCGATACATAATGATCACGTCAAGCATATAGAAGTTAATCATAAATTAACAATAAACGGCATCACAACAAATTAGAGGAAAAATATATGAGGGATTCTGTAACATCAGCGAATTTTGAGGCTTGGCATAAATTACAAAGGGATCTCGCTTCTGTGAGGTGCGAAACTGAAATCGGAAATAGTTTATGCAGTGAATATAAGTAAATTCACCTAACCTGAAGGAGTTCAGACATATAATAAGGTTTCAAGTTCCGACGAATAACCAACAACGTTGTCTTAGGACTAATCGATAGAACGGAAATCAACCTGGTAAAATTCACTCTGAATAAATGATAGACGTGGCAGATCTGTTCGATTGCGATCAATAAGTGGGTAGGAATAGAACGCACACAGCCCTGACCTGAACACGAGTTCAGACACACCTGCGGGGCAGAAGTTGTAATATAAATACAATAATCAGAGTCGGAAATTCACAAATCACAGTGAGATATTGAAATGAATTCTAATAGGCGAATGGCTTCTCGAGTCAGGAACCATCTCTCTCCGGTTAGAGAAAATGAAGAGATCACGATTGAAGCCTCAGACCGACGCCCAAGAAAGTGAGGATTTCGTTTAATTATTTTGTCTATTTTAATTACGAACTGCATTTCATGAATTCCCGCCATTCATTATGAGACTCCGACACCCGTCTCTCAGGGATCAAAATCGGAATAAGATACTCGCGCTAATAGAGAAAATGTGATAAAAAGCAAGAAAGACACGGATCGCAATATTGAAAATTAAATAAATAAATGCCACTTTATTATTTTTCCTCTGAATTCAAATTTATGAGATTTCATGCATGTGTAGAAGACAAGAATTCACCGTCCAAGTGCTAACATGGTATTGCAAAATCCCGAACGATGCTCTGTACCACGCGCCCATTAGAATGAATTAGAAAATCTGCTGAGTATCAAATTCTAGACAACCAAGAAGTATCGTTACACCAGTATATTGATATGTTGAACACTAACCGAGAATTCCTGTCCAGAACAAATAGTATTTTTTTGACCACCCCAATCTCCATTTAGATAAACCGATGTTCAAGAGAATTGTAACTAAATGTCCAAACCAATGAAACATACCGATAAAAGGCCCCTCAGAACAATAAAATTATATTGAAATTACTCTTCTCAAGGAAAAGCGTAGATACCTGACTACCGATACCTATGTGCTAATTATTCCCATAAATGACTTCCATAAACGGACGTACGACCCAGAATTCCCCAAAATACGTCAAACTCGAGGACTAATTTAAATCACCCTCTACTGGAAAGTGCCGCCAAAAAACGCATAAAACCTATACACAAATCATCCGTGTACGCGTAAACCTAACTGTATTTAGCTTTCATGATTTTAATATAAAATACTGAGGATATTCATTTCAATAGATTCATGGGTGAACGAATCTCGAATCACGATGAGATTCCCATCCCACTCCGCGCTAGATGCAGACAGGCGATGTGGGATTCGGGATTTTCGATTTCCCCAGTGGACACGTGTAACCATTGGGGGAAAGACGACAATTTTCATATGGGGTCAAGGACGCTGACATCATACCATAAGAACCCCACAATTCTCTAATAATGATTTGGATGTAAATGGCGATCACACCGAAAATAAGAAAACCAACATTAAAAAAATAAATCACTAATAAATAAATAAAAACAAAACGATAAAATCATAAAAGGTTATCAAAAATTACCAAATTGGCTTCAAATTTATGGAAAAGGATGAAATATTAGAAAATAAATCTAAGAATCAAACTCCAAACTAAATTAAAGCTTGAATATAAAGAAAAGATCAAATTTCAATAATTAATAGCAAACTAAACAAATTTTTTAAAAAAAGTTTAGACTTTTGCTTCATCGCACCGAAAAATGTACTGTTGGGCTTAAAGCCATAATTAAAACAAAAAAATAAAATTTCATGTCAACTTAAACAAAATATAAAATCATGAAAAGGACTAATGTACACATACACATGTACCGCAATCAGATATTAAAAATAAAAAATAAAAACACCAAATAAAACAAAATAATATATAACAAAAATAATTAAAACAAAATTAATAAAATCAAAAGAAATTCCATTGCAGCAGATAGAGACATATTCAATACATAAAACCACCTAAAAACTTGCAAAAGAAAGTTTAGAAAAAACATAGACGGAAGCGGCGACAGAAAAATAAATAATTGTGATGGTCAAAAAAGAAAAATGACCAAAAAGTAAAGACAGAATAAAATTTTAAAAACCATAAACATAATATCAAAAAATAGGAAAAAACGAGAAAAAATTTATAAAAATATTTAAAAATTAATAAAACCAATAGAAAACCATTCAAATGGCTAAAACATCATCCATTGGTTGCATACACACACAAAACAACTATATATTCAGTGGTTATTTTCATAAGTTTTAATTTTTTATGCTAATTTAAATTTTGAAAACTTTTCTTCAATCGGTAAGGATTTATTGTTGGTAGTTATTGTTATATTAATATATATTATTTATATGTCACATTGTTTTATTATGACTTTACTCTGGATAGTCTTGGCATTTATTGATGTTACTGACGAGTCACCTTAAACTCATATTTATAATATATGCATGGAAATAGAACTTTAGGAGGGCAGACTGGCAGTCCGGCTAGTGAGTTAATTTTTGCGAGTTGTGGCTACTGGTCGTGCTATTTCTAATCCATCTGGCTGTCCATGATGAGTTCTGGTCCAAAGACACAGGACTCTACCCACAGGGCGCCGTTGTAAAACCAATGGTGACTGATGGCAACGTCCGTTGGAGTGGGCAAATAAAACTTTGGGAAGAGCGAACTGAGTATATGGATCCAGGAAACGACTTATCGAGGAATATAAGTGATCAAATTTTTGAAAGCTATTCGGAAAAGGTAATAATATCAGTTGGTAGCTACGGGTAGGTTAACATAGGATAGGAGATTGGTATGACAGCATAGCGACTTATCCAATAAAAAAGAAATTAAGAATACAGCATTTTTGTAGAGAAAGGTAAAAAATCTAATGTAAGAAAACAATTATCTAACTTAGATGTAGAATGAAGAGTTAAATATCTCACAAGCATTAAGAAATGAAGTATACGAATTTAGAAACCCATCACAATTGGCATGGATCCCAATAATACAGTATCCAATGAAAGTAGTTGATGAAAGATTTTTGAATATGGAAGAGATTTAAAAATAAAAAACGAAAGGTATATGTAAATAAATCAGAAAACATGTTAAAAAAACCCATAAAAATCAAGAAATAGAGGGAAAAATCAAAACTACAGTCTCATTAAACTAACAAAGATAAATGTAGAGTTGTAAATTATAGAAAATGAACAATCAACTAACTATAACCTAAAACAAATGGAATGCAAAACCCAGATAGTACATCTTCAACCAATAAAATCCAAAATCGACAATGAAATAAACAACGTAGAAGTATCAGAAGAAGTATAGTGTTGGGCCTGAACACAAATAGCCTTGAGAATTGTTTAAATGCATTAGTAATACACCACGAAAACCCAGCATCAAGATAACTTAAAATATAACATACAACACCGACTAAACATTTTAAAATCTGAGAGAATATAAATAAATATAAAATCAAAAAACATAAAAGTAAAATAAAATAAATACAAAATGCATCAAGAACCGCACGAAATTTACATAAAAAATAACATAATAACAAGAAAATTCACCGTAAAATGACTATTTATATAAAAGTAAAATTTAATGAATTAAATAAATAAAAATAAAATATTTTTGGCTGAATAAATTTAATTAAAAATGTTAAAAATAAATTACCAATTTAAATTAAGAAATTAATAAAAATTTAATTTAGATAACACAAATAATTTCAAAGTCGAATTTTATTTAATGGCAATAAAATTAACACGCAAGGTTAAGGCCAAATTATAGAAATATATACTGATGTGTTTTGACAAATTTTCAGAGAAAAAATTCCAGTCTAAACTAAGTTTATGTGCGTTGCAACTGAGAGCCGTGCTTTCAGGCAATTAACACTTGTAAGTGTTTTGCCTGAACACGACAACTATCAGTTGTTGTACATTGCTGTGTGAAGCGAGATAGATGGATACTTAATGGATTATTTAACTAATGAGTAAATACTGCATGAATTTCTTGTCAAATTGGATTAAATGTATTGGGATGAAGCAATGAACAATGATGATGCCAATAGACGTCCGATATTTATGTGAAATATTTCAAGTCGAATAAACCGTACTATGCTCGTAACTTTTACTCAACTGACATGGTAAAATTTATTTATTATTTCTTTTTAGGTCCACAGCCTAAACATAACGCAAGATAGTAAAATTACACATAACCATCGAACTGTGTAAGTGTGGTGTAAGTCCGCCAATAGTTCGTGCCCGTGAAAACACAGTAGCTGGAACGTCAATATTGTCCATTTATAGGGGAAATTGGGGGATGGAGAATTAGTTTTTTGGCTGCTCCTTCGCCATCCGTTTCCTGAAAAATAGACCTTAAATCCTCAATAACAATCGGCTAAAAATCACTAACACTGAGTAGTCCAGTGGGCACTCATTAAATTTAACATGAAAATACATAGATCTTAAAGACAAAGAGAGGGAGTGGGTAGCGGGGAAAATTGCGAAATCGTTGCAACAGTTATAATGAATAACTATCGGAAAAAGATTAATCCGAACGACCAAAATCATGAAAAATAATGTTTTTAAATAATATATAAGAATTAAATAAGTTATGTTGAATTGAGACGGAAAATATGGGCAGAACGCTGCTCAAATTTTCCGAATCAATGAAAATACTTCATCCAAAACTGTAGAATAAGGATAAAACCGTAAAATAAGGATGGAACGCTGCTAAATTTTTCGAAATAACAAAAATACTTTATCGAAAACTGAAAAATACAGATGGATTACGGGTAAATTTTTATATGAGAAAAATATTTTATAAAGCTGAGGAATAAGGAAGAATCCCTACTAAAAACTTAATAATAATAATGATAATAGTAAGGATAATGGTAATTATAATAATAATTATAATAATTATAATAATAATAATAATAATAATAATAATAATAATAATAATAATAATAATAATAATAATAATAATAATAGTAATAATAATAATAGTAGTATTAATAATAAATATAATGGTAATTATTGAGGTAAGAATAATAATAAATGTAATAGTAGTAACAATTAATAAAGTTAATACATATAATAGTAACAATGACAATGCTAGTATCAATAATAGAGAACTTTGTAGTTATAATAGGGATAAGGGTAAGAGAGATACTGTGTGAATATTTAACATAACAAAGGCTGTACAGGCCATAGAATAATCATCAACACGGACGACGATAAGAAGGACTATGGGAATGGATATAACAATGAATGATATGAGGGTATAGGTTAACCTTTGAAGGAGATAGGAGAATAAGGGGACCTAAAAGTCGAAATCGAGAACAGGCCTTCTATCGGCAGCTCGTTGGACCCATGGATCGTTCGGTCAATCATAGCATTAGCAATAGCACTCATTTTTTGAGGACGATCCATCCACTCGAACACAGTATCAACGTTGCCTAGCAACGGATGCCGAGTGGTAAGCGAAAGATATTTGTATGGGGTTGTCTGGGTAACAACCATATAGTCTCAAAATATAAATGCCCAGAAACCCACCAATAGGTTGCCTTCTCGGGGCGTGCATAATTGGCCTTTCATTTATTTTCATTTCATGACTAACTAGGTTTGTGAAACCGAGATCAAATTCTGACGCCATAAATATATTCCGAAATTTTACTATTATCTTTTCAATCTTTGGATGTTTTCCGTTGTTTAGAATCAACATTGCTTTCCCTATCCTTTCCAAATCGGTATAATTTTGATTAACTAAAGTTGCTTTAATATTATTTATTTCTAAAAGTTTGATTCAAAATAGCACCATTGTGTCCACACCTCCAATAAACTCTTGTTTAATATTTTCAACTGTGCTAATTCCACGACTTTCATCGTAAAGTTTTCTAGCTATAATTTTCATTAGCAATCGCTGCATTATTATTGTCATCTTGAACATATTGGGGACGTTTCAAAACATTACTCTGTTTATACCTATTTCTATAATTTTTTGACTTGACATCTTCTTGAATATTATTTTTATTTTTTCTCCGTACCACATTAGCGTAACTGTTTACTCAAATTTCATTAGTATTTCTACTCTCGGATATTGGAAGTGTTAGATTTAGATGCTTGCCTTTGTCAATAAAATTTCTTTGACTCGATCATCCCGTACTTTATTCACAATAACATCTCGAAATATGTCTTCTTCACTCATTCCTGGATTAAATACGGTTTTCACCAGATTTCGGACTCTAATCTCAAATATTGCGAATCTCTCTTTTGCGTCTGGTTTCACGCTCTTTAAATCAAAGATTTGTCATGTAATTGTTTTTTAATGGTTAACAATCGACAAACAATCTTTTTGCTATTTGAACAGCTGTCTCTAGCAGACTTCCATAACACTGCAGCTTCATCTTTCAATAATATATCGAAAGCACTAATTAAGCTTTGACTTTCGATTTTCAGCCATTGGATAATATCTTTTATCCATTTTTCAGCTTCCGTCGTGCTTCGAACTTCCGTACATTAAAATCAAGCATGCTGCAAGCCTGGTTTGATAACGATTCCAAAAATCCTTTTGTTTGACTACTTGTAACTGCATCGATATTGTCGGCGTGATCGACAGTTATAATGTTTTTCAATTGTTAATATAATTGTGAATCTAAATATATTTATTCAAAACAAATGATATTTAAACAATTTAAATATCAAAATAAACTACATCTTATTTTAATATTAAAATAAGATATTATATTAATTTAACAAAGGGTCTAGTAAACCGAGAAATGATAGATGTGATGAAGTGGAAGTCCTTCCATATGCAGCTAAATTGACAGATGAAATGCAGTTAAAGTATCAGTATGTGAGATCACCTCTTAAAGTATTCCCACCCACATTGTGCAGTTCCAATGGCAGGTGTCACGCAACGCAAACTTATGGGCACAGTGGATGTAGTTAATAATATTATGTAGCATTTGGGCACCAAAATCCTCTAAACCCCAAAAATAATTTTCCAAGACACAAGTAAAAACACAGCGATTCTTTGCTTCTGGTTAGAAACCATTTGGTAAACCGTGAATAGGTTCATAAAATTTTGAAAAAACATCACGGAATATTTGGTACTTAATTAATTAAACTTGATGTATAATAAAATTAAATTCTCATTCTTCATTTGCCGTTAACATTATTATTAGACAAAATTCACATCAATAAGTTAAATCTATTTAAAATGTTTCAATGTAGATAAGTCGATTTTCAAATAACATTGAAATAAAAATATCAAATTATCGATTAAAATTAATAGTTATTGTAAAATTTTTATATTGATTAATTTTAATTATGTAATAAAAATTATATAATTGGATAACCAGGCATAAAGACTAAATTTTCTCTTTAGCAACACGAAAATACCGAAAATAACCTCAAATATTTCAGACCTCACTAAAAATAAATTACAAATCAAAGCAATGGAAGAATTGGATTCACTGGCTATCTGTAGTGGAAAAGCTAATCAATCCCAGTGGTAGAGCTTGCGCAGCATCAAATATTACAAATTCTTGAGTGTAAAAGCTAGATTTATCTTTAGATAAATGAATATCAGGCATTGCCGCATTATTATTTGACTGCTGCGAGTACAAGGACGTCACCAGAATAGAATTGTAACCATCCGGTGGGGATTCTTTCAATGGCTGAGTCTCACCAATATTCCGATAGACATTACCCAGTATGACATCAGCAACAATCACATTATTTGAGCTAGCATAAATAGCTGCTGTAGCTGGATTTGATGCAAAATAGTAACCTAATCCTTGACTTCCGGTTTTTCGATGATTCTTATCAAAACCCTTAAGACAATTCAATAATTTACCGGTTAAATTGTGTATGAATCACCTCGGTCAATATTTTCAATTTTTCCTTTTCTTTCATTAAAGGGGACTCGCAATAATAAAGTATTCGACTGGAAATTAATAACTTTGATGATAATCTAGGCGAGAGAACGTTAACACTTCTTTTAATAGCCTTAAATTCAGCGATCAGAAGTGGTTGTGGATCAGATTTGATGAACTCCAAGAGATTTATAAAATCACTTTCACCAACCATTTTGACACTTTCGAAAAAATGACTTTTAACCTTAAATTGAAATAATTACTTCCATAATAAAATGATGATGATGATGATGATAATAATAATAATAATAATAATAATAATAATAATAATAATAATAATAATAATAATAATAATAATAATAATAATAATAATAATAATAATAATAATAATAATAATAATAATAATAATAATAATAATAATAATAATAATAATAATAATAATAATAACAATAAACTTAAAAATATAAAAATGTTTTGTTTGGATTTATTCATATTTGAATATTGAAAATGTTTTAAAAATTTGTTTAAATTTTGTCATTTAATAAAAAGATTCGTGGGAAAGAAAAACCAAGCAGAGAAGGAACAGTGACCAGGATCTTGTTAAGATCGAAAAAATGCATATTTTATGAATAAACTTGTGAAAATTGACCTACACAGTTATTTATGAAATTTATGTTTAAATAATAATAATAATATCAAACAAGTAAATAATATAATAATTACTTTATAGTAGGGCAACTTTTATCATTTACTGATCTGATATTTTAATTTATGCTGCTACCAAGGAATCACCGCTCAATAATAATAATTTAAATAATGAGAAAATTTTGGTGAACAGCACTATTCCATAAATTCGGATTCACGATCACTTGACTACTGGCTCTGATTTCAAAATTTGAAAAAATTGAATTGATTACATTTTATTTTAACTCAGTTGATTCTCCTTTTGATTTACGATAAATTCACAACATTGAATGTTGATTTCTCTAATTTTATTCCCAAATCTTGTTTTTGTAATTTATTTAAATGCCTTGTGAAAGATGTCTCTGTCAAATTACAATTCATGTTCTCGCATCTACAGTTCTGATATTGAACAACACTTAATGATTTTGTTCTTTGTTCATTTTATTTTAACATCAGATACACTTTGTAATTCTCTATCCATTTCGTTATCTTACATAAAAAGAATTATTTTTGCATTTTTTTATATGTAGCTTAAATAACTAATTTTTCTCAATTCCTTTCTCATTTTCAGAATTTTTTCATTGTTTTGCTTTTTAGCTTAACATTTCTTATTCAGTTTTAAAAGTTCGACATTTAAAAATCCTTAAATTATTAAATAGAATAACTCTTAGATATCAATACGATTATTTTCTGATCTTATTTATAGTATCATTTAATGAATGTAATGCCACATACGTTAGAGAAACATAGCCAGTTGAAAAGTTTGAGAAATATTATTCAGCATAGGAAATATTGTAAAAGGGCCGTCCATAAATGACGTCATGAACCTAGGGATGGGGGTCACATATTTGTGACAATGTGTGACTAAGCACTGTGACGTCACATCTTAAATTTTGTATTTTTTCAAAAGAATTTTATACTAATTTAGCCTTCCTAGGCGTCCTATTTAAAATTAGTGCAGCATTGCACTAAATACATACTAAAATGTCAATAAAGTGATTTGAAACATATTCAAATATGAAATACGGCTTTTTAGAGTGGTCCAAAGATTTGTGACGTCATATTTGAGAGGGTTCTAACGTTTTGTGACGAAGTGTGACAAGTGAAGGTAAGGGTAAAAAATCGGTCGAAATCGCAATTTATGTATCTTTTAAAATTTTATATAAAAACTTTAAAAATTATTAGGAAAGAATTTTGTGTGAGTTATTGTGGAACAAATCACAATCCACTAATATTAATATTCAATCAACAACAAATCTATTCAAATTATTTAATCAATAAGATGGAAGGATGATAATGATGAAAATCATTTCAGAAATAATAACAAATGATAATAATAATAATTAGCTTTAACCTGTGAAGAATTACGTGATGTACTGACACAATCTATAATAATAGTTGTCATAAGTATGCTGATTTGTAACATATCTATAAGGGTATGTTTGTAATATAATTGCTAAATATTACCATGCCACTGTTAACAAAAGTTAAGTAGAGATCTACAGATCTAGGTTGATGTTGATAAACGATTCATAAATAATAAGAATTATAATAATTCCCATAAAATATTCAAATACGATAAATTATTTAATACGCGATTCATAATAGAATGCAATAATGATTTCTAATTATATTTGCTATTGATAAATTATAAGTAGATTATTAATATACAAATAATAATATATCCCTCGTGATCTCCGAAAGTATAGAATATATGAAATGTTGAAAGTTTAAAAAATACAAATAATAATAATAACAATTATTAGAAAGCGCTACTCAAATACAGGCTTCACTATGTATTTCGACAGTTTTCTTCACGTTATCAGATAGGATAGAAAAATCAATAGATATTATAGATTTAATAAACAAATAACAAAATTATAATGATTGTTTTAATTATTTTAATTGGATATTACACATTCTAACCATTTTAAAATCTTTTATTCACCTCACAAACTAAAATATTGTAACTAGCTTTCATGTGTTAAATCAATTAGTGATATTTTTCTTATTCAGTGTGAATATACTGTGAATTTAGGGAATAAAATGTGTAGTTTTAAACAACTTTCAGATTTAGGAGTTCCCTACATCCTTTTTTGCCGAGCTTCTAATGAAGTAAATTCCAAATTAATCAACTACCTATCAAACTATTTCACTATATGTGCTGCACATAATGCGCATATAAAGATTGTTATAATACGAGAATAAACCCTCTTTCGTCAAAAAACTAGGTTAGATAAGCAATAATGACACCTTCTGAAAGAAGATCAAAAGGAAGGCCTAGTACAAAGTGAATGAAAAATAGATTTGAATAAATTTTATCAATTTGACATTGATTTTTTATTTATTGTATTATATGATACTTTGATAAAATGAACATTTGTTTTTCATATAGTAAATAAAACTTTAAAATTTGGATAACAAGGGAATAAAATATTTTATTTGGGTAGAAAGTGTAAAAATAATTTTAAAATGGGTGAATATTCCTTTTTAATTTAATGATTAAAAAATTATTTATCCTATCAATTTAACCATTCAATACATCTGAAAAATACATCCAATTATTTAAAAACGTTTAAAACACAAATATTCACAGCATTTTACACATTATTTGTTTATTAATTTTATAGACGTTTCTAGTAATTAAATCAATAAAATGCTTTTTTCATTATTTATTTTAAAAAAAACTATAATAATTACTTTGAACTCCACATTATCTAACAAATCATTTTCTTCTTTAGAAATGGAATCGATTATGGATGAAACAGGTTCAACTGAGCTGACATTAATAGAACTCGAAGCACTATTCTTTAAAAATCTTTCTAATCTACATTTTTCTTTATTTGATTCTCTAAGTTCTTTCATAATAGTTTTCATGATATTATCCTGCAACGACGGTTGAATAAATGGTTAATTATCATGTCAAAATGTCAAAGTTAAATTATTTATTAGATGAAAAAAATTAGCGTATTTAAAAATTTACGTTAAAGCTGACATCAGTAAAAAAATTTATTTTTTGATTCATTTTGATCTATTATTGTTTTCTTAAAATATTTTATTTATTTTTATTAGGACTATAAATCTAATATCCTTTTGCTTATATAACACACACTTTTGACAGTACCATTTTTTCAAGGGTTATAAATAAAAAAATATTGATCTGAAATAAGAATAATTTTCCCTAAATACTATAGGTTATATTATTCAATAATACAGTCAAATCATTCTGACATCTATTTAATGGTTTCAAGGTTTTTATTTAACATAAAATTAATAAATTTAAAAAAAACATCTAAAAATAAAATTAATGGAATTTGATTTGATTTATTCATCTATTACATGAAAATATTATTTGAACATTCAAAAATACAAACTTAATCATCATTAATAAGAAATTCATTACATATTGCAGGGGTGGGCAAACTGATTAGTAGTATAATCGACTTTAATTTTTCTTATTTATGCGAAATCGACTTCCAAAAATGGGTTAAATTTAAAACAAATAAAAATTTAATCAACGTCTTTATTAATAATAATATAGATACATTGTGTTTAGTATTTTGTGGAATATAGACATATTTTATTGATAAAGCTTTTGCATTAATTTTTTGATGTAGATGTGTGACATTCCATTCCATCAATGAGCTTGTAAAATTAGGTTTGAAATCACTAATGCACAATCGAATAGATGTCATTAAGTGGTCATCAGTCAGAGAACTCCTAAATTGCGATTTCATGTTTTTCATTTGTGAAAACGATTCTCGTTATCTATTTCACCAAAAGTAAATGAAATAAATTCAAAATCGGTTGAAAATTATTGAGATTTGCAAATGATTTCTCAAATTCTTGATTTAAATTGTCAAATTCAAAACAAAATATTTCAATATTTCATTCACCAGCAAGTTTAATATGTTTTTCTTAATATGAAAAATGTTTAAAATTTTGCCTTTTTAATTGTGATGCAAAAAATGTTTTTATTTTTATTTAAAAGCATTTAAAAACTGACCAACTCAAAAATATTTTTTCCTTTTCCATGTAAATGTAAATTAAGCGAGTTGTAATGGCCCATAAAATCTGTAAGAATCGCTTATTTTTACTATCCCAATTGCACAAGCATAATTCTTAAAAAAAGATTTTGACCGCTTTGATGAAAGATAATACATTCATTACTTAGAAAGAGGTTTGTCGAAAAGATGAAATATCTAATAAAGAAGAATTAATTTGAATATTTAAGGATACTCATGAAATAAGCTTCTCAAGCTTAGCAGTAATTCATTTCAAGATGAAGATATTATCAGCATTCATATATCAGAGATGGAATATTTTGCTTACAGTCAGTGGCGTACCTAGGGTAAATGGCGCCTATGACAAGATCCTGATCTTGCTCCCCTCTCCGATGATAGGTTACTTACGTTTTATTTTCTAAAAAACTACTTTAGAATCGGGTAAAAAATCACAAAAGTTAAATCTGTTAACACTTTACTACAAATTTATCTTTTTCTAGCTTTTATTATTATTATTATTATTTATTATTATTATTATTATTATTATTATAAATTATTATTATTATTTATTTTTATTATTTATTATTATTATCAGTTACTATTATTATTTATTATTGTTATTGTTTATTATTATTTATGATTATTATTATTTATTATAATTATTTATTTTTGTTATTATTTAATATTATTATTTATTATTATCAGTTATTATTATTATTTTTTTCATGAACGTTAAAAGATATAATATTTAATACATATTGCCACTCAATTTATTAACTCTATATATTATATAATGTAATTTAGTTTTTTAAATCTATATAGTTTATTTAAATGTCAAATTAAGTAGGTTATATTTTAAATAACTTAAACTATTTTGATTTTATCAAGATTCCGCTTTCTTATAAATAAACAAATGAAAATGTTAGTAAAATGCAATAAATAAAGATAACTTGGTTTTTAATCGTTTCCTTTAAATGTTGAATTTCCATTTTCATTCTTTGAAATGTTTGGAACTGAAAACAGTGGACTTCGGTCATTTTCTTCTGCCACAGCTTTATATCTACCTCCATTTCAGCCGTGCTGAACTCTTCAGCGAGTAGCTTATTCTCTCGATCTTGATTGGAATATGATGGCAAATATGTAAGCAAACTACAATTCGTATATTCCGGTTCCAAAGTATGCCATTGAATATTAAGAATTGGGTCATCGGAAAATCCAAATTTTTTAAAAAAGTCACAAGCACTAAAGTCAGCATGAACGACGACTGCATCATATTTACCGACAATTTTTTGATCTAGAACTAAATTGATTAAGTGTTTTCCAATTCCTTTACTACGGTATTCTTTAAGCACTCCGAGCATAGTTACATGAACAATTTTACGCACATCAATATGGCGTAGTTTAAAAGATATTGCTGCAATGATTTGATTTTCAAATCCTACTTCTGATATTGATTCTGGTTCAACAGAAAGATGATTTAATTTACGTTTATAAACGGTCTTTATATAATTATTATATCCATAAGAATAATCATCATCAGAGGAAGAATCTTCATCATTTTCTTTATTATCTGCCCCTGAATCTTCCTTCTCATCATTATCATTAAATATTATTTCAAATGCGTCTTCTTTATCTTCAGTAGATGAATAAACGTCCTCATTTTCAGTAATATTTGGTTCCTCATTTTCCTTTCTTTCTAGAAATTCCTTTATCAAGCTGATTTTAGAAGGTTTATTTTTCATTATTTTAACTTTGGTAATTATATTTTTTAGTGCATTTGCCTGTGATGCGAATACCAGAATAGTATAGGCTTCTTTGTCAACAACGCTTCCATAAATCGTATTTATATCCATATCTGGTAAACAAATATCAAATAACCCAACAGTAGAATGAATTATTTCTGATTTCTTAGTATCGCCAACAAATGCTTCCATATCTTTTAATTTTAAATTATTAGTGACGTCCTTGAAAATAGAATACAAATGTACCATCCACAAATTAAGAATTTCGTCACAAGATGAAGAATTTTCTTTTTTATTTCTCCTATTTTTGCAAATTACTTCATGAGTTTTGAGTAGGAGCACAGGATTGTTAACATCAATAATTTTATAGCTCATTTTGTTTCAAAAATTATATAATAGCGTCCTTAACTTTCAGTGAAGGTCATAGATTATTTAAACGCTATTTCAATAAATTTTAATATAATATAATAAAATTTAATTTATTTTCATTTTTCACAGTAAAAAGATTAATAAATAATAATAAAAATATTCTAATAATCATTGATCTGTTATTATAATTTTTTATTTAACTCGAAATTTTGGTTTAATTTTTCTAATCGTTTTATTAATAGAAAATGAAAACTTTATAGAAATTATAAATTTGAAAACTAATTTTATGAACAATAAAATTAATTTTTACTTGTGTTGGGCCAGAACGTAAACGGCCTTGAAGAATGTTTTAATGGATCAGTAACACACAGGCAAACATAACATGCAGATTCAAATAAACCTGGAAACACCAATTAAACCCCATAAAATATGAGAAAATAAGAGAATTAAAAATAAATAAATAAACATAAAAAATAAATTAAAATAATAACAAAATGCACCAAGATTCGCACGATACCTACACAAATACAACAAGAAAACACAACAAATTCGACAAAATTGGAAAAATTAATAAAAGTTCATTAAAGTGAAACTTAAATCGAAAATTTTGAATTAGTAATAATTCAATAAAAATTCTAAATAAAAAATTATAAAAATAAATCAAAAAATAATAAAATTAAAGAATAGAATTTACTAGAAAATGACAAGGTCGAATTTTGTTTTACTGCATCAAATCTCACATGCGAGAAAAATAGGTATATATACTGATCCATTTTCACATTAAAACACACCATTTTTTGAAACTAACCATTTTGAAATCTACTTTTCAACTATTTGAAATCGTTTAGAAAATTATTTTTAAAAAACTATTTTCAAGACTGTTTTAGACCCATTTTAGAATCAGAATTTTTAGGTGAGAAATATTTTGGTTGGAACCCTCTTTCCACGTTGCGTTCATAGCATCTCTGTAGAGCTCTGCTTGGCGACGACGTGGGAAGAGAGGCATTTATGTTCTATTTTATGCTATGATGTTTTTACAATTTTATGGAATGGTTAGAAATGGGTAATTATGTTGTTTTATAATTAATAAATATTAGTAACATACCTAAATTGTATATGAGCGGGTAGTTGACCGCTTCCCCCTCCCGACAAACGGCTAGGGCCACTTCTAATCCTCGTATCTGGGTGCGCAGGCTCTGATTGAGCTGTCGCTCTTCGGCCCAACCTTTCTGTGCTGCAGATATTCGGTGGTATAACATTTTGACTCTTTTCGGATCCGACCAAGTCGCTTTGATCTGTTGGACCTCTCTTGTCAGCTGGAGTATTTGATGGAGGAGATCCGCATTTGTGCTCCGCGCGCGATCCAATTCCGCTTGTAAAATTTGGTTAGTGGCCATAACTATAATTGATAAGTTCGTTAAATTTAACGTTAATAATTTATACAAGTTATTCTTATCATTATCGCAAACATATCGATTGAAACGAATATTCTTAAACAAATGATCAAACGCAAAGACAGGGTAAAGAACATTTCTTTTTCAATAACAACAAAAAATCAAATTAGTTCGTATTAATCGTTAGGGTCTCTGGAGTTTCTAATTTTTTCGGAAATGACTTCCTTCGGCTCTTTCTCGGAGGAACCACCGGGTATGGGCGTCGGGTATCTCGGACTGGGCGAGGTGGGTAGGCTTCTGCGATTCGCCAGGCGAGGATGTCATCTTCTACGTTGGCGAGATACATCCTCGCCTTGACCACCTGTAGGTCCACTTGCTCCTGCACCTGTTCCCATTGGGTTAGGAGATCTCGCGCATTCATGTACGTCTCTGCTGCCGGGTATTGTTGTCCGGCGAGCCCGCATGGGTCGCTGTTCAGGCCCAGTATCCTCCAGGTAGTGGGATACGGCCACTGCTGTCGAATCTTATTGAACACTTCTGTCTTTGGGTGTGGTTCCCTCCGGCATTGTTCGTCGGGCATTCGGGTGTTAGTCCATTCGATCGGCATATTCTGAAAACACACCAAAATCAGTTATTGGCATATGGGGATGAAACAAACAATTCATTTGAATATTTCACTTAGATTGTATACTAAACCCACTATCGACCAGGTTGTTATTATCATTGGGTCTATCACCAGTTAAACTTATCGAACGCTAACTATCCGTACCATCTTTCGTGGATTTAATGGGTGGTGCGTCTCTGAAGCTATTTAGTCTACCACGCCTTCATCACGGCACTTCTGTTTTAGTGGTTGCCCTAATTGCGAGGCGTTAGGAAATTCTACTGCTATATTAATGAGGGAGTCTGTACCTACAAATCTACCGGGTATTAATGTTCGTCAAACCGGAGTTTGCCGCGCGTATGGTGGTGCTATTTATTTAAATTTCATTTAGAAATCACGGAATACCTAATATTGAATAATATTTATTATCAATTGATTCTAAATTTTAATAGAAGTAAGGCTTACCATTTATCGGAGTGGGTGCAACACTTATTAAATACATAAGATCAGTTAAAATCGTTTCAAGATTTGTTACGTTCTACGAGTTGACGTTGCACGCGATAATTTACCGATTTACCAACTTACGATATAGATAGGCGATACAGGGACTTTAGCGTGTCTATATCCGTAGTGGTGTTTATCGATTTGTGTTTACAAGTTGTACGGCATCAACGACACGGCCTTTGGTAAGATTTACCTTAACTTGGGCTTCCGTTTCTACATCCGTTGTGTTTCGAATTGTACCACAATACTTAACTGACCTTCGTCCTAGGTTATCTCATTAGCGTGGGCGTCTACATCCGTTATCTAATGCGAATGCGTTAGTAAGCGACCTTTGCTCTGTTTATCCGGTACGTCTATTGTCGACGGAAATTTCTAATTCTCGGATGGCATTAGCTTACTAAGATTTGGACTTACAATTTCCGGTCGACTTGTTTACTAATTCGGATAACTTTGGTTCTTAGTTAACTACTTTCTGATATTACATCGTGGCATCTACTATGGTCGTGCGTGGCGATGAGGCAAATTTGGAATATGTCAGATACATCTGTTATTCATATTTAAACATTTTATTGCTTAATTTTAGAAAAGCCAGTGTCTTTGATTTCCTTATGGTATTCTGAGATTATTTGATCGTTTCGAAGAAGACTTATCTGTTTGATTCTCATCTTACGCCTATTAACGTTTCACTTCGAATTCGCATTGGGTTTTTATTATATTGTTACGTCATTTTTCGCCTACGAATTTAATGTGAATTGTGTTTGGAATTATATAAGTATTTGAGTGATGCAAGTTTTGTGAATTTTACGGGTGTGAGACATTATCATGATCAGGTTCTTAGCAAATTTTTTGGATAATATTATACTACTAGCTTTCTCTTACGTCAACGATTCTTATGATCGATTTAGCTACATTAATCCCTTCTAAGTGATTTATTTATTTGGTTTATCTTTGGATGACGGGTCGATTTGTGACTTATGTTATTCTATCCTTATACTTTTCATTAGTTCAGCTTCAATCAATAACTTATCCGTAGGTTGAGTTTTATTTCAAGTTAATAGATTTTTGTTAGTTTTATTCAAGAATTATTTTGCTGTTATTAAATTAACGTACATTAAGTGAATCAATGAATTGCTTAGTGTTTATCTATAGTTGTCTTACCTTTTGAAAATGAATTACCTTATGTTAATTCAGAGGATTAGTTTATTTTAACCCATGACTACTTTACTCAATGGTTTTTGATTAATTCACCGGTAATTTCAACTAATTTGTTTCAACTACGTGTTTAATTTACCTTTAGTGATGAGTTTTACTTAACTTGTTTCCCATTATGCATTGATTTACTTTAGTAATGCGTTTCATCTAATCTATCTCAAACATAAGTTTAATTTACTTTTAGTAATACGATTTATTAATTTCAATTTACATTTGGGAATAAGACTTATTAGTTTAATTTACTTGTAGATATAAGATTTATTCATTCAATTTACTGTTAAAAAAAAACGCTTGATTGATTTAATTTACCTTTGGAAATAAGTTTTATTAATTTACTTTTGAGAATTACTTTAATTTACTTTTAGAAATGAGTTTGATTAATTTACCTTTAGAAATATGATCTAATAATTTAAACAATTTATTAGTTTAATTTGCCTTTAGAGATACGTTTATCTAATACAATTACACCATTTAATTTACTTTTAACAATAAATTTTAGCTAATTTATTCCAAAATGTTAGTTAATTTACTTCTAGCAACAAGTTTCACCTCATTTAACCCAAAATATGAATTTAATTTACGCTAGTAATAGGTTTTGTCTAATTTATATGGATTTAATTTACTTTTAGTAATAAGTTTAATGATTTCAAAACATTAACACGGAATCGGTTATATCAACGAATTTCAATTTAATCTATCCCCGTACCCTTTCCCTTTAATAGACCTTAGGCGCATTTTGTGTTTATATTATATTTACTGAGTGCCCACTGGACTACTCGATGTGATGATTTTGAGCCGTGTGTAATATAAGTTTAGGTCGATTTTACAGAAATGAGAAACGAGGAAGGAGTCGGAGACTTCTCCCTTATTTCTCGCTTCAGCTATAGGGATAATATTGACGTTACGACCCCTGCGTTTCTCAACGCCGAGTCTTCACGGGTACATATCATTGGCGATTTTCCACGCACTTACATGCATCTGCACTGTGTAGATTTTATTTACTTGCGTTGTGTGTCGGCTGTGGGCCGGAAAAATTTCGACATTTTAATTTATAAAAACATATAAAATAAGTTATATATATTAATAATATTTATTAATTATAAAAACAACATAATTACCCATTTCTAACCATTCCATAAATTTGAAAAAACATCATAGCATGAAATAACATAAAATAACATAAATGCCTCTCTCCCCACGTCGCCGCCAAGCAGAGCTCTACAGAGATGCTATGGACGTGACGTGGAAAGAGAGTTCCAACCAAAATGTTTCTCACCTAAAAATTAAGATTTTCCAAGATAATCGGTAAATAGTTTTAAAGTTCTAAAACAGTTTGACAATATAGTTTTAAAATAGTTTCACAACGATTTAAAAAATGGTTTGAAAAATGGTTAAGTTAAATGTGAAAATGGATCAGTATTTATACCTATTTTTCTCGCGTGTGAAATTTGATGCAGTAAAACAAAATTTGACCTTGTTCTTTTCTAGCAAATTCTATTTTTTAATTTTAATATTTTTTGGTTTATTTTTATAATTTTTTATTTAAAATTTTTATTGAATTATTACTAATTCAAAATTTTCGATTTAAATTTCATTTTAATGAACTTTTATTAATTTTGCTAATTTTGTCGAATTTGTTGTGTTTTCTTGTTATATTTGTATAGGTATCGTGCGAATCTTGGTGCATTTTGTTATTATTTTAATTTATTTTTATATTTAATTCTTTTATTTCTCAGATTTTATATGGTTTAATTGGTGTTTCAATAGGTTTATTTAAATTGCATGTTGTATTTGCGTGTGTGTTTCTGATCCATTTAAACATTCTTCAAGGCCGTTTACGTTCTGGCCCAACACTACACACGGCTAAAAATCATCACACCGAGTAGTCCAGTGGGCACTCATTAAATATAATATGAATACATTATGCGCCTAAGGCCTATTAAAGGGGAATGGCACGGGGAATAAATTAAAGTCAAATCGTTGATATAGTTAATATTGATTAATATTTTGAAATAAATTAGATAAAAAGTATTGGTACGATTAAATTGAATTTACATTTCAAATAAATTAGTATAGAAGTATTTCATTGATTCAACTGAATTTAGCTATTGATTAAAAGTAAAGTAACTATTAGTTAATATAAAGCAAAAACTAAAGTAATTCGTAAAATTTTATCACTTAAAGTAATTATTGAGTAAAAATGAGTAATTGTAATTAAAAGAAAAATGATTAAAAATGATTAAAAATGATTAAACATTGATTAAATTCCATTAATTAAAATAATTATTAAGCAAAACTGATGTAACTCATTGATTTAACAAACATTGAAATAACAATTGATTAAAAACTAAGGGAAGATTAAAGTAATTCATCCAAATTATTATAGTTAAAAGTAGAGTTTTAGTGGGTAAAATTACGTAATTAAATTATTAAGTATCAGTAAATGAAGTTTGAGGAAAATAATCAACAACTAAAAATCAGTAATTCAAACAAATATTAAGCCAAGTTAACCAAATTGATTTAATAGACAAGTTTACATTACTACAAAGATAGATTTAAACTGAACAACATAAATTCTTCGACTTATACTGAATCAACCCAAATATTGAATATTATCGAACTAGGATTCGAACCAGCCCAACTAATATTGACAACAATATGATTGGCTCCATCTCTGGATTAATTATGACAAAAAAAATCCCTTATTAGTTAGTGTACAAATTACTTTAGCATATTAAAACGAAAAAATCATGTAAAATTTATTTTCAACAAATTAAAACTATTCACTCACGTAAGTCCAAAAAATAATACAAAAGAAATCCAAGAGACCAATGGGTTGACTTGATGTAAAAACTCCAGTAGAGGTCGAATAAATTTCAATCATAAAAATGAAATAAATACATCCATAATTTGGCGACAAAGAAAAATCCCTTAAAATATACATAAAAATCAAGTAATTAAATAAAACAAGTTACCAGACAACCCGATAGTAACTGATAATAACACTATCATCCCTTATTAAGAAGATCCCTTGTCCCGAAGGCGCAAGATAAGCAAGTAGTCTAAAATTCCTGAATCACTGCAAAACTCGTTGTAATAAATGTCGACCATGAAATAGTTACGAACTGAACATTCATTACCTGAAATAGACGCATAAATTATTGATTGGAAAATTCACTCGCTTACCAATTGGCATTTCCGGTGACATAAATATCCGTTGTAGTAGCCGAATCGTGAGTGACATGCGTTTCCGGCTTGTCAGGATGTCAATAGTGCATTCTCGTTATAATCAACGATAATTGTCCATTTATTTCATTTCTAAATCATGCGTTCTCCGAATAGTCCAGACGAAACCTTAAGATTTCAACCCACAACCGACGATGAAGCTACTTCAAGTAAATCTTCAATTTAATTCGATATCAAAGTTATAGTAATGTTTGAGACATAGGAATGATCCAGAGCGTTAGTGAATAAACTTTACAGATGAACGGTCGCGAATCTAGAAGCCCCAGGTATTAACGAACGTTAGATCTCTCACGACCGACGAACTTCTGAGATCCTGTCGACTTTGGCTACGTATTTTCATCAACCCAATAAGACAGCCATGCCATAAAATATGTAAATGGAAATTACTACCCAAAATTCCGTCTCGATTATAGTGGGAGATTGCCAGCAATCCATATTTCCTTTTCCTGTGGGGAGACTAATTCGTTGAATAATTATGCAAGTAGTTTTACTTAACCAAAAGATCAGATCCTAAGCGCAAGTTTGGTAACGGTTTTAACTGACTTATGTTTCTATAAATAATAATCGTTAACATTATTTTGTTTTATTTTCTTGAAGGTTTAATCAACAAACTATTAACTGATTTAAGTTGTTGAAAATTTATAAATACCTAGAGGTGGTTTTACAAGGATAACTTAACAGATCATCTATTTAATTATTTTATATAATGTCAACATATCTAGTGGACACTCGAACACGCATCAACTTTAATGTTAGGGATAAATGAACCACCGGTAATCGGATTAGATACAAGTACAAAGGGTTCGCATTTTTTATCTCTCGTTAACCCCATAAAGATTTCTTACACCGACCCCGCGGCATGAAAACGAGCAACCCAGTAGCTTAGAGATTATCATTCTCCCTTGTCACAATACATGACCGAACCGGCTAGAGAGAACGCGTCACGCTTTAAGTTCCGAGAGTCATAACACTTTGAAATTAAGATGACCCAGTTCTGTTAAAACGACGAGCAATATTATCCAACTACGTGCCGAATAAAAATAATTTCTTTTCTTTCTTTCATTCAGGACCAACCGGAGCTATGATCGAACTCCCTGCCCATGAAGTGGAACAATGGAGGCAGGCATGGAATCGGGTGTATCAAGAGCGATACCCTGACATGCCTGAAGATGACCAACATGAGGACATATCACCGGAGGAATTCATGCGGCAGTTCCGGAAGCCGTTTGACGAGCCCAACCCTTCCCAGGATATCTTAACTCAGGCCCAAGAGCTCCTGGAGGGCCTCCTCCAACTCCAACGTCAAGTCGAAGCAGATGTGGCAAGGGCCACAGCACACCTGGCCAACGTCCAAGATGATCTGGTGGCAGGACGGTTAGCCAGCAGATACCCACCATCACCAAGGCCAGTTCGGAACCTCAAAAGGCCAGTGTTCGTGATCCCTGGCTATCCACCAGAAGAAGGGATCAAACGACTCCTTGCAGACGATTGACTCCTGTGTTAATAATTTGAATATTAGTATTATAAACCAATTCTTCTCGTTTATTATTATAATTTTATTTCATTTTTCCCTAAATCTGTTTGAGTTTAAACCAAATTATCATTAATAGTCATCATGAAAATTCGACTCTTGTTATTCCAGAGATGGATCCCATGCAGTAACTCCAGAATGAATTAACTCAGGCGAGGCAAACTAATAAGAAATTACACGAACAACTGGTTCAATTAGTACGAGAGGCGCAGCGAATTAAAGCAACATGGATCGAGCCCACGAAAATCAAACGATTATACCAAAAGCTAGCTGCGGCCCAGAAGGGACAGGCAGAAGAAAAGCAGTTAGTGCAGGGCCTAAAAACACAAATCAGGGGGTTAGAGGTAGCGTTATCCGCCTGTCAGGAGGGAGCAGCGGTGACCTACCCTCTAGTCTTCGCCCCTGCTCAATTGGCCTATCGAGAAACAAAATCTACTCCATTGGCACCCGCAACTACTCCAATCACCCCGTCCACAGCCAGTCGACGACCTGGGCGTAAGGAGCGGGCTAAGCGCCGAGCCGCTCGATCTTCCAATCCGTCATCGATTCTCTAACCTTTAGATAAATAAAACATCATTTATACATATTGTGGTTTTCATGTACATTTTATTATTTTATAACATCTTGAGGTCTGAAGTAGTACTGTAGAAAGATTAAATAAGCAATAATACTTATTTCATGGTTAAACTAATGTCGGCAAAACAAATAGATAAACAATAGAACTAAAACGCAAGGGGGACCAAATAATGTTAAAGCGAGCACAGGTCTTCTATCGACAGCTCGTGAACCCGAGGATTGTCCGAGCAATTATAGTATTAGCAATAACACTCACTTTTTGCGGGCAATCCACCACTTGAACACATTACCAACTTTGCCTAGCAACGGGTGCCAAGTGGCAGCTAGAATCACTTTGTATGGCGTTACTGGGACAATCATAAAGTTAAGCAAGATTCGAAACCCAGAAACCCACCACTTGTTTGCGTATGTTTAAAGGTTAAAATTGCTGGATTCGAGTAGGTTTAAAGTAAAATAATTTTTTTGTAACCTTGGTTGTACATCTACTCGAAAATGTATTATTCAATTTATGATGATACCCATCACTAAGTGACGTTGGTACTGTACCAACATGTTTAGAGTTTAATCAAAGGTGAATTGTGTCGCCATGACTGCTAAGATTAATACTCTTTCTAGGAACCAGATTGAGAAAGAAAAATTATTGGCACTCCCCACGCTCAAGCAGAATTTCAAACAGGTACGCATTTGTTGGGCCAGAACACAAACGGCTTTGTAAATTGTTTAAATGAATCGGTAATACACACGCAAATACAACATGCAGATTTAAAATCAGACCCATAAAACATCAACTAATCATGCTAAAATATGAGAAAGAAAAATATTAAATATAAAATTATAAAACACAAAAATAAATTAAAATAATAACAAAGTGCAACAAGATCCGCACGAAATAAACATAAATATAACACGAAAAACCTAATAATTTGACCGAAATTTGACAGTTTACCAAAAAATGCAAAAATCCATGAAAATGGAAAAAATCAAATAATTCAAATTGGAAACAATTCAATTAAAAAATTCAAAAGAAAAATTGTCAAATTAAATTACAAAATAATAAAATTAAGAATAGAATATACTAGAAAATCACAGGGTCAAATTTTGTTTTACTAAATCAAAATTAACACGCAAGGTTAGGATCGTACAATAGGTATATATATAGGTATACAATAGGTATATATTTTCTCATAATTTCAATCAAATTTTGAATCGAAATCATCGTTTTAACCAGTTTTGAAATCGGTCAGTCAGAAACTTTGATGTGAGTGAGAAGATGTTCGAAAACTCTCTCCACGTCGCATCCTTGCAACCTCGAATGAGCTCTGCTTGGGCGTCGGCGTGGGGAGAGAGTTATGATGTATTATGCACGAAGATTATTAATGACAACTACGATGTATTATGTAGCAAAATATATATTAAATCTAAACAAATAAATTTTTTCCGTCGAAATTTTTACCGTCGAAATTTTTCCGGCTCACAGCCGAAACATCTTACAAGTAATTAAAATCAGACATACAATCGAATAATTCGTGCCCATGAAGGCTCCCGCGTTCTCACGCTGGAGCTGAAATGTCAATATCATTCCGTATAGGGGAAAAGGTGAAGGGGAAATAGTCTTTTGGCTGTTTTGTTGGCACTCATTTTCCATAAACTCAACCTAAAATATAATTTTACACACGGCTAAAATACAAACACCGCGTAGTCCAGTGGGCACTCACTAATTATAATATAAACACAAATGCGCCTAAGATAAATAAAAAGGGGAAGGTGGCGGGGAACTAAATAAAAATCATTGCTATATCTTTCTAACTTGAAAAAATCTAGAATAAAAATCAAGACGCAGAATAACTGTAAATAATGTAAAGCCTAATATTACATCCCAAAAAGAACTAAAGCAAAAATTTACATCATAAAAATAGACAAGTAACTCCCAGAATTATATTAAACCCCACATAATCAAATTTATAATTACCAGCAAACCCCAGACAAATCACCACAATAATGAAAAGGAAACCTTGTGATGGAACATTGGAATAAGCTCTTTCGGGATAGAAAAATAATCCCTTAACATAATAATTTTGAACGGATGATAAGATACCCACGATTTTATGGAGGAACATTTAACGCCCCATGATTATGAATCGTCATCGAATTTCACAAGGAATCAATTTGAACAACTAATCTACAAGATAAAGTAACCCACCGTAGTCTAACCATATTAAACCAAAAAGGGGAGCTAATATGTGTCGTACCCAATTTACCTTGATAAAAATTACACGAATAACATCATAGGAAATTACATTACTAGAATAAGAAAAATCATTTATTCATGAAATTATTATGAGAACTGTCGGCATGAGGTCAAAAATTAGTTCAGTTATAACGATGAATAGTGGAGGTAACTAAACCCATAAAGGCATTCGGGATAAATATTTGAACGACTACCCGAATGTACGAAATAGCTCATGGCGATAGCGACGGTTTAACCCCGCAGCCAAACTAGTCATGAGTAACGAGGTCGTAGGATAAACCCTAAAAATAAATAGTGTAAATCAAAAATGGTAAATATATTAATTAAATCTTTAGCAATTACAATCAATCGCGAATAGTAAATAGAGTAGTTAAATGTTAAATCAATAGATTAAATCGCGAATAATAACTATTTTAGTTAAATACTAAAAACTAGAACAATCCACAAATAACCCTAATAACCGAAAATATAAAATGAAATAATAAAATAAATAGGGCCTCATCAAATAGATCAGGAAAGGGCAATATCAGTAAATTGCAAGAAATATATATTCGCTATGAATTCCTTTAAACTGAATAATAAATAAGTATCACTATGATAAAAAGAGCCATGAGGTCAATCTGCAGGAAGACGGAATCCATGTACATCGTGACATTCCTTGAAAATGTCAATCAAAAGAATTTGGTAATTATCATAGCCACTTACCGATAGCGAAAACATACAAACATTCCCGAGAAACGACAAATAAGTCACCCAATTTGACTTCAGGCAGGCACACCTGGCTACAGTCTATGAAGTGTGTGCCTGCCATCAATTTTCTTGCCACCATACACACAAACTAACTATAAAAGCTAGTGTGGCGAAAATTTATCCATCAAAATTCATTTATTGAGATGTCTAAAAAACGCGTACCGGTTTCCAGAGAACAACAAGGATACAAAGAACCCAACACTGCGAACAGTAACAGGCCATTATATTCGGGTAATTTATTCAAGTTTCTTTCATCACGATGTTAATTTCATTATCGAGTATTAGCGCAGACACGACCAATCCGATGAACTATCGCTAATGTAGACCCGCTAGCCAGGCTAATCAGAAACTCATAATAGCCGCTATTCATATTATAAATAAATTATTGAGTCGATAAATCTCGTACTGTTTTGGTTTTTTATTACAATTGAAGCACTCCACGACGAATTAACTAGTAAAAATAGAATAAAATGCGGACTAAGTTACCCAAACAATTGACGAATGCCCAACCGATAGTTGATCAAAACTGGCAAGGGATATCGAGACCCGATCTATTATCGCAAGTCGTTGGTAGAGGCCAGGAGTTAGTTGAAACAGACTCTCGATGAGGTTGGATGCATTTTTTGTTGGCTTAGGATTCACTTTGCAACACCGGATCGTAATAAAAGTAAAGTAACCTACTATTGAAATTAATTTAGACCTCTATTAAATTGTTAGTACGGTTAAAATAGTTTATTATTCATCATCGCCACGATTGAAATAAATTTTCGCTTATCATAATCAGAATTTTGATTATAAGTAAATTAGAATTTTCTTAATTATTTTTATTTGGGCATCTATTACTTATGATTATACTTAGGCTAAATTTTTACTCATTATCGTTGCGACTAAAATGGACTTTTGTTTAACATAAATATGATAATTAAAATTTCTGTACCCCAACCATGATAATCCAAGTTGATGCGTAAATCAACACACCGGATCTTGTTTTTTGATGAAAACTACCAAATGCATTTCAGCCACCCTTGAAATATCGGCCATTATTTCATTGTTAAAAATCATTTTTGCGACTTGTATTTTAGCTTCATAGAGAAATTAGATTGTAGTTCAGGTTCTCAAACATAAATTTCGTCCAAAATTTCATATATACTTATGTGTGGGTATATGTAATTATAGTGACTTTTTTGGTAAACCCTTCTGATTTCTTCTCATTTTCTAATTGCATTTTTAAAGAATTTTGACCATTTATTAGTAATAATACCAATAAAACCTCAATATCATTAAATGCTAAAAAATGTTTGGGGTAATAAAAATGTCTGAAATATTTATAAAACATCAAATTAGTTTTAATTTTTAAGATAAATCCTCATCCGCACGAAAATATCTGTGCGGAATCTTCCGAATTTAACGGTTAAAGATTTTCCGGCAGTTATCCTTTAAAATTTCTATGAGTAAGTTATTATAGGAAGGTATCTCAACGCAGCTGGGTTACATGTCAATAGATTGTATATGCACTTTTATTGTATGTGTACTATTTTTATTTTCCGACCACTAAAACTTTTATATTATTTAAAAATAGACAACTAAACATCTTTCTCCGTACAAATTCGGGTAGGGTATAGCTTGTGTAGGACATTGAACAAAATAATCACTAATAATTCATCAACCCAGGTGTAATGAGACTAGCTGAGACATCGACCCTAGGCCTCCGTGGAACAATGCCACATGCGAACTAAAGGCCACTACTAGCGAATTTCGAGAAAAGCAAAACCATCACTTGAATAGGACCCCGACCAAGGACTTCGACTCATAACGTGAACGTACCGCATTGAATAGGTTATAAGACCAGCTAATCAAAACGCGTAGAATGTCAGACGTTATTTATCAATTAATATTTCTCGTTTTCTAGAAGACTCGTGGATTGACGCATCCCGAGTAATCGCCCGGTTTCCCCCTCACTCGGCTGCCCGATGTAGGCAGGTGATGTGAGACGCGGGATTTTCTATCTCCCCGGTACGCGAAACCCGATTTGGCACGCAAAAGGACTCTGACGAAATTGATCTCCCATACGTAGCGATCAAGAGAGAGCCAGGACGTAACGCGGCTAGGGATATTCGAGGTCAGGCCGAGTATTTGCTGGCACGCTTCGAGGTGCATCAAGCCGAAACGAATCGACAGGTAGAACAGGCCAAACGGTACCTACAGAGAGTCAATGCAGACATTGCGGCAGACAGGATACCCAGTACCGACGGGTATGCCCCGCAATACAATGTTTCATATGAGCTGGATGACCCAAAGCTGCAGGAGCACTACCACCGATATGAACGTGGTAGTCCCACAGCGCATCCTACCGAGGGAGATGAGAGAAGCAGATAGGACTACAGAAATTCGCCGTGAACATTCGAATGCGAGGGAACAATACATGAAGAAGAGTAGATGAGAACATTACGAACATTATTAACACGCATGAATCTAAATAAAATGTTTGAAATAAAGCTGTTTATCTTCGTATTCTGGCACCTTATTATAAATTTTATGTTTTAATATTACCTTATTTGGTCAAAATACCGGAGGATAAGAAATAAGTACTCTTCGAAGACCTAATAATAAGATAGGAAGTATCAATTCCCTACATTTGTAGAACCGATTTTATGAAATCTTATTTTTATTTCAAAAATGAATTTTCGTCAATCACCCATCCTACAACGTGAGTTAGATAAGGCCCAGGCAACCAACCGGGACCTTCAACAACAGCTCCTGCAACTCACCCGGGAGATCCAGCAGGTCAAAGGAACCTGGATCGAACCGAAAAGGGTGAAGACTATTTATCAAAAAATGGAGGCGGCGCAAAAGGGGTGGGCTGGAGAACGACAGCTTACTCAAAACCTGAGAACCCAAATCAAGGGCCTGGAAACAGCACTAGCAACATGCCAAGAAGGGACAGCCGTCACTTATCCGCTGGTGTTCGCCCCAGCACAGCTGACTTACCGAAACACGACCTCTATATCCACACCCAAGGACAGGACAAACCGAACAAGCATCGGCCAGGGAGGACTGAGCGCGCAAAACGCCGAGCGCTCAAAATGGAAGAATGTGATCCCAATTTCGAATCTTATGTTATGTTATTTAATAAATGGTAAAAATAATAGTTCGTAGTGTTGTCTGACCCGACTCAATCAGAATATTTCGAATTTGAAATCAGTAATAATTACCAAAATGGAAAATGCCTTTAGTAAGGGATCTAAGGATCTAAAGCGAGCACAGATCTTCAATCGGTAGCTCGTTGAACCCAAGGATTGTCCGGTCAATTATAGCATTAGCAATAGCGCTCACTTTTTGCGGATGATCTATCCACTCGAACACAATTCCAACGTTGCCTAGCGACCGGTGCCGAGTGGTGAGCGAAAAATATTTATATGGGGTTGTCTGGGTAACAACCATATAGTTCAAATATCAACACCCAGAAACCCACCACATTTAAGAAAAATGAACATTCAGTATCCGAAAAAGTAACGTTGGAACGGTATATTTATATTCAAAACTTTACTACACAATCACAACATTTCAATTAATTTATTGAGACTGCTCGCTCTGACTGTTTGATAGATCCCGCTGTGGTTATTCGGCTCTATACACTTTATAATAATGTGGGGTTAATGGTATTCGTGACCTTGACCCCATCACATACAATATTTCACGCCCACCAATGGTTAACCGTTGCTAGGCAACGTTGGAACTGCAACCATTGGTCACAGGACCGCCAAAGGTGAGTTCCGATGTCAGAACTGCTAAGGTCCGGCCCTATGTCGGGTTCAGCGGGCTTCCGTTCGAAGGCCTCTGCCCGTATTATCTTTTTAGGTCCCATAAATGCTTCCTCATTATTTTACTCGTGCATACTAAGTGTCAACAATAAACACAATATCGAAAACGAAATTTTATTATATTATCATCAAATGAGTTCTGGTATTGAAACACGAATTAATCATTTTTTTGTTTTCGCCTTGGGCGCGTCTTCGTAATCTTTCAGTCCTGCCCGGCCTGGCGTGCGGGTGGGACCGTTTGTTGGAGTGCTTCGATGGATTCTGGTCGCGATAGGTCAGCTGTGTCGGGGCGAAGACTAAGAGATATGTCACCGCCCTCCCCTCCTGGCACGCTGACAGAGCGATTTCCAAGACTTTTATTTGGGTCCGTGGAGCTTGGTTGAGCATCCTCTCATCCTTCCAGCTTTGTTGCGCCGCAGTGAGACTTTGATAAACCTCTTTCATTTTTGTCGGTTCTGCCAAAGATTTACCATTAACTTTTATTATATAATACAAATTTGATCATTTTCCGAGTCCGTCACGACCCTTAGATTTAACGTTTCGCCAAAAACGATTGGTGAATGTCCATTGCGGGTGTCAACTGGCGTATGCGTGATCTCCTTGTTGCCTTGGTCCAAGTCGACTTCGAAGAACTGGTTGGATTAGTTATTCCGGCAGAATCAGTTTTGTTGGCGCGGTCATATTTGCCAATCTCTGGTCGTCCAGTTCAAACGAAACCCCATAATCTGGAGCAAATCCGTCGGTACTTGGAATCAAGCCACTCGCGATGTCCTGGTTCACACGTGCAAGTCGTTGCCTGGCCAGGTTCGCCTTCCGGTGATATTTCCTTTTTAGATTCTCCATTTTCATCAAAGTGAACTCCTCTTGTTGGCCAGCTTCTCGTGCCGGATTTCTACCCAGTTCTCGCTTAATTGCTACGCTGAGTAGCTCGATTTCATCTCCACGATCGTTTGGTCGTCTGGGCCAACTAGACTCTCCATATGTGGCCAATGTATATCCTTGTCGATATTGCGCGGCAGTTCGAGCCGGTACTTGCAAAGTTAGTCGAGAGTCGTCAATCCATCCGCCGTGTGGATCTCTGCGATCTAAATAGCCCATTTAATTAATATTAAATTGTAAATCTTATTTTAAGAATTTATTTGCTAAATATTGCGTAGTCACAAAAATAAGGTTCATCGTCGTCAGTCATTTGGTGTGAAAAATAAATCGTATTTACAAAGGGAAAACCTATTGTTACATGAAAGACGTAGTACCTCGGTGTAGCTCGATAGCGTCCTTCTCCATACCTGCATCGTTAGGCGATAGCCGGTTTCGGCATCCGTTTCCGCTCCGTTCCTTTGTATCGCGTCTACTTTCGGAGTGTAATTGTCGTTAGTTGAACATGATGTTATTTGTTAATTATTAAATTTGAGCTCTGTATTTATGTCTGAAGGGTTATCAGTTCATCACCGCTTGATTGGTCGATTTTCCCCCATTATTTCGGGTGCAATTATTTATCTTAATTTAATATGCTACCCCCTGTTATTTTTGATTTATTAAACTGGCTGAACTTGCCCCTTTGTTTTTATTCATTTAATAAATTCTCCGGTTGACTGGCGAAAACCAATAGTTGGATTTCTATGCATGAGACGTCACTATTTTCGTAATTAGTGTTATGGTGAGTGGATTAATGTGTGGTTTATTATTTTCTTTTGTGGCATTAATTTCAGTAGATTGGTATTCTCATAAAACCTGTTATGGGTAGAATTATGGGATCTACAAATCGTGATTTCTCAGTTATAGGTATCTACTGGGACGAATTAAGCTGTGGTTCCTCTCTGATAGCAACAATTTTCCATGTTCATTATGGTACATACAATCCCCCTCTCAGCATCATATCAAATGGATGGTAATCAATTCCCTGTGTTGGTGGACTCACGAATTTGGGTGTCCCGTCGTTTCTACGTCCTGTCAGCACTCATTCCCAACCAATCCGTACTGGAGCTCCTATCAATTCAAGTCTGCGTCCTCTATAATGTCCTATCGGATTCCAGTGAAGTGTCAAAATTTACTATGGATTCGATGATTTCTATGATATTTTGTTTTCAACCTTTGTTGTGCACATTTGTGAATTTCGGCCGTATTTCCCTCATTCATCAACAAATCCTCAATGGTGTACTTATTATTTGTATTTGACTCTATGCCCTTTCTCCGAGGGAGGCTGTTCGTACTGTTTTATCTTATTTGTCCGACACTTTCTGGTGATTGATCCTTTAACTATTCAATGTTGTTATGTCTTATATTTGATTTAATTGAATTTTTGTTGTCTGATTCTTAAGGTGTTTCGTATTATTGAATTATTTCTTCTGCGAGAGATAGTTGCTTCTCCTTCGTTATAAGTAATTTAATTCGTATTCAAATTTCATTTCAATGAATTTGTCAGATTTTCTTTATTACTGATATTATATTACGACTATCAAGTTTATTTAAAGGTATTTTAACATAAATTTAGCTTTAATTGGGTTCTAGGTAATGATTTTAGCGCTTTGCATTAGTACGATCAATTGTAGTCGGGGAAAACTTCTTCAAGGACATTATAATTTATCATTTTCGGTTGATGTGGCGTATTTCTTTCGAATTTTTGATGGTGATATAAAGATTATTTATGGCACTAATCAAGTTCGATTATCTAGATTGACATATTAAATTTATTCTAAGTTTGATTATATCGCTTGTTGTTTAGCAATTTATTCCAGATTCAGTTATTTCTATTACTGTTTCGTAATGTAATCAAATTTTATTAGTTATTCTGATTTTATTACACGAAATTTAGTTACCTCGCCATTTACTTATGTTTTCAAGTTTTGCTACCTTTGTCGGTGTTTAATAATCTATATGAATTTTAGTTACTTTATTTGCTATTTAGTAATTCATTTTAATTACAAACTTTCAGTTATAATGCTTTACTTTTCGTTAATTTTGGTTACTTTTCATCATATTAAGTTAACTTTTTATTAGGTTTAGTTAATTATTGGTTACATCGATATCCAGTTTCCACCTCCCGAACCTCTAAATTTAATCCTAAGGAAATTGTGTTCATATTGGATTTTACGAGTGTCTACTGGACTACTCGGTGTAATCAGTTTAGCCGATTTGTATATTTGATTTTTGGTCGATTTTTCGGGTGATGGGTGAAAGAGAGCCAGCCAAAAGACTAATTCTCGATCTTCCAACCGCCCCTATAAATGAATATGATTTTACGTTCGAGACCGTCGTTACGCACGACAGAAATCTCACGGGCACACGCTATAGGCGGAGAGATCGCACTTACACAGCGTGACTAGTTGTGTATTATTTTAATATCTTGTATGTTGTGTGGCTGTGGGCCAGAAAAATTTCGACAGTTAAGACTCTTTCATTAAATCATATATTTCAGATCAGTACATATTTTATAAGTTTTCTCTTGGGCATACATTCATGCACACGACAAAAAGTTTCCCACACATACGCTCAAGTAGGGCTTACATAGAAGGTGCTTGATTATGTATTGTGGTAATTATTGCCGAGAGTTGATCCTCGAGTTCGTGAATTCTCTAAAGAAAAGTGGTTTTTTCACTAAGTGAAAATCATATATATTCTTTGAAAATGGATTGGTATTTATACCTGTTCTGTGACCCTAACCTTGTGTGTTAAATTTTATGCGATAAAACAAAATTTGACCTTGATATTACTTGTCTAATCTAATTCTAATTTTTATTATTTTCTCGCTTTTATTTGACAATTTATTCATTACCTTTTTATTTGAATTATTTCTGACTAGAATTATTTTATTTTTATTCAATTTATTCACTAACTCTTTTCTTTTACGTAAATTGTCAGTTTTTCGGTCAAATCTTTTGTTATTATGTTATTTTTATGTCATTTCGTGTGGATCTTGATGCATTTGTTGTTATTTCAATTTACTTTTATGTTTTTTAATTTTATATTTTTAATTGTGTGTTTCTCACATTTCAAGGTGACTATTATATGTTTATGGGTCTGATTTTAAATCTGCATGTTGTGTTTGCGTGCTATTTCCAATCCATTCAAACAAAACTTAGTACTAGCCCAACAATAATAATCACCTATGACAATTTTGATTCACGATTCAATTCGTGTTTGACCTACTGAGTTCCTTTATAATTTTCTTCTAATAACTAATTTAAATCCTCAATCGCTAATAATTAACCTAATCCCTCAATCATATTCTCAGTTTCTTCGTCGTTATCTTTGGCAGAATGCCAACTGCTTCTGAATCTGAGTTCTTTTATATATGTTGGGGTTGTCGGTGAATTCGAATTGGAATTATTGCCAATCTGACTCCAAGCACGCTTTTAAACAACAGTAATGAACTCCAAACGATATAAGCTTTATTGATTAATACACTTTACCTCCACTTTAAAATGATACAACAAATTATCTATCAGATTTAGTTGCTTTGCTTTGCTTTGATCTTGCTTAATTTCTGTTTCAAATTTCTCTTTAATTTCTTTCTTGTCTTTTTTTCTTTTTGCAATTTTTCTTATTTTTTTGTGTTCTTGATTTCAATTGCGCTTTCTTTTTATACTCCATCATCCAATAACACTTACTGATGCCGAATAAAATTGTTGATATCTTTTAACGCTAATTCTTTTTTTGGCCTCCATAATCACTGACAGCTGTCCAGATAAATCATTTTTTAGAGGTGCCCTTTACCGGATTCCCAAACAAAATTTCTTCCCTTATCTTGAAAGAGCTTTCGAAATAACGTGCAAATTTTCCTTTTGTTTTTCTTTACCTAAATTTGCACTTATTAATTATAAATGACCTTCTTTTATTTAATTGTCTGTTTTTATTGATTTTCTCTTATTTCCTTCTCGTTATTTGACATTTTTTTTCATTCCCTTTTTATTAAGCTCCAGAACTACATGTTAATCACTTATCCTTGTTTCCCCAATCATTTTACATGTTTATTAATTATTTTACTCTATTATTCATGTATCCTCAACATATCTCCGCTCTTTAAAAGAAATTCGTCCTCGAATTAAAATTTGACATTCAATTCCATTTTGATCATGCTGTAAAACTCTTTATAACTTTACATTAATTCGATTATCAATAAAAATAACAACTACTTTTAAGACATTTTATATAACTAATTATTTAAAAGTTTAACATGCAAATGTTTAATGTAAGTTTTTATGTTATTTATAAATTTCATGAAATTCGCGCAGATGCATATGAAATAAATTGAACGATCTCCACTGATTTACAAAAATATTTACTATTCACTTTCAAAATTCTTAATTTCTTCACAATTTTCATAAATCTAGAGTATTCGAAGGTTTTTACCCATTGTAACTTTTTATCAAAAGTTAACACGATTATAGTTCTATGGTAATTTTTGATCGTCTTATTATTCTACACAACATATCAAAAATTAAAATTTTTGGCCAAAGTTGTGACACTTTATAACTTTTTATCTAAAGCTTTGATGACTAAAGTTCTATTGGCAATTTTGCTTGTTTCTTCTATCTCTACAACATATCAAAAATTAAAATTTTTGACCAAGGTTTTGACCCTTTATATCTTTTGACCCAAAAGTCAGACTGCCATACTTCTATAGTAGATTTTGTTCAGCTTCTCAAGCTCTACAACATATCAAAAATTTTAATTTTTGAAGGTTTGACCCTTAATAACGTCTTATCCAAAGGTTGAAAGATCATAATTTTATTGTCACTTTTGCCATATTGTTGGGCCAGAACACAATTTTGTTTAAGTGAATCCGAAATAGCACGCAATCTCAACACGCAGATTTAAAATCAGACCCATAAAACATCAATTAACCACTTTAAAATACGAGAAAAACATAATTAAAATATAAAATCGAAAAATATAAAAATAAAGTAAAATAATGTTGAGCCAGAACATAAATTTGTTTAAATGGATCGGTAATATGCACGCAAATACAACATGCAGATTCAAAATCAGACCCATAAAACATCAATTAACCATGCTAAAATATGAGAAAAAAACAATTAAATATAAAATCAAGAAACACAAAAATAAATTAAAATAATAACAAAGTGCAACAAGATCCGCACGAAATAAACATAAAAATAACATGAGAACATGAAAATTTGACCGAAATTTGACAATTTACCAAAAAATGCAAAAATCCATAAAAAAGGAACAAAAATTAAATGATTTGAATTGGAAACAATTCAATTAAGAAATTAAAAATAGAATTGTCAAATTAAATTACAAAAATAATAAAATTAAGAATAGAGGTTAGGGTCGTACAATAGGTATATATATCGATTCATTTTCACATAGTTTTTAATCAGTTTTACTCTGAACGAATCAGTGTTACAACCACTTACTCAGTCTTGACCAGTAGAAAAAAAACCAATTCTAAATGTGAGTGGAGGAATGCTCGAAAACTTTCTCCACGTCGCGTTCCTGCAACCTCGTAAGAGCTCTGGTGGGGCGTCGGCGTGGGGAAAGTGTTACTATGTTATTATGATGAATTACGTTACAATGATTATAATCTATTATGCGTCAATAAATATTATTAGATAATGAAATGATTTTTTTTTCTTGTCAAAATTTTTCCGGCCCACAGCCGAAACAACACTACAAGCTATCAAAATCTTATATATGCTACCGAATCTTGTAAGTGCGGTGTAAGTCCGCCAATGATTCGTGCCCGTGAAGGCTACGGCGTGAGAGCGCAGTAGCTGAAACGTAAACTGATTATTCCGTATAGGGGAAATATGTTGAAGGGGGAATAGTCTTTTGGCTATTTCGTCGTCACTCAATTCCTGTAAAATCGACCTAAATTCATATGGACAAACGGCTTAAAATCAAAACATCGAGTAGTCCAGTGGCACTCCTAATTTGTAATATAAACACAAATTCACCTAGGATCAATTAAACGGAAGGAACGGGAGATTCAATAACTAAAGTAAAATCGTTGCTATGAACTCTAACACCGTAAAAGGACTAATCATGACTAAAAATAAATAAAATTCAAAAATTATCCACTAGTGTTAAAAATTCGCTAGAATATGTTCGTCCGGTTAATTTAATGTTGTCATCATTCCAAATATTAACTACGTTAAAACTGACATCCGTTCTAATGCTTAATAGTTTAAAATGACGAAATAGTGGCGATGTACTCACCTGCACTATAAGTGAAAATAAATAAAGTATAGTTTCGGTACGTAATAATGTTAAATAGTGAAATAAATGTGATTTACTCACCTTTAAAACAAGTAAAGTTAGATGAATGCAAAGAAATTAAACCTGTAAAATACTTATAACCTTATGATCCAAATGATAAACGACATAAATTTAATCATACTCTAGTTTTGCAAGTAGATCGGTTTTTCTACCACTAACCCCTGAAAATATTTAATTATTTCATATATTAAACGCCTCATAATTTTTGACGCTATCTCCACCATATACTGTAATCTAATGATTCAACCTGAACCCCATAGACTTTAACAAACTCAAACCACACACCCTAAGACTGCTAATGCTATTCGATGGTTGCAAAGCCCTTACAAATGAGAACAACTAGTGGATGACCAATGCTGATAGACAAACCCTAGTAACATATGAAAAATGCAAAGCTACCCATCATAGGTAAATACGTCTCCCCGAAATAATCAACAAATTTAAGAAATTTATGACCAATCATCGGAATAGAACATCACAGGATGGTAAAAACCAGATTCATGCATTTTATTTCATATCGAATCACAGTAAATCATAATTATTTGAGCCATAAATCGATAACGATTCCGTAGATAAGTTCTCTCGTTCGACCATCCAGAACACAGAGTCACCACGGCCGAAAATACTTCTTCAGCCAAAAACAGGGGTTGCAACTATTGAAGGGAGAATGCGAGAGTGATACGACATATAGATCTGAAATAAAACAATTATAAGTAAGTCATAGGACGTAAGACAAATCTCTACCCGGCGATCTGACAACAAATAAAATCTGTGTTAGCCGTAGTAAATTCCACAAATTGGCCAGAAGTCTCATGTAATGAACGATTGAAATAAACTAAAGGCTCCTAAAATAATAAATTAGCAAGTCACGTATAATCCCAAATATTTTTGCCTCGCAATAAATGATTCCAAAAAGTGGCGAATATTTAAATTGTTAAATGTCAACTTATGCAGGAAAGAGTTGACATTTAAAGACTATCGATCCATGCCTCGCTGAATCCGATTAACTGACAGAAATTCCTGTCAGAATAATCATCACGAGTACATCGTACAACACACTAACGAGATGTAACGACATATATTACGGTAACACACCATCACTGATATAAACATGATGGCATTGACCAAAATTAAATCAGGACACATAGCGTGACAAGTCGGAAGTTCATTTTCCAAAGATAGCAAAACAAATAACGGAACAAACGGACATTAGCTCGTGAATTCTCTTAGCCCAATGTTGAATACCCATAGACATCGGATTTAAAGGCTCGTATTCATATTATAGTAGGATTAATAACCGAATCGATGAGATTAAATTAAATCCCTACCTACATTCATCAAGTAAAAATAATTCACGTCGATCATATTGAGCCTATAATCAGTAGGCAGGGAAAAAAGCGAAACCTTTTCGAATTAATCTATACGAAATAATATCATCCGACTGTGATCAAAAACTCTTACTCAAGTAATAGAACTTTCCAACTTTGCCACAGCAAAGAACCCGGACTTTGAGGTAATGGTCTCCAGGATAAGAAACCTGATACCTAATAGAGTTGAAGTACATCAAAACGTGTCACAAAAACGAATTGATAAACTACTATGTAGATTAGTCAGATAATGACCCGTCGAAATTGACAGACAAACAACCCCAATAAAACTATCACGCACCACGACCCACGTTACGAACTCTCACCCACAAAGATTTTGAAGAGAATATAATAATAATGAAACCTTCTCATCTATATTTCAGATAACTCTTGGATCGACGCGTCCCGGGTCACGCTGCGATTCCCGGCACACTCGGTTGCCCGGTGTTGGCAGGCGATGTGGGACGCAGGATTCACGATTGCGCCGGTCAAGGAATTCCGAACAGGAGGCCAGACAGACCATGACGACACCGACCTCCCATTTGTTGAAATTAAACGAGAACTCGGTCGCAACCCGGCACGGGAGATTCGGTGCCAGGCCGAATACCTGCTTGCTCGATTAAAAGAGCACCAGCGTCAGACGGATCGGCAGGTGGATAAAGCCCGGAGATACCTGGAGGAAGTAAATCGGGATATAGCAGCCGGTCGAATCCCGAGTACGGATGGGTACGCCCCTCCGTACAATACGTCGTTTAATTTGGACGACCCGCGATTGTACTTCACGACCACTGCTATCAATGTCGTGGTCCCCAAGAAAGTGTTACCGAGAGGAATGCGAGACAGAAAGTCGGAAGCAAGTAGTCATCGAGAGCATGATCGTGAATACTCCGGACGAAAATAGATCTTGTGGAAATCAATCATGTATGACCTGACATGTAGTAGAAATACAATTTGTTGTCGAGTTTTCTTTGGTTAATGCAAAATTTAAAACTATCTCAGTAAAGTTAGGTAAAACCACCGAAACAACATAAATTTAAAGGACTCAAACCGATTAACGAGTAATTTGATGAAAAAACCTAAAGTTATCAATCGCAAAATGGCCCTAGAATTTAGCTTCATAACGCCTTAATAACCTCTCAGCATTCACACCACTAGATTTAAACTTATAATATTGTTTGTTGTAGATATGAATCCCCACCAGTTCCTACAGCGGGAATTAGCAAAAGCACAAAGGACCAATGTGGACCTCCATCAGCAAATACTGCAGTTAACGAAAGAAGTTTAATTAATCAAGAACACCTGGGTGAAACCGAGCAAGGCAAAACGCCTATACCAAAAGATAACAGCTGCGCAGAATGGTTAGGCTGACGAAATGCAGCTCAACTAGAGCCAAAGGACACAACTCAGGAGCTTGGAGGAAGCGTTGTCCGCATATCAAGAAGGAGCGGCAGTGACCTACCCCCTCGTCTTTGCCCCGGCGCAGTTGGCATACCGAGAGGCCACATCAACTTCAAAACTTGCCGTCAAACCGATCAAACATCGCCCTGGTAAATCCGAGCGCGCTAAGCGGCGAGCGACTCAGGTGAAAAACGCTTAATCATGAAAAATGGTTCCACATGTTTTATTGAATAAATAGTATTAAAAATCGTTTTTGTGTAATTACATTGACTCCTTTAGATTAAATTTAGTTTTATATTAAACCTATTAGAATAGTGTCTGTCTGATAGCGGCTAAAGACCCAAATAGAGCAATCTACCACCAACAAGGGATGATGACAATAAAGCGCACATAGACCTTCTAACGGTAGTGCGTTGGACCCGCTTTGAGATCGGGCCAGAGCAGTTCCTGTGTGGCGCTCACCTTTGCCGATCTCAAAACCAGTGGCGACATCACCAACGTTGCTTGGCAACGAGTAACCATTGGGGGCAAGCAAATATTTACATCTGGGGCCGAGGTTGTTAAACCCATAAAGCCCACATGTAAATTTGGGGGCTCAGCCGGAATCTAATGAGTTTTCGTGCAAATAAATGAGAAGGGACAGGTACAAAGAAGGAAATTATTCATAGGTCATGTAGTATTAGGGTATAAAATCACCATGATAAATTCATAAGGCATTAATTCATAAAACATTCAGTCGTACATCTTCATAATTGGTCAATAAATCCATAAACATTCGTTCACATAACTCCAAATGTCAATGTATAACGACGAAAAGTGATTGTGTTCAGACAAAACACGCAGTATTAACGACACGATCAAACAGTCCACAGATAAAGCAACCCAACTAGGAAAACAAAATAGGACCAAAAAGCAAGACGAGAGAAAATAAAAGACCAGAGTAATAGCACCCGAACGATAACACAACTCATAGGAAAAACACATAAACAAACGACATGTAATTAAAGGGTAAAAAATTGTGATAAATAAAAATAGGGTAAGTAGAGGGATTAAAGATAAACAATGAGAAGAAACAAGACTTAAATGGGGGGAAAACCAATAAAACAAAGGGAATAAATAAACGATAATATGATAAATTAGAATAAATAATTATAGTATAATAACTAAATTAATAAGTGTTTTATAGATGGAACCAGTCAAACAAATAATAGCGAAACTGAAGGACATTTTGGATATTGAGAACGATAACCTAGAGGAGTTAATAAGCAAACAAAAATTAATGAAACGAGTTAGAGAAGACGTAGTAACGATCTCAAACCTTTACTCTGACGAACTCTGCATATTGATAAAATTGATTGATGTTGACAAGGTAACAACTGAAAGAATATACGAGATTCTGTTCATGAGATAGAAATAGCCGAATTCGGCAAAGACTGGAATACGATGATGAAAAAGGTCGAAACCATCGAATAGGAGATGGCGCAAATGATGAAAGAGCAGACTAAAGCTTATAGAGAATGTAATGTGTGTCGAACAGAGGAAGCACGAGTAATGGTGATACCTTGCGGACACCTGAGTTGTTGCCAAGGATGCACACAAGAATCGCATTGCATACTATGTCAATGAAAGATAAAAGAAAGAATAACAATATATTATCAATGAACTGAAATTTTTGTAAATGTTATAAAATAAATATGCATTGTTCGTGAGTAGCTAAGTGTTAAATAAAAGTAATTAAACAACGATAAATAAAGAAAAATTAAAAATATGAAAGCCGAATCAGGGAAAATTAAAATACATGCACAAAGACACAAAGCGGTGAAATTAAAAAGACCGCATGATTGGACGGAAAAACTTCGACAACCGAGCTTCCTAGTGTATGATTTTTGATGTTTTATCTATATTATACTGAGTTAGGACGAGGAAAAACAATAACCTGAGCTATCAAATGATAGTACGCTCACCCGAAGGAAACCTTGATCAACCCGACTGAGAAAGGAAATGGTAGGCCAAGTCGCAAATGTCAATGAGCAGCCGGCGAGAGATTGATTACTTCTTTTGGGAGGTTCGCTGACGCGATTACCACAAATTTTGATGGGGGGAAGTGAAGGGACGAACCGAAAGGTGAGAGAAAATGCGCATGATTCAGATACCAAAGGTGAGAAAGCTGAAGAGTTTAGTAAAGGTACCTAGAAATATTTTTCCCCTAGCTGGTGGTGAGGCACCAGAGGAAACGTCAAAGCAGAGCAATAGCAAAGCAATCCAAAGCAATTTCAAAGCAATCAAAGCAGAAGGAGGCAGTCAATAAGTCAAAAGTGATAACGATAAAACACAGCCAAGAAAACTGACAACCGTAAGCATTGAGAATACAGTATATAATACGAGAAGCAAAACCAAAAAGCGAAGAGAAGAAAGCCTATTAGAAGAAGACGAAAAGAGGAGAGCAATAAGCAACAGAAGTATCAATACAGGAACATCAACGGTAGCAGTAACAGGAGCCGGAACAGATAGCGGAATAAACGAATTCGAATTCAATAGTAGCCAAGAAAGCAAAATGATTAATATAGAGAACCTTTTGGAAACAATAGAATCAGAAAACGAAGAAGAAAGACCAAAGGACCTGAATAACAATTCAAACATGACAAATAGCCCAGATCTAAACCCAATGCTAAATAACAATAATGCGACAGTAGGAGAATTTAGAGAAAAGTTTAGAAGAGAACCTTTTGATGGCAACTTCAATAAATTGGATACATTTATAAAAGAATTAGAAGTGTACAAGACCATTTGTCATTGGTCAGATCAAAAAGTAAAGGAACGATTACCCCTATATTTGAAAGGAAGCGCACAAAATGTATTTGTGGAAGAAGCAAGAGACGTAGCGAAATTAACGACATGGACAGAGATAAAGGAATTTCTAGTAAAAATATTTGGAAAAGAGAAAAAAGGAAATAGGAAGATATTAGACTTCCTACATCGGAAACAAAGACGCGACGAGTCCAACGCAGTATACGCATGTGAACTAAAAATTTGTGCAAAGAAGCCTTTGGAGATAAGGATGTACCAGAAGATAAAATGGTAGATGTCTTCATAAGAGTAATTAAAAGGGAGGTTATATGGGCCAACCTCGGATGCTTGGCACCAGAAACATTAGACAATGCAGTAGCAATCGCAAACAGATGTGAAGCCCATTTGGGATTGGGATATCAAGTGGCAGCAATGGCCACAGAACCAACAACTCCAACAGCCGATGCCAACAATCAAAGCAACAATACAAATCCGGCCATTCAAACTACCGCCAACAAGGAATCCCGAAAATGGAGGTAATAACCAGGTAAGTTATAATAATAATTTCAGGAATAACCCGAACGCAAACGAGATATGTACCACATGCCAACGAATGGGACACCGAACGGAAGACTGTTATCGGAATCATAACTGCCAAAAATGTGGCAGAAGAAGCCACACCAAGAAAGTGTGCGGACAATTGGACAACAGAGCATGTTATAATTGTAATCGGAGAGAGCATCTTGCAAAAAACTGCAACATGAGGAGAGGACCAAATAAACAAAGGACCAACAACCCCACAGGAAACCCACAAATTAACGTAATGCAAGAAATAGACATGCTACGAGAGACATTACAACGAATGCCCATGAAATTGAAAGAGATGATGTAACAGATGCCCGCCGAATTAACGTAATGAGAAGCAATGAAGAGATTCAGGAGCGACGAACAAGAGAATATCAAGAGCAGCAACAAGTCGAATGGCAAAGATTACAAACAGAAGAAGCCAAAGAAATTCAACAAAGATGGGGAAATAGAAAACAAATTCCGCGGAGAATTAATATGATGAGAATAGAAACCCCAGGAGAAACAAAGGGGGAGGGGATATGATAACTCACAAGGGACAAACGAATTAAACAAAATGGAAAAATAGAAGCAATCAAAGAATTTGCAGAAGAAGAGAAACAAAGACGTCGACAACAAAATGAAGCGACAACGGAGAAATCAGACAAATCAGAAATTCCGGAAACAAGACAAATGGAAACAACAACAACAGAAGAGCAAAACGACGAAACACTAACGTATGAAATAGAATTACTTACGAAAGAAGCACTAGTTCAAAAATATCAATTAAGGGAGAAAGAAGAAACACTGAAACAAGAAAAGGACCAATTAAAAAAGAAGGAACTAATACAGAAATTAGACGAAGGAATAAAGAGAATAGAACAAGATTAAGAGTTAGAGCAGAGAATAGAATCATTGGCAAAGAAAGCCCTATCACGAAAAATGGAGGAAGAACGAGAACAAAGATTAGAACTACAAAGAGATGAACAGGAAGCACCAACGCCAAAAGAAAAAGAAGAAAAGAAGATATCAGAACCAATAATAACAAAAATCGAATCCAGAGGATACTACTACAAAAAATAGAAACAAGAATCAGAAGGGAAGAACCAAATTGGAGTGAGGAACAAATTGAGAACAGAATAAAAGAAATATGGTTTCAAACAAAAGGACCAACAAAGACAATGAAAGAAGAGGAACGACCACATATCAATATGCTAAGACGAATACCAGACGATCAAACAGACGAAAACGAAAGTGAAATAAGCAGTCTGGGAGGAGAAATATTCCAATCATGTGAAGAAAATAAACCAAATAAGAATGAACCGAAATCAGAAATAGAAGAAATGGAGACGAATGTACCAAGAGAGGATGAAACAGAAATATTAAAAGAAATCAACGAGATAGTAGAAGAGGTGGATCGGAACCAGATGTTTATAAACCTCAAGGATACAACCACGTACAGTAGAATAATGAAACTAATTGTGAAAGGATACCAACAAGATAATGGCACGTTTACAGCGTCATGGAAGGATATAATAAAAAGATACCAAGAGAACTTGAAAGAATATGATAAAGCAGAATATCAAGTGATTATCGACCTTCCGGAAATACCCAGACAAATAATGGCAACAAGAGGCGAAAGTACAAACGAATTATACGAATGGTTAATAGAAAAATTAGGACCCAGCTATAAAAATAGACCTTTTTATTACCGGGGAAGGAAAATAAAGAGAGACATACATCTCGCAGATGCCCTAATACATTCCAGGGGGCAGCACCAGAAGAGGCCGCCAACGAAATAACCTTGGAACTATACGAAGATGGCCCATACAAAGATTTGCCAGATGAAATAATAAATGAAATCGAATGGCAACCAGAGAAAGATGAGGAAATAAACGATCGAGCCCTATTAGTCCCATACACGTGGAAAATAAGTGGATGGGCAGAAAAAGTAAAATCGGCGGAAGAAGAAAAAATTACCAGCCTAACAAGCCATCAGTTCTATACGGAAATTGGAGGATACCGTATGAAATTGAGAGTATACCCAAACGGAGATGGAGTGGCAAAAGGAAAATATTTATCGGTATTCTTCCTCCTAGCAAGGGGAAGATACGACGGAAAACTGGAATGGCCATTTAATCGAAAAACGGTAATCTCAATAGCGAAACCAGGACATTGGGAAGAACGACACAGCGAAAAATTAGGAGTGGAACCAAGATCAGCAATAAGTCAGAAACCAAGATACACAGAAAACGTAGCAGGGGGAGTACCACATTTTTTACTGAAAAAATACGTAACAGGAGAAACATCACAATTTGTGAAAAACGACACGATATATATCACGATCGAGGTAGAAACGGAAAAATAGATGAAACTACGAGTCCAAAAGGAAGAGGCAAGACCGCGAATCAATGTAGTCAAAAAACAAATCCCTGGAACACGATATTTACCTGCAGATATGGACGACTCTGTGGAGGAAGTATTGACGAGACTAACAGAAACTCAAAAACGCAGAGAATTAGCAGCAATATTGATAACAGGCGCCAAGAACCAAAGACGAACAGTAACGGACTTGGCAAAGTAGATAATTGACTCATGCAATAGAATAGAAAACCGTAAAAGAGATAGAAGAATACAGAAGAGTCTATGTTTGGTACCCAGAACAATTCAGGGAAATAATCAGAAAATGGAAACATGCAGAATGGGCAGCCGAGACAATAGAAAAGTACAGTTTAAAAATCATGACACCAGATTTCGAACCGATAGAAAGAGATTTTTACATCACAGCCAAGGTAAGTGAAGTAAAAAAGAGAATACCATATGACGACGACCTCGAAATAAATGTACTAACAGTAACCAAAATTGCAGGTAGAGAACTTAACAAAAGAGAGATTAAAACAAAAACACCAATAGGACGACAAGAAAGTCTAAATACGCCTGAAATCCCACCTGCAGCGGATGAAGTAACTGTCATAACAACGGGAGACGAAGAAATATTAAATGATCTCAACGATATCGTGAACGAAGAAACAACCAGGAAAATTTCAGAATTCAGAGATCTATTCATCACAGATAACGAAAATGACATGACAACAGAAGAACTAGATGAACTCGTATGTGCGCAAAGACAACCAGTCGAAACAATAGAACCAGATACAGAAGAGGAAAAAGAAGGAAAGAAAGAAGAAGCCGAAACTCGACAGGAGACGAATGGGACAACTGGATAAAAGAACGAGGAGCTACAACGTCAAGAGACACAAACCAAACGTAGAGAAACAGGTACGGCAATGGAAAAGAAACCAAGAGGACGACCAAAAACAAGCAAACCAACAACAGAAAGGAAAACCAAAAAACAAATGCAGATGGACCAACTAACAACGAAACTAAACAAACTCAGCCAAGTAACAAAACAGTTACAAGGGAAATTAAAAGGCCAAGAACAAGGAGCAAAGTGGATCAATAGACTAATAACCAACATGCTGGGATTAGCAAATCCAGAAGTAAAGAGAAACCTGAAACTAAATAACATAGGGACAGAAGCGAAACAGCTTTGGGCAGCAATAAAACCAATAATAACCAAGATCATGGACAATAAAGTACGGACCACAACCAAAGATCCGGAAGAACTACTATTAATAATAAATCATTTAACAAAACGATCAGATGACCCAAATAGATATTTAGTAGGAATGGCCTACTTGATGTATAATACGATAACGGTATATAGAAAACGAACACCAAAGTACAACCCAAATGGATATGAATTCGCGATAACAGATATTATCAGCAAAGTAATTGAACCATTTATCTTAACTCAAGGCGGATGGCAAGCTTTTATAAATTTAGTAAGCGGAGATGACCAAACGGATATGATGCAAACTAAGCTGAAGGAATTATTAACAGAATTCGAAACAATAATCAACGCAAGCGATCCAAGAACAGCCAGAAAGGAAATGAACGCAATCATTACCACAATACTCATATGGATGATGTGCATAAAATTCAATAAAAAAGCGAGAGTTCACGAAAGTTGGAACTAAAATTAAATAATTTGAATTGGAAACAATTCAATTAAAAGTTAGAAACAAAAATTTCAAATTAAATCATGAAAATAATAAAATTAGAATTAGAATATACAAAAATTCACAAAGTCAAATTTTGTTTTACTACATCAAATTTAACACGCGAGGTTAGGGTCACACAATAGGTATATATACCGATTCATTTTCACAGAATTTTAACTCGTTTTTAAAATACCAAGTTTAAACGACACAAATTTTGAGGGATCAAAACTCGTTTTAGTTGATAGAAACAATCTTGAATTTTTGTAAGTGGACAAATTTTTGGAGAACCTTCTCCATGCGTCACACAAACCATCTCAACAAAGTTCTGTTTGGTGTTCGCATGGGGAAGGGATAATATGTGTTGAATGATTCGAATGATATGCTTCAATATGAACCTATTTGAAGTACAGTAATAAACGTTTTAAATACAATAATTTACTACGTTGAAATGTTTTCCGGCCCACAGCCGACACATCACCGCAAGGCAGTAAAATATACACCCCAACCAAACTGTGTAAGTGCGGTGTAAGTCCGCAAATAGTTCATGCCCGTGAAGGCTACGGCTCAAGAACGCAGTAGCTGGAACATCAATATTATCCGTCTATAGGGGTGATTGGGAGGTAGTGAGGTAGTCTTTTGGCTGCCCCTCTGCCATCCATTTACTAAAAATTTGACCTAAACTTTCAGATGACAGTCGGCTTAAAATCCCCACACCGAGTAGTCCAGTAAACACTCGTAATTTCCTAATATTTACATAAATGGTTTTAAGGTCAAATAAAATGGGTAACGGGAAATGGCGCCGTAAATCGTTGCTATGATCACTATTAATAAACAAGTGTTAAAATCAGTAAAAGTAACAATTAATTGATATCATAGGAATTAGATTATCATGGAAAGTAATGTTAGATATAAAATTTAGCTGCTATAAGTGATGACCACGATTTATAAACGAGTACTAAAATCTATAAAACGCAATAAATAATATAATAAGAATTTGACTATCAGAGAATTAATCATAGATATAAACTTTAGCTGCTATAATAAATTAACCACGGATTAAGGAATGAGTACTAAAATCAGCAACAAGTAAGGAAGGATCGGAAATTTTTCGGAGGAATAATAGCAGTTGAAAAAAAATCTAAGTGCTATAATGAGATTAACAGCCATAAATTAATGAGTAATAAGCTCGGTAAAATTAACAAAATGATAAATAGTTACCACAAGGTGAAGTTTAAAATTCGAAATTAAAATAGGTATTAAAATCCGGTTGCCCTCATGGGAATTTAACACCCTCGAGTATAATAGACGAAATTAGGTATTAACTAATAAAATACGACCCCAGAAAATAATGATAGATATTAGGAGGTCAAGGAAAATTTTAGCATCAGCAATAATAATACTAAATCCTGAAATTCCTTCGAGGAAGGCCCAATACTAATGATATAAACTGTAGAGTTAATTGGTTAACCCGGTAAAAAAGTAAGATGCGTTGAAAATTTCACGTCACTGTAATACCAGCCCAACAAACGATTAGAATGATAAATGCCTAATATTACTAGATAATAAATGAGACAAAACAGCGTTGAGCAAAGTAAATAGGATCAGCATGACTACAGGATAAATCCACCGCAATAATCGATGGATAAGTTTACTACCAGAGTCGATGTCATTATTAATATAACCTAGTGATCAGAGAAATCTCTTCTTCGGGATAAAAAATTCCATGTCCAGAATTTTGGGTTCGTCCAATTGGTGATTAATGATGAAGAGACCAAATGTCCATCGTGTGAATTGACGCGCCCTCTTTAGGAGAAACCACGGAGGATAGCATACCTACGACGGATTGCGAAAAGTTAGGCCTGCGACATAGTGTAATTTCAAAGAGAAATAAATAATTTTTATACTCACCAAAATTTACTGACTACCATAGCAATAAATCCCAGAGGAGTTCAGAGAAAATAAAGTCAAATGAACGCGATAGCGGGAGTTCTGAAAATGAGGACGCAATAAATGGAAATTCTGAAACAAACAAATGTTGCCACCAGTATAATTAAATTGGGATAGGAAAAGTAACAAAGAATTCCAATCGATAGAATGATTAGTTACACAATCGGCCTAGTTGACATCTGGAACAGTGCAACAACACACTAGCTAGAAGGCCAGTAGAAATATCGATATCGCCACGACGGGAATTGTTGGGCTCAGAGCCAAAATTAAAACAAAATTACAAAACCAATTTAAACAAAAAAGGTGAAAATTGTATAAGTTAAAACAAAATAATTAATGTCGTTTGGAAATTGTCAATATGGCTGCCGTAACATAAGCACGCACCGCAAGAAGAAACCAAAAATAAAATAAAACATATTAATTAAAACAAAATAAAAATATAACAAAATTAAATAAAACAAATAATTAATTAAAATCATTAAAAAGCCTACAGCTGCAGAAAGAAACATACGAAAAATAAAATAAACTGCCAAAACTTGCAAAATAAGGTTTAGAAAAAACACAGGCAGAAAACAAATATTGGGTTAAAAATAATATTGTAAGAAAATAATAATAAAAATAAAATCCAACAATAAAATATTAATATATCAAAAAATAAAGAAAAATATATAAAAAATTACAAAAATATTTCGAAATTAATAAAATAATTAAAAAACCAAAAAAATGGCGAAAAATCGCCCATTGGTCGCACACAGGCACAAAAACACTATATATACGGTAGTCATTTTCATAATTTCTAACAGTCTAACCGAATTGTAGAAAACAGAATAACAGAATTACAGACTTACAGACTTACAGAATTTTTAGACATTCTTAGATAAACCGTGAATCACTTGTAGTCAAAATTTTTATGCCAATTTATGCCAATTTTTTCAAATCTGGTTGCATGACTGTGGATTGTAAGTACTGTTATTTTTGTATAAATATATATTTCGGAGTTAAAGTTTTGATTTTATTCTGGGTGGTCGTGGAATCTTTTGGTGCCACTGACAAATCCCCCTAAAATCTTATTTATAATAAGTATCTCAATAGCTATCGATGGGACAGATCTAGGGCCGGCTGGTGGATTAAGTTCCCTAGTTGTGCTCGTGGGTCGCGCCTCATTGATACCTCGGTAGTCCGCAGTAGGGTCTGGCAATTGCACAGGACCTCCACGCAGGGCATCGTTTTACAGCTCGTAGCGGCTACTGGAAAGTGGCCGGGCGAGCAGAATTTAAAATCACGGGAAGTGCGACTTTAGTTAAGGGGGAATAGAGTTTTGTATGAGAAATTTAAAACTTTATCAGAAAATTAATCAGAAAATCAAGTAGGAAAGGATAGGATAGTGTAGGAATATAAAGTTGAAAGTAGTTTTCCAATAATTGAATGATATAATCTGATAGAAGAGAGAAACGTTTATTGAAGTGACCATAGAGGGTTGTAACTACTTAAAATCATGAGAAATATGGAAAGATAAAGGTAAATTAGGAAAAATGTAGTCGATACCGTGATTAAACAAATGAAATAGGAAATTTACCAAAAAATAAGGGAGGAACGCTGCCCAAACTTTTGAAGGATACCTTTATAAATAATGGGTAAAGATGATAAATAAGTATGAGAATGGTAGGAATAGACGAGTAAGGACCAGGATATAGGACGACTAAAACCCAAGGGAAAATGAATTTTTAGTGAACTGAAGTCCAAAAATATCTAAAATTAATTCACAAAATCATCTACTTGATTACAATTAGTACAAGGTTTATGGTGACTAATTATGGTAACTTAAATATCCTGAATATAAAATTTTAAAGGTGAATGATTAAAAACAATTGTACCATCATAATAATTCAAAATGATTTAAATACCATAAAAATCTAAATATCATAATTATAAAAATATGAATACAAATAATTAGAATGATTTAAATGTTATAATGGAAAGATGAAAATTAAAAATATTGTAACAATTCGAATAATTTAAATCTCATCAAAATGAAATGTGAAAGTCAAGGCAAATAACTTTAGAGAATTAAAATTGAAAAATAAAACCTTTACTAATTGCTCAAAATTGTCAGGTTATCTACGTAGGAAGATCGATAGTGATCTGTCTAACCGCGTTTATCTGCCATGGAAACTCTCTGGGTACTACTCAATCGTTATTTTCCATATTTTACCTTTCGTTTAGGTGAGGATGCATAACAGTATATGACAAAAATTTCGGGTAACTCCCTCAGGTGAGGATATCGCGGCTAAAACTAGGGGAATTTGCTATTGGAGCCGGTAGGTTGTGCATAGATTTAGTTACTTCTTATAGAGTTAAACTTCACTGCTGAGTATTTATTGAAAGGATTGAACATAATAATAACTTTATATTTCGTTATTACAACTCAAGAGGTGGCCAAAGTAGCCATACTTGTAGAATGGTGTTCGTTTTGGACATTCCTTTGGTCGCGCATCGAAGAGATCCTTTGGCTAGACACTCCGGTTGGCGACATTCCATGAGTTCCTTCAGTATCAGTTCCACGTATAGATTTTGTTGACATCGAAAATTTAGACATGTTAATTCATGTTAATATTAGACATGTTAATATGAATCGGATTTTCTAAATATATATATACCACGTCACTATGTGTGTTGCCACGTGGCCACATAACGATTTTGGTGGATAGTGACGATTGGTAGTTTTCTTATCTCGATCAGTAATTTCTCTCTCCCTGACGATTTCTCAGTTTTTCTTCTATCCACTAGCTTAAATATTTCTCTCCCTTCTGTATATCTGGTTCAATCATTTAGAGTCTCCTGCTACAAATGTGAATGTCGTGGAGAGGAATTCCAATTATTATTACTCCGGTTCCATTATCAATATCTACACGTCGATTATCGAGGTTTGACTCAAACGATCTGCTATTGTATTAACTAATTCATTTAGGTAATTATTCCCCTTTTCATCGGAGATTTCTCAGGCAGCCGGCTTCGTCCTCAGTAATCAGTTGGGTTTGCTCAACATCCGCATATTTTCAAGTTGTTCCTTGCATTTCGGACATGATACACCAGTAAAAACATTTTTTGTGAATAAATCTTTTGTGTCGATGAATATTTTGGTTGGATGCGTTTGTTTTTGGGTCATAGTGTGATATGGTTTACATGGTCGTACTAATTACGAAGGCTTCGACATGTGGAGCAACTAAATTTAAAGGCCATTTTTTATCATGTTCTTTTATGCAACAACAAAAATCGTATACTTATCACGAGAACTATAGACCCTTGAGTGTTACAGTAATTTTAACGGTTGTCAAATACTAATCCACCACATAGATAAATTAAAGCAGTTCAATTTGGTTCTTTTTAACATCGCTGGTCGTGATTTTAATTTATTTAGGGTAGTGGTCGCGAATTAAAAATCGTAATTTTGTTTTTTTTTGACGTATTTCATTACTATTAATGATTCATAAGGTTGTTCATTTAGTTTTCGTCATATTTCCCTAAAACTATTAACGATTTATAAGGTTTTTAGTTTAGTTTTAGTCCTATTTTACCTAATTATTAATGATTTATAAGATTATTAGAAGCTCGATGCATCGATTTCCGCAAGCCCCTTTCCGTTAACCTCAAGTTGATCCTAGGAAATTTTTTTATGTTGATGTTAGAGTTTAAGAGTGCCCAGTGGACTACTCTGTGTTAATATTTTAGCCGTTGAGTAATGATATTTTAGGTCGATTTTTCGGGAGTAGGTAGAAAGGTAGTCAACCAAAAGATTGCCTTCCGATCTTCCTTCTGCCACTATAATAATGAATGAATTGACGTTCGAGTCCTTCGTTACCCACAGCGAGATCTCTCACGGGCACGAGCTATTGGCGGACTTACACCGCTCGATCTTTATGTAAGATTTTACTAACTTGTTGGTGTGTGGCTGTGGGCCGGAAAAATTTCGACGGAGTAAGTTAATAAGTTCATTTAATATATATTTTTATTCAATATCAATTCCGTTTTCATTCCTCATTGACATTCAGTTCATACAAATTAGCAAGTCATTTGTGCTTACTTTCAATTAATAAATTCGTTCTGTAAAACTGTAAAATAAGGATGTATTACTGCTAAATTTTTATATAAGCAAAGTACATTTTTTAAGCCGAAGAATAAAGACGAATCCCTACAAAAAATTTGATAATAATAATGACAATACTAATGAAGATAATGATAATAATAATAATGATCATGGTACTTTAATGATATTGATAATATTTATGATGGTAATAATAGTAATAATAATAATAGTAGTAATAATAATAAATATAGTGGTAATTATAGTAATAAGAATAATAATAAATGTAATAGTAGTAACAATTAATAAAGGTAATACATATAATAGTAACAATGATAATGCTAGTAATAATAATAGGGAACATTGTAGTTATAACAGGGATAAGGGTAAGAGAGATACTGTGTGGATACTTACATAACAAAGGGTTTACAGGCCATGGCAAAATCATCAATACGGACAACTATAAGAAGAACTAAGCGAATGGACATAAAGATAAATGATATGAGAGTATAGGCTAACATTTGAAAGAGATAGGAGAATAATGGGACCTAAAAATCGAAATCGAGCACCGGCCTTCTATCGGCAGCTCGTTGGACCCATGGATCGTTCGGTCAATTATAGCATTAGCAATAACGATCACTTTGTGCGGACGATCTACCCACTCGAACACAGTTCCAACGTTGCTTAGCAACTGGTGCCGAGTGGTAAGCGAAAGATATTAGTATGGGGTTGTCTAGCTAACAACCATATAGTTTCAAAATATCAACACCCAGAAACCCACCATGATGTTCGAATAAGGTTTAGTTTGGTAAAAATCTGAAAAATTGAATCGGTATATATACCTATTGTGTGACCCTTGCATGTTCAATTTGATGTGGTAAAACAAAATTTGATCTTGTGATTTTTTTGTATATTCTAACTCTAATTTTATTATTTTCATGATTTAATTTGACAATTTTTGTTTTTGACTTTTAATTGAATTGTTTCCAATTCAAATTATTTATTTTTAATTCTAACTTTCATGAACTCTCGCTTTTTAAGTGAATTGTCAAATTTTGGTCAACCTTTCGTGTTCTCATGTTATTTCTGTGTTTATTTCGTGCGGATCTTGTTGCACCTTGTGTTAATTTATATTTATGTTTTTCGATTTTATATTTTAATAATTTCTTTCTCGTATTTTAACGTGGTTAATTGATGGTTTATGGGTCTGATTTTAAATCTGCGTGTTGTGTTTGCGTACTATTACCGATTCATTCAAACAAAATTGTGTTCTGGCGCAACACTATCCTCATCATAATTAAAAATATTGTTGTGGTAATAAGCCATTTGATGTTACGAATTTTTATTATTATCCAGTGTTTTAGGTTTTGAGACGAGATATGATATTTTTGGTCGAATTTTTGTCGTCTATCGTATTTTATTGCTGCTATATAATACAATCCTTATCGTAATAATATGCTCAGATAGACTTATTCAAATTCAACTTAATTCATGAGTGTCTATTTCATTCTTGTTACCTTCAACGAACCTTTATTCGTCAGTTATCTACTACCTTCATTTTTATGTTGAGTTTCGACTATTCCGATCATCATCGTTTCTCAACTGTCAGCTGGCGCATCATAGCGTTTATTATGCATGGATAAAAATAGCTTATCAAAAACCAATTTCTATAAATTCATTGTTATCAATCTGTTCTTGAGATTCTTTTCCATAAAATAGCGAAATTTTGGTTTCAATGATTTCAATAGTCATTTTGATCAGTGAATGACATAATTCATCATTCAAATCTTGATTAGCATATTATTTTAGTGATGGCTGCACTGTTTTCGCATTGTCAGTCTTAGCGCCTGATTTTTGGGTTTTATGTTCTTTTTGGTTTTGGTCACTTGATTTATTTTCTTAAATAATTTGTTCATTTCAGCAAAATTAAACCATTTAGACTTTAATTTACGAATATTTTGCTTTTTATTTATCAATGCCTCAATTATTTAAAACTGATCGCATTATAGAACTCAAGTTTATTAATTGCGCCTCTGCTCACATTATGGATCATTGACCGTAGAGTTCAAAATGTCGAAATAGATTTTTCCATGAAAAATAGGTTTGCTTCTTTAAATTTAAAATTTTTAAAATTTCTTAATCAGATTTTATTTCAATAAAACTGTTACGAAGATGCATGTTGTTGCACCTCTATTGGATTTAATGACTGTTGATTTTTCTTTGATTGTAGTTCCATTATCAGCTGTAGTGAAACTGTAACATCGTTCTGTTAGCGTTATCATAAAATAATCCAATAAATCTCTTCCAACTGAATGCATTCGGAAAATTTCACGAGATGATATATAACCTTCATAAATTGGCATATAATGTGTTACACGCTTCATGAATCCGAACGATAGACATTGTACGTCCATATGTAAAGAAAGACTGCTTGAATTGCATGATGCATCACTGCTGAAATTATTGTCTGAATCATGTTTTAACACTGTCCATTCACTATTCTCTTCGGATACTTCATGTTCACAAACAGCATTTGTACATCTTTCCTAGGAACTAGCCTCATTCAATTAAGCCACATAATCTTCGTAAGTAACTTCCAGAGAAACTTTTTTTATCATATAGATAAATTAATTTGCCTCTATAATGCTGATAATCAATTATCTGTATTTTCATTCCATTTTCATTTCTCCATATGCTTCAGCACAATTTTCAGACATCTTAGTTTCAATACCCAGAAATTTTAATTAAATAACAACATAACCCACTTAAATTCCAAACATTTATTTTAAATTCAATTACAAAAACTCAAAAATTAAAATTCTACCAAAGTTCTTTATTTAAAAACTAAAATTAATTCGACAAAACAAAATCCATTTGAAGCAAATAATCCAAAATAATCTAAAAAGAAAATAAATTGCATTGCACACACAGACACTAGACATTTTTAATCAAATGCGCACACAGGCGCGATTTATAAATATGAATTATAAAACGTAGAAAGATGTGACCATCAAACTTGTACAAACAGGCTCGTAACCATAATTCACAATTTAACAATAACAATAATGGAATCTGTGGTGAATTTCTCAGGAAGTTTACTGACTTTCTTAACGTAGTTATTCCTCTAAATCTAGTAAGTACACAAGGTTGTATCTGTTGGGCCAGAACGTCAACGGCCTTGAAAATGTTTGAATGGATCAGAAACACACACGCAGATACAACACGCAATTTAAAGCAAACCTGAAAACACCAAGTAAACCCGATAAAATCTGAGAAATAAAAGAATTAAATATAAATTAATAAACATAAAAATAAAATTAAAATATTAACAAAATGCACCAAGATCCGCACGATACTTACACAAATATAACAAGAAAACACGACAAATTCGACGAAATTGAGAAAATCAATTAAAGTTCATTAAAATGAAATTTAAATCGAAAATTTTGAATTAGTAATAATTCAATAAAAATTCGAAATAAAAAATTATAAAAATAAATCAAAAAATATTAAAATTAAATAATAGAATTTGCTAGAAAAGAACAAGGTCGAATTTTGTTTTACTGCATCAAATTTCACACGTCACACAAATAGGTATAAATACCGATCCATTTTCACATTTAACAACCGTTTTTTCGAAAAAACCATTTTTGAAAACTAACCAAATTTTTTGAAATTGTCAGAACTGTTGTAAAAACCATATTTTAAAAACCATTTTTGAAACAATTACTATTCGATTTTACTTTGAATTTTCAGGAATACTCTTTTTAGGTGAGAATTATTGATTGTGGAACCCTCTTTCCACGTCTCGTCCTTAGCATCTCTGTAGAGCTCTGCTTGGCGACGACGTGGGGGAGAGTGGTATTTTGGTCTATATTATTATTTTGATGCAATATGATGATATTTGTTATTTTGGTCAATGAAGGGTAATTTTGTTGAATTGTTGTATAATTAATAAATATTATTATCATACCTAAATTATTTGTTTTATAAATTAAAATGTCGAAATTTTTCCGGCCCACAGCCGACACATCACGCAAGTTAGTAAAATCAACATAGTGCAAATGCATGTAAGTGCGTGGAAAATCGCCAATGATATGCACCCGTGAAGACTCAGCGTGCGCAACGCAGCGGTCGTAACGTCAATATTTATCCCTATAGCTGAAGCGAGAAATAAGGAAGAAGTCTCTGGCTGCTTCCTCGTTTCTCAATTCTGTAAAATCGACCTAAAATTATCTTACAAACGGCTTAAAATCATCACACCGAGTAGTCCAGTGGGCACTCAATAAATATAATATAAACACAATGGCGCTTAAGATCTATTAAAGGGAAAGGGTACGGGGATAAAGTAACTGAAATCGTTGGTATAAATAAATTCAATTGATGTTTAAAATGATTTGAATAGTAGTATATTAGCTCATCGAAAATAAAACATAAATATCGTAAATAGTTCAGTGAGTTCCTTAAATTAAATTTATCCATCCAGTTAACAGAATTTCCCTTGATTAAAGTTGATTTTTATAAAATAATTATTGGAAAGTTAAGTGACTTACAGTTCCATCTAAACTAACTCCTTGATTAAAGTAAACGAGATAAAATAGAATGTGAAAAGGGTATTGTAATAACTTAAATAAAAATCACTGATAGAATTAAAACCCGTAATTTGGATGATTAATTTAAACTCCTGATAAAGATCGATGGTTCGAAGAGATTAAGCAACCTTTGGGATAATAATAGTAAACCAAACTCAATTTTAAATGAACTTGAATGCGAGAGATACCTAGAATTGCCAGTAAATCTTTAAACTAGTTAGACGAAGGCTAAACCAACTCATTAGGTGAAATTTACGAGAAAGTCACAGTGGCAGATAGTAATTGTTGGTAATAATTTAAAGACTATAGTTCAATTTCGACAGATGAGTTTAATGAGAGAGCGAATCGGATAAAAAAGTTTATTCCTAGGAGTGTAGCAAGGTAATAAAATTAGGTAAACCTGATTGCCAGACATAAAATGAATTCCTAGTTAGCTATATTAATCGCAATTAATGTTAACGAATAAATCCATTTAATGTCGTAGGAAAAATTCAGCAAAACTTATTTTAAGGGCATCTTCTGCAGTAAGCGAGAAAAAATCAATCGAACCATCAACCTAATTCAAGAAAAATCGATGAAATAAAGTTATAATGACCATAATTTGTTAATAATTCACGACCAAAAATCGAGTGAACCTTTGATAATACAATTTATGAATTATAATCCAACGTAAGTAAAGTCGATCATCGACTGAATTGGGATCATTAATTAACAGTAAGGAATCCATAGGCCAGCTGGTTAACGATCACATGTCCGCGACAAGAAATTAGAGATAGAATTACTGACTAAGCGATTTGAATCACAACTTCATAGTGCAATGAGAATGCAAGTCTGTCCTACGATCGACCAATGTCGCTGAGGACTCCAATAACTTCCAACCGCTGGTAAAGAAAAATATCCAAACGATAGTCCATTGACATCCATGGTAGGAGCGCGTGTGTGGCACTAAAAATCTAAAAAGTAAAAGTATAGGAAGCGATTAAAACGATAACTTACCGAGCTTTGCAATAAAAATTTTAAGATAGCACAAATAAGACTGAATAATAGATTTGTATCGCCAGATCAGATAGATCAAATTATAGTAGACCTAGTAGACGCCGGGGTGGGTGTGCATCTCCGTCGTCCGAAACAGGCACTGATTTAAATTAGTTGAATTCCAACGTGACCGGCTAGCTCACGAAATTCTGGATTCTGTTTTGTGAGCTAGAATAATTTGCATTGCATATGTTATAAATAAACGAACACATTTCGTCATGTGAAGCATACCTTAAAAAATTTAAGTTAACATTATTTACAATATAAGTTTGATAATTTGATTATAATATTGCACGTCCTTTGGAACATACTTTAGTAATTAAAGTTAACATTATTTACAATATAAGTTTGGTATTTTTAATTAATATCACATTTATTATTTAATCTAGTAGCCCAACTATTAATATAAAGTACACATCGAAAACATAATTTTTCGTTAATTACGAAAAGTGCATGGTCAAGCCCATCTAAATAGGAGACGCGAATTTAGGTTGATCAATTCAGATACGTTGAGGGCGCTAAATGTTAACAAATAAATGGAAACCCCCTCCGTGACTCCCAACCCTAATGTTAACGTCAATTCTAATATAAATCTAACGATAAGTTCCGCCCAACATCGACAAATGACAGTACGTGATCGAACGCAAGTTTCTGCTCGTCTCAACAACATAATATTGAACAATGCGAAAGCCCAACAGTCATCCCTTAGCCATTAGCGAGTCCAATAATAAATCACGCACACAATTTAGATAATCCGCTTTATTTCTTTCGTTTATCATAAGCCAGTGACTGATCATCATACATTGCTTTTAGCCAAATATGTCTCTAAAATGGACAGACACCAGATCGACCGACACGCCATCCAGGAAGGAGTCACCCAGGAGAACAGGATCGATCGGAAAAATCCGTCGGCAATGGCCGTACCCTGTCCCTCGAAGAGCACCGGATCTAAATCACGACCCTGAGGGACTCAATAGACAGCAATACCCAGCTGCCGAGATATTCGCTAACGCGCAGGACATCCTCACCCAGTGGGAGCGGGTGCAGGAGCGGGTGGACTTGCAAGTAGTCAAGGCAAGGATGTACCTTGCAAACGTGCTGGATGACATCCTTGCCGGGCGGATCGCCGTCGCCCATCCACCTCGTCCGGTTCGGGATACTAGGCGACCCTACACGGTGGAAGCCCTCAAGAAGAGCCTAGAACGGTATTGCCCGGACGATTGAACTAACAGACAAATTGCTGTAGTGATTAGATAATAATTATAATTAGAACTGCGTGTGTTTTCTTCTCATATAATAGAATATGAACTCTTGATTTGTTTGGAAAAATTTAAACATTTAGACCAATCATAAATTGACGTGTAACCACCCATTTAATTTCAGTAATGTCCTCTCTACGGATCCTACAGACGGAACTAGATCGCGCGAGGCAGGCGAATGCAGAATTACTTAGTCAGGTCCTGCAATTAACTCGCGAGATGCAGCAAATCAAAGCGACTTGTTTAGACCCTAAACGGACAAAGATCCTCTACCAACGGCTCACCGCAGCTCAAAAAGGCTGGCCGAAGAACGCCAGCTCAATCGGAGTCTGCGTACGCAGGTTCGGGGACTCGAAGTCGCCCTAGCGGTATGCCGGGAAGGTGAAGCGGTGACCTACCCGCTCATCTTCGCCCCCACTCAAGTGCCGCAGCCGACCACCAAGCCAGCAGAGCAGTCCAACACTACAACCAGCAGTCGTCGACCGGGACGTAAGGAGCGTGCCCGACGTCGCGCAACTCAACTCCGAAACACCCAGCAGTAGCAGTTGTACATGTATATGAATCGAATAAAATAGTCTTAAATGTAGTTGAATTATTATTTTAATATAACCGTACACCAACACCGTCAATTCGTTCCACAGTCAATTGAGCACTAATCGTGAATAATTATGAGGGACAGAGCAAAGCGAGCATATGTCTTCTATCAACAGCTCGTGAACCCGAGGGTTGTCCGAGCAACTATAGTACTAGCTAATGGTACTCAATTTTTGCGGACAATCCACCACTTGAACACATTACCAACGTTGCTTAGCAACGGGTGCCAAGTGGGTCAGTATCATTTTGTATGGCGTTACCAGGGTCGCCAGGAAGGTAAGCAAGATTCGAAACCCTGTAACCCACCATATCTATTCTCAGTCATCTCTTTTACTCATGCTTTTTAAATTCCTTTGCCTTTCTTGAAATCGACATTGTTTTGCTCATAATCTGTCCTATCAATTATGCCTTTGTTGGGCCAGAACACAGACGGCCTTGAAAATGTTTAAATGAATCGGTAAACACGCACGCAAACATAACATGCAGATTTAAACTCAAACCTATTAAAACACCAATTAACCCTACTAAAATGCGAGAAAGAGAACAATTAAATATGTTGGGCCAGCACACAAATAGCCTTGAGAATTGTTTGAATGCATCAGTAATACAGCACAAAAACCCAGCACCAAGATAACTTAAAATACAATATACAACACCAATTAAACACTTTAAAATCTGAGAGAATATAAATAAATATAAAATCAAAAACATAAAAGTAAAATAAAATAAATACAAAATGCATCAAGAACCGCACGAAATTTACATAAAAAATAACATAATAACAAGAAAATTCGACCGTAAAATGACCATTTATATAAAATTAAAAATTAATGAATTAAATGAATAAAAAATAAAATATTTTTGGATGAATAAATTTATTTAAAAATGTTAAAAATAAATTACCAATTTAAATTAAGAAATAAATAAAAATTTAATTTAGATAACATAAATAATTTCAAAGTCGAATTTTGTTTAATCGCAATAAAACTAACACGCAAGGTTAAGGCCAAATTATAGGTATAAATACCGATGTGTTTTCACAAATTTTCAGTCTTATTTTTCGGAGAAAAAATTTCATTATAGAACTGTATAACTGGTTGTATAACTGGTTGAGAGCCGTGCATTCAGGCAATTAACACGGGTAAGTGTTTTGCCTGAACACGATCACTCTCAACTGGTGCAATATTATTAGTTGATTTTTTGGAATTTGATGGGTAATTTTTCAATTGAATTTATGTATGACTTTTCAGATCGAATTTATGGATGATTTTGTTTTTCCAATTGAATTTATGGATGATTTTTTGAATCAAATTTGTGGGTAATTTTTCAATTGAATTTATGTATGACTTTTCAGATCGAATTTATGGATGATTTTTCAGATTAAATTTATGGATAATTTTGTTTTTCCAATTGAATTTATAGATGATTTATCGAATTAAATTTATGGGATTTTCGAAGTAAATTTTATGGAATGGATACAATGAATTTCAAATGTATGTAGCCGATGTAATATGCTGAATAAATATTTTATATCTACAGCCTTAGTGCATCGAAACTTTTATTCCAAATGCTATGGTAAATTATTATTTGTTATTCCTTTTCCGGCCCACAGCCAACACATAACGCAAGAAAGCAAAATCTACATAGTACAGATGCATGTAAGAGCGTGGAAAATCGCCAATGATATGTACCCGTGAAGACTCAGCGTGCGGAACGCAGGAGTTGGAACGTCAATATTATCCGTACATAGGGGAAATTGGAGGGTAAATGAGTAGTTTATTGGCTGCTCCTTCACCATCCGTTTCCTGTAAAATTGACATAAATTTTTAACAACAATCGGCTCAAAATCTCTAACACCGAGTAGTCCAGTGGGCACTCATTAACTATGAAATGAACATAAATAGATCTTAAGGACAAAATGAGGGAATGGGTAGCGGGGAAAATTGCGAAATCGTTGCAACAGTTAAAATGAATAGCCATCGGAAAAAGATTAATCCGAACGACCAAAATCATGAAAAATAATGTTTTTAAATAAGAATTAAATAAATTAATTTGAGTTGAGGCGGAAAATATGGGCGGGACGCTGCTCAAATTTTCCGAACTAATTCAAATACTTAACAAAAATAGTAACGTAAAAATGGAATGCGTAAAATAAGGGCGGAACGCTGCTAAAATTTTCCGAGTCAATGAAAATACTTTGTCGAAAACGGTAGAATAGGGATGAACCGTAAAATAAAGGCGGAACGCTGCTAAAATTTTCGAATTTACAAAAATACTTTATCAAAAACCAAAAAATATAGATGGACTACGGCTAATGTTGTATATCAATAAAAAATTTTAACGCTGAGGAATAAGGAAGGATCCCTACAAAATCTTAATAATAATAACGATAATGATAAGAGTAATTTTAATTATAATAATAATAATAATTATGATAATAATAATGATAATAATGATAATAGTGATAATCATGGTATTTGTAGTAATGATGATAATAATTATGATAATAATAATAATAGTAGTAATAATCATAGTAGTAATAACAATAAATATAATGGTAATTTTAGTTATAAAAATAATAATAAAGGTAATAGTAGTAACAATTAATAAAGGTAATATATATAATAGTAACAATAATAATGCTGGTAATAATAATGGGAAACATTGTAGTTATAATAGGGATAAGGGTGAAAGATATAATGTGGGTGTATTTAACATAACCAAGGGTGTACCGACCAAAGAATAATCTTCGACATGGACAACGATAAGAAGGACTATGGGAATGGACATAAAGATAAATGATATAAGAGTATAGGGTAACATTTGAAGGAGATAGGAGAATAATGGGACCTAAGAATCAAAAGCGAGCACAGGTCTTCTATCGACAGCTCGTGAACCCGAGGGTTGTCCGAGCAATTACAGTACTAGCGATAATACTCAATTTTTGCGGACAATCCACCACTTGAACACATTACCAACGTTGCCTAGCAACGGGTGCCAAGTGGATCAGAATCATTTTGTATGGCGTTACGAGGGCAACTAGAAGGATAAGCAAGATTTGGAACCCTGTAACCCACCAAATATAAAACTATAAAACACAAAAATAAATTAAAATAATAACAAAGTGCAACAAGATCCGCACGAAATAAACATAAACATAACATGAAAACCTAACAATTTGACCGGAATTTGACAATTTATCAAAAAATGTGAAATTTTATAAAAATGGAATAAAAATCAAAGAATTTGAATTAGAAATAATTCAATTAAAAATGCAAAAGAAAAATTGTCAAATTACATTACAAAATAATAAAATTAAGAATAGAATATTATAGAAAATCACAAGGTCAAATTTTGTTTTACTAAATCAAAAATAACACGCAAGGTTAGGGTCTTACAATAGGTATATATACCGATTCATTTTCACATAATTTTAATCAATTTTTAACCTGAAATCTTGTCAATTCAGTTTTTATCTGAAAAGCAGTTCTAATCTAACTAGTGGAGAGCGCAAAATTTGATGTGAGTGAGAGATGGTTCGATACTCTCTCCCCGTCGTATCCTCGCAACCTCGAATGAGCACTGCTTGGATTTCGGCTTAGGGAGGGGGAGTTATGATATGCTATGTGTGAATATTATGAACAACCATGATGTAAATGATATGACAAAATATATAATATTAAATCGAAATAGATTTTTTTTCCTGTCGAAATTTTTCCGGCCCACAGCCGAAACATATCACAAGACATTAAAATCAAATATACAATCGAAATCGTGTAAGTGCGTGTATTATCGCCAATTATTTGTGCCCGTGAAGGCTCCGGCGTGATGAACGCAGGAGCTGAAACCTCAATATCACTCCGTATAGGGGAAAATGGTGAAGGGGAAATAGTCTTTTGGCTGTTTCGTCGACACTCAATTCCTATAATCTCGACCTAAATATTATTTACAACTCACGGCTCAAAATTACCACACCGAGTAGTCCAGTGGGCACTCTTATAAACTATTAATATTGACACAAGCTTATCTTAGGATCAATTTGGGAAAGGGTACAGGAAAAGCGATGTCATTAAATTGTTGCTATGATCTTAAACGAAATTTTGAAAAATAAAACTCTATCGATTAGTAATATATTCAAAATCATAAATAATAACTAGAAGTCGATCTCAATAAATGTTTGAAATCTCCATAATTACCCACTAAAAATCTATGCTGTTTACTCCCCACATTTATAAAGCGCAGCAAAAATTTAATGAATTAATGAATATCTCCTTTAAATTGTCAACGATCCAAAGTTTTGTGCGAAATCATAAATGGGGAACGTTATTCAAAAATTCATTACTTTGAACCATGCGTAGGATACAAAAATCCAACATCATAACCCACCCTAACACCGATAAGTCCAACGAATATTAAATCACGGAAGTATAAATGAAGCGAAACTCTAACATCACGTTCCAAAAGAATTAAGCCCTAAAAATATGCTTCCGAGATAGAATCAACTCCGCGTAACAAATTTAAGCTCAATAATAATTACTAAATAGCCAACGGCAATCACAATTAGTGTATACAAAAAGGAAAATTTCCGGTAACAGAATAAATCTTAATGAGAAGAGGAAATACTAATAATATCAATGCGAAATAATTCACCCACAATGCTTATGATTTATTGTCGAATCCAAAAATTGATTAAATTTACCGATCTACAACTGAGCCACCCATAATCTATCTACGTAGTCGGTAAGAGTTGACCAAGTTTAATTCGGTAGGAAAATCGCAAATAAATACTGTAAGAAAATGTATTGCTAAAACAATGCCACACGAGTCAGCCACGAAATCGATCAACGTAAATGGAAAATGAATGGGAATTATAGTTCGAATAGTGGATTTCATGTGAGACGTCTGCCACCGGTTGATGGGAGTCGCCGGACAAGTAAGAGCAGTCGACTCGGCAACAATTCCTGAAATACTTAGAATAATTCTCGAGTAGATAAATTAACTGAATATAAATTACATAGAATGAATTAGATAACAAACATAAATGTGAACTAAATAAAATCGAACAACGACTAATTTGACTTAAAATAAATGGAATAAACCTTAATAATCAGTATATCAATTAAATATATCCAAAAATGAAATAATTGAAATCAGAATATAAAGCAGAGAATAAAATCTGGGAATTAATTATATTGATCGAATATTCGTTAAATAGGATGAATTAGATAGCAAACATAAAGCTGAACTAAATGAATCGAACAACGATGGACCTAAAATAAATGGAATAAATCGTAATAATTAGTACATAAATATACCATAAAACGAATAACTTGAAATCTGAATATAAAGCAAAGAGAATAAAATCGAGGTAATAATTATATTGATTGGATACGCATTGAATGGAATGAATCAGATAACAAACATAAACGGGAACTAAATAAATCATGTACCGATTTATTCTATTTAATTCAGGTCTGATTAGTCGATGTCTTAATTAAAACGAATACCTTGAAATCAGAACATAAAGCAAATAAATCGTAATAATCAGTGCATTGATTAAACGAATAAATTGAAATCCGACCACAAAACAAATAGAGAAAAATCGGGGTAATAATCATATTGTTTGAATATAGATTAAAATGAACAAATCGAAAATACACTCACCGGAGACAAAATAAGTAGCATGAATTGGGATGGTAGAATATATTGATCAAATGTAAAATAACTAGTATAATTTGCAACAGTAGGTAAATATAACCATAAATAGGACGAAACAATACTGATAAATATATCAATTAAATGTGGAATCGATTAGAATAAATTGAACAATCTCTCGAGAAATAAGCCACTCCGCATAAGAGATTGAGAACACCAACCCTAGTAATGGGAAGTATAATTAAGCGAATACATAAATAAAATTTTACCAAATGGAGCAAAGAGAGGAAATCCATGACAATGAGCTGCAGGAAGAGGTAGTCGCTTTAGAATTTAAAAAATAAATAATGACAGTATTAGGATAGACAAAATCTTAAGGACAAATCACACTTCCAGTTTGACATTTCTAAAATGTCACTCGATAAAATTTTCCCGAGTAAAAGAATTTCCATCGACGCACACCAAGAAATCAGGCATACCGACACACAGCTACGAGACCAGTAGGTGTGTCAGGTAGAAAATTTAGTTCACCGGCAACGCGTGTGCACACCCATCCCTATATAAGATCTAAATTGGATTCCTCTAACCACAAAAATAACAAATCAAAATGTCAAAAACGCCAAGTCGTAATGATGCCACAACCGGAACAGTAAACTCGCGATACACCAGTACGTTCGACGATGCATCACGGAGACCTGGACCAAACTCAGAGAAGCGGAGGACATCGGAGGGTAAGAATTAACATTATTATCATGCGATTAAAACATTTCCTTGAGCATTAATTAGACACGGCAAATCATCCTGAACAGCCTCAGTCCATCCCAAGACCTAGAGAGCGACGACAATGAAACCGACCATGCTATAAGGAGATATGAACTTTACATTAAGCTGCGAGGTCATTATCGACAACAATTTTTTTTATCATCACGCGAAACCCAAACTCCGCCCTTCCAACACCTCATAAGCAGCCAATTATCTCAAGTCAGCCCGTTCGTGCTCGTAAACCATGTACTGTCCATGAAGAGAATGCTAGGTGATAGCAACTAGAATGCACCTCAACTATATGAATAATCTCATCTTATAAAAATGTATTGTAAGAATTTTATTAATAAAATAAAATTTAAATACATAGTACTTTGGTTTATTATGTTTGATAGGCTCTTTCAGCAGATTTTTGGGAAATAATAGATTCAAATATTATTAGAATTATTGGAAGCTAAAGTGTGATTGAAGATCTTAACTATAGTTTATTCAGAAATAAAAGTACTTACTTCCATGGGATCTGATTTTTGGGAAATGATAGATTGGATTGTTGTTAGAATTATTGGAATCTAAAGAGAGATTAAAAATTTTAACTATAGTTTATTTAGGAATAAAAATAATACCAATATGGGATTTGATGATATTCTTACTTAAGAATCCTCTATGACAATTCGACAAACTTTTGCACATCCTAATGCTCCTTGGAAGCGGAAATAGCCCTCCCTAAATTTGGAATAATTAATGATCTGATTTTGTGACTGAAATTGGGATGTTGACTTAAATTATCAATCAATGAAAGTATAGATAACTTTGCAATACATTTTCTGATAATAGTTTGCGTTTTCTCGAACAGAACTATCAAGAGGTATAAATAGACCGGGAAGATATTTCTGGATAACCAATTTTTTCGTGTCCTCAAATAGAACTATAAAATGAATAAATAAATTTCAAATATATTTTTAGAATTCTTAGATAATAATTTTAAGTTTTCTCAAGAGAGGTTAACCAAACGAGTAAGTGGGGTTGAAAAATAATTTTTGTTGGATAACAATTCTTTACGATTGAATAAAGTTATTTATTTATTTAAAGAAAATTTCGAATTTAGCGACGAGAAGTTTTATTCGTCCATTTAGTATAATTTTTAAGAATTTACCCGTAAGATTGTTCATATGGTTTTTGTTTGTAGGTTTCATTCACCATGGCTATCACTCCTCTACTTTCATTAATGAGAGAAGTTGAGCGCTAGAACAGGAACAAATAGCTCTAATCCAAACGTGTAAATTCTACCAGGCTAGGTTCCCTTCTTTGAATAGGGAATGCAACTCATAGAAACCATGAGCCGACTCTACTCGTATAACCCTACCCTAAATCAAACTACTCAGGCCCGTCTCGTGACCACCGAAACGACCCATGACTAAGGAAACCCAGACCGCTGACTCTATCGCTTATGCCTAAATGAGGATGTTAGGCCCATTAATGTATTATTTATTGTTTCCAGAGGACTCGTGGATCGACGCGTCCCGGGTTACACTTCGCTTCCCGGCACATTCAGCTGCACGGTGCCGGCAGGCGATGTGGGACGCGGGATTCTCAATCTCACCGGTCAGAGAATCCCGAGGAAAAAACCAGAAAATCAGTGATGACATAGACCTTCCTTTCGTTGCGATCAAACGAGAGCCCGGGCGAAATCCGGCGCGGGAAATAAGAGGTCAAGCGGAGAACCTCCTCTCACGTCTAGAAGAGCATCAACGACAAACGGCCCAGCAAATCCAAAGAGCGCAACGACACCTAGATGAGATCAACCGGGACATTGCGGCCGGATTGATCCCAAATACGGACGAGTACGCCCCTCCGAACAACACGTCGTTCAATTTGGACGATCACAGATTGAACGGGCCAACGGAGGCGATCAACATGGTAGTCCCACGCCAATTATGGACAGGAAGAGGAGAACGAACGAACGAAGGGCCGAACGTCCATCGCGAGCACCCATACGCTCGGGGACCACCGCGAACCAGCTACAACCGACACTGATAAAGATTTCATCCATCACAATGATTTTTTTTTGTGTATTAAATATAAATGTTTTGTTAGGTTTTTAAAGCAAAGTAATACACCTGTTTCAGTTCATTAAAAACTCCTATAATAAAATAAAAACATCAATAAAGTTATAATATATGGACATGCATACTTACCCATGTCTGCGTGTAATTTGTTCAACTGAATATTCGTTATAGTACTAATTAAAAATTTAACCAAAAATGGGGAAATATTAGTCACAATCTGACGCATAAGATACAAGTCCCGTTACAAATTTAACTAACCTTTATTATCGATGAAATTGATTTCTCCTCTATTGTACACATGAATCCTCACAACAGAAACTGGCAAAGGCACAAATGGCAATTAAAGGTTTTCACCGACAAATCGTGCAACTGACAGCCGAAGTTCAGCTAACAAAAAGTACTTGGGTGGAGCCGAGTAAGGCCAAACGCCTGTATCAAAAATTGATAGCGATGCAGAAGGGTTGGGCTGAGGAGAAACAGCTCAACCAAAGTCTGAAGACGCAACTTAGAGGCTTGGAGGTGGCGCTGTCTGCATGTCAAGAAGGAGCAGCAGTGACTTACCCCCTAGTCTTCGCCCCGGCGCAGCTAGCATATCGAGAAGCCACATCGACTTCAAAACCGGCTACCAAACTAGTTAAACACCGCCCTGGTCGAGCTGAACGGGCCAAACGACGAGCCATGCAAGCAAAGGACCCGAAATCGGGAAATTAGTCTAGTGTTTTTATTAAATAAAAATTTGTTGAATATCGTGTTCGATTAAAGATTTCCGAATTCCAATTGAGACAGTTCGAATTGAATTAAACCCACGCAAATGGCGTCAATCAGTCAGCAAGCCAAGGACATGAATAGAACCATCTATCATCAGTAAGGGACGGGGATGATAAATCGCACACAAACCTTCTAACTGTAGTGCGTTGGACCCAGTTTGAGGTCGGGCCAGAGCAGTTCCCACGTGGCGCTCACCTTTGGCGACCTCAAAACCCATTGTTACATTTCCAACGTTGCCTAGCAAAGGGTAACCACTGGGAGTAGGAAAGAAATTTTCATCTGGGGTCAAGGTTGTTGAAAACCATAAACCCCACACCTTTATTCTCTCAAAAAAATCATAGACCCTCCATCAGTAGCTCTTAAACCTATGGTGCATCCGTAAATAATAATTCTAGTAGTAGTGTTCACATTTTGGACGATCACCTACTCGCATGTATTCCCAACGTTTATTAACGGATCCAAGTGATAAGCTGTAATTTAGGGTTACTTGGTAATGGTTAAATCAATTCTGATTTTGATACCCAATAAGCCACCACCACATATATTAAGTCATCCGCTAAATGGATTATAATTCAAGACGTACAAATATATTTAAAGATTTATTATTTAATCAAAATATGATCCATCAACAATAACACACTCTTGCCATCGTTGCGACATCTTTTCTATACCTTCTTTAAAAAAAGTCATGACTGAAGTCTAAGAAAGTAATAACTGTCGATTTAATCTTCTTCAGATCTTTGAACTTTCTATCCTTGATACCAAAATACCAACACGGGATGGTGACCAAAAAGATATTAAAATTCATTTTGGTAAAGTGGGGAAATGGTTTCACTCAGTATTTTGATTGGCTAACGGCATATTCATAAACTGAAATTTCATTCGTCAATTCAAACATTAAATGTTGACTTATTTAACAAAACGTACAAAATTTGATTTATCATTATAAATAAATGAAAATTCAAGAAATCTATATTTTACTGGCATTTTCAATTTACAAAAATATCGCTGTTTTTCAAATTCAACGAATAAATCGTTTCCATTATATTCTCTTCGGTCCATCGATTTGAGCATGTTCCACTAAATAATAAATAATTCACCGATTGGAAAGTCATCAAATTTACTTGTCAAACATTGGATCGTTGAAAGTAAACAAAACATCAGCATTGTATTTCTTATATCTGAACAAAGCCAAAATTAAAAAAATTGGATTTTTGACTTCTTCATTGAATTTAGAAATATTTTCTTTGGATTTTAAAATTAAACATGAATCACACCTGAAATATAATAAATAAACAAATACATTATCTTATATTTAATACTCAGTTGAATCTATGAAATTTAATACATTAATTATTTCAAGAATCTCCACATTATTGGCATCATTAGCTATGCAAATTTCTTTAAAATGATATTTAATGGATTCATCATCTTCTTTATCCACTCGTTCTAATATTTCAATTATTAAACTTTGATCAGATTGTTCATGGCAAAATACTTCTTGATTATCAGGAATCTGCCGTATTTTACTTTAAGATATAATTAATTTAAAGAACTTCCCAATTAATAATATTTCAAACCTCATATCAGCAGAATAGCTAGGCAATTTGCAAGTGAAAGCACCACCAAAAAGATTATGTAATTCCATATATAATATCTAATATCCAACTTGAAAATATTATTAATTATTTTTTTTTACTTGAAAATAATCGGTAAAATAAGTAAAAACTTAAAACCAATTTTTTCACTAGAAAATTATTCAAATGAATATATAAACAAGCGGAATTATATTTTAGAAAATAGCATGTATACTAATATTTAATTTAAAATAAACCTTATAAAAAAATTTGTAATATTTATTCACTTATAATTTCTAAAAATTAAGGGACGTCATAAATAAAAAAATTAATTAATTCGTTTAGAAATTAAATTGTGTATAATTTGATGCACTTGACTAATATATACATAAAAAATTACTAATTAAGATATTTAAATTATTTTTCGTTTAACAATTGTTAGTTTATTTATTGGCTTAGATAAAAATTTAAATCCTTTTGCAGCATTTGTATTTGGAATGTTTAAATATTATCAAACTTTTTAAACATTGAAGTTAATAATTTAGAATTTAATAAAAGCAATTAATTATTTAATAAACACCATGATATATTATTTAACATTTTCTGAGTTACATTATTGATATACTTATTTTACATATTTATTATAATCTAAATTTATTATTAATGTATTTTATAAATATTGTAATTATTTATTATTTTAGTCACAAATAAAATCAGCTTTACAACATTTTGATAAATTTTATCCGTTTATTTATTCACCAAACAAATGGAAGTCAATTAGATTGGGATTGTTATGCAAACCAAGAAAGATGTTTTTAATTAATAATGCATGTACTTTAAAAACCAAAGTTTCTGAGAATCTCCAAAAATATGGAGCGATTAATTTCTTGAAAAATTTAGATATACTAGAAAAAAATCGAAATACTGAAAATTCTGATTTTATGTTTCTGAAGCATAATGTTCTATCTACAGAATTTCAATTAAATGAATTCACTAAATCTAAAGAATTTGTAGGTGAAGGTATATTTTATACAAGGTCTATTTCAGATTCTTTCGTCGATTATACCTCTGGAAATTTAAATCAAGAAATCGCAGAAAAATTTCGCGAGCAATTAATGAAATGTAAATCAGAAATGTTACCATATGAAAATCTCAATATTCCAGAACGCCTAACCGTATTTGCTTTACCGAAAAATACCATAAGACAAAATTTCAATGTTGAATATGACGACTACAGTCAAGCAAGTAATTAAAAATTACTAAATTAATAATGAAAAATAATTAAGGTTTTAATTAGTTAATATTATAATAATAATTATTTTTTGTATGACTATCATTGTTGATTTTATTATTATAGTAATTTTTCTTAGAAATCTAAACAATGTAAATAATTTTAAAATTTAAATTAAATTGAAGAATAAACGAAAATAATTATCAATGATTGAGAAACTTTTTTTAAATTACACGACAGGTTTTATTAAATCTATTATTTGCAATTTTTTTCTTATTAACATTCGTTAATTAATTTTATTTTTATTTTTAACATTAATAATATTATAAGGACTTTTTGAAGTGATTTCACTCTTTATACTTTTTTATTTACATTTCCCACTTTACTTTCTTAATCGTCTTAAGTATTTATCTTACTATTTAGATACTTTACTTACCTTACTTACTCACATTATATACTTTACTTTTTCACTCAAATTGGCTTATCATACTTAGGCTCTTGCTTACCTTATTTACTCTACATTTATGCATACCTATTATTTTATTTCGATAATAATATTTTCAATAGTCATCAATCTTTGAAAATATTCCACTTTCCTATTTTACTTTCATATTTACTCTACTTGTCTTTTTACATTAATTAATCCACCTTATTTATTTTACTATTTTAAATAGCTTTATTTCTTATCTTGCCTTATATTACTTTCTTTCTTATGCTTATACTTATATGAGCTTTTCTTTTATGCTATATGACTTTCTATGCATGGGATGTAAATATAATTTCTACAAAATTAATAAGTCTTAAATAACTTTAAAAAATGATATACTCGCAAATTATAAATAAATACAAATATAAATCAATTTTAATGAATTTTAATTAAATAACTTAATTTCCATTAACATTAAAACTTTCTCTGCACTAAAACAACGAAGGTAATTTTAATACAAAGGTTTAAAATAAAAAATACATAGGAATAATTTCCTAAAAATTCGAAAATAAGACCATGATCTTATTTTTCATCATACTAAGGCTCTTACTTACCTTATTTACCCGAAATTTATGCTTACATACCATTTTATTTTGATAATATTTTCAATAACTATCCACAAATCTTTGAAAATATTCCACTTTCTCAATTTACTTTCTTATTTACTTTGTCTTTACATTACTTACTCACCTTATTTATCTTTCTTTTTTACTTACCTTATATTACCTTCTTACTTATCTTTCTTATGCTTATAATTGTCTTAGTTATCTTATATTACTCACCTTACATTAATTATTGGCATTTCTTACTTACCTTACTTTCTCACTGATCTTTTATTCTTACTTTCTTACCTTAATGAATTACTTACATTACTTATTTATTTTATTTTTTACATACTTTACTCATCTTACTTTATAACTTATCTAGTCTTATCATATTCAGACCTTACGTACCTTATTTACTATACTACTTATATGCCATTTTATTTTGATAATAATATTTTCAATAACCATCGACAAATCTTTGAAAATATTCCACTTTATTCAGGTTTTTATCCAATTGATGGGGTTTCAATCCTTGTAGTGTTGACATTGAATCTGAAAGCGGGTGACAGAATATTAGATATGTGTGCAGCTCCCGGTGGGAAAACCGTAACCATTTTACAGACCGGTTTAGCAGGCATATAATGTTTATTATTAATAATACTAATAATAGAGTCATTTGTTGCAAAATTAAGAAGAACTTGTCTGCATAGACGCAAGCCATTCCCGTATAGAACGTTTAAAGCGAGTTTTAAAAGAGCATAGCGATTTGGAGGACATTGCTCAAAAGGTTTCGATTGTCACTGGAAATAGTTTGCAACACACAAAATATATGAAAAACTATTTCGATAAGGTAAAACTCAGACTTGATTTCAATTGACTACTGGGATTATAGGTATTGGTCGATGTACCGTGCTCTTCAGATAGACATGCAGCGACAAATCTGGGATTTAATTTATTTTCTCACAATAATTACAAAGATCGCCAAAAACTTTTTAGTTTACAACATAGTTTGTTGAAGTTAGTTACAATTATAATTTTTATATCAGTGGTTAATTTTAACATTAGAACTACCAACACGGCAAAATTTGGTCGATTTTTTACACCCTCCCTCCCCTTGTCACACGTCGTCACAAAACATTAGATCTCTCTTCAAATATGACGTCACAAATCTTTGGTACTCTAAAAAGCCTTATTTCATATTTAAAAATGAACATGTTTCAAATCACTTTATTGACATTTTAGTATGTATTTAGTGTAATGCTGCACTCTAATATCATATGAGAACACATGTATTAAAAAGAAGGCCCTGGAAAGCTAAAATTAGTATAAAATTATTTTGAAAAAATACAAAATTTAATACGTCACTCCACAGTGCTTAACCCTTCCCCCCTCTCGTCATAAATGTGGGACCCCCTCCCCTAGGTGCGCGTGGCGTCACTTATGGACGGCCCTTATTAATATAAGAAATTATGATGATTTTGAATAAGGCGTTAGAGTAATTAATAATATATTATTATTTTCGATCTAAGTACATTCATTATAGTGACATGCTTAAGGTATACCTAAATAGACCAATCAACTGTGGTAGTTCTAGTGTTTATTATTATTAATTATTTTTCAATTACATTAAAAATTTTTTTATTGACTATGAATTTTGGTACAGTCTTTATCAAGCAATTTTAATCATTATCTGTTGATTTTATGAAACGGTAACAAAGTTATTTTTTTAATATTTTTTTTTGATTTTATTAGTTAATTTTAATTAATATTATTGAATTTTAAATTATATTTGAATTTAAGAAATTTTTTATTGTCAAGGAATTTATGTCAGTTGAATATTGACGGATGGTTTCATCTAAATAATTATTACTTTGCAGCAAGAGGTTATTTTATCATTTACTTACCTGATATTTTAATTTATGCTGCTACAAAGAAATCAAAGTTTTATACTTTTATCATTATTATAAGGACTTTTTTGTTTTTCACCTCTGATTTCTTTATAAGTGACATAATATTTTCTACAAAATTTTACTATGAATAACATTTATTTAAGGTATTCATTTGAAAAAGGTTGTGCCGAAAATTCGTGAATACCTTAAATATATCTGATTCATAGTCAAATTTTGTAGAAAATATATCATTATTATTAATATTATTTTGTGGATATTTTGACATATTATCAGCATTCAGTAAAATTAAAATTAAATAATAAATTGGATTTAAAAAGTTTATAAAATATTAAATTAATTAATTTAAACAAATATTTTTAAGGAAAAAGTTAAATTTGGTAAAATTATAAAAGTAGCGTTTTCTTTGTTATTTTTCAATAAATAGTTTATTATTAAACATTAAAATTAAATGAAAATAAATTAATCGCTCTTAATTTTATATATCAAAATGAAGTATAGAAAAGAGGTGAATTACATAAATGTAAATGCATTGTCAAAAAGTACAAGTCACGAGAATGCAAAGATGTAAACATGGCGTATAAACGTCATGGAGAAAACGGTAAATGGTGACACGATGAAAAAATAATACAAATAAAATATATTTCTCTAGATATCTCTTTAATATTAGAACAGCAGTTTACAATTCAATCTAAATAAAATAATAAATAAAAATGTTAATTTATTCACAGCGCCGACTTAGGACCGATGTAGATATTGGAAATGCATAGGGCGTCATGATTAAGGGGAGTCTAATTGACCGAAATTTTACGTTTTTTAAAATTTTAAATAATTTTTAAAATATTAAAAATTATAGAATGTTCTAATTTACATTAATAATTTGGCTAATTTTAATATGGAATTAATTGACAGGTTCAGTCAGTACTGTTTATTCATATAAATAAAAGAACAACATTTTTAAAATATATCATTGCAATATATTTCAGTTATCATTGTCAGACACTAAACAACTTCAATATAGGTTTATTAGTAATTACATAATTATATGAGAGAAATCCAATCAAATCCAATAACCATAAAGTTATTTTAAAACTCTTAAAATACACTTGGATAATGTATTTGTAACTGTGTGGATTTTAATTTACATATTCAGACAAATTATCAATTAAAATTTTTAAATTTAAATTGATAATTTATTTGAATATTTTAATTAAAATACATATATTTTGTTTGTTTTCATCTCAGGATGATAATTAATCTGTCGAAAATATAGTAAAACGTGTGTGTTTGTATGACGCCTTCTGGTTAATTATTATTATTTTTTTATTATTAATATTCTTTCTGGATTTGTGCAAAAAATGTTAAATGGTTTTATTGAGAAGAAGCTTATTGATGAAGAGGTAGGTAAGTCTATTCGTCCAATAGGATCGCAGCCAGCAAAACTATATGGGCTACCAAAAATCCATAAAAGATGGTGGACCTATGAGACCAGTTTTGTCGATGGTTGGTGCTGCCCAGTATAAAATAGCAAAGTTTTTAGATGGATTATTAAAACCGTTAATGCGATCAGAGTTTGAATGTAAGGATAGCTTTGAGTTTGTGTCTTGTATTGCAAAGCTACAAAAAACGAAGTATGAATGATGTTATGGTTTCGTTTGATGTTTGTAGTTTGTTTACGAATGTGCCACTGGTTGAGACGATTGACTTATGCTGTGCGTTGTGGAATGAAAATGATTCGGAACATCACATTTTGGATAGAAGGGCATTTCGTAAACTTCTTGAATTTGCTACTTCAAATGTCAATTTTTTTTTCAATAATGAATGGTATCAACAAATAGATGGAGTCGCTATGGGTTCCACTTTAGCACCAACGATGGCATCAATATTTTTGGCTAGTTTGGAAAAGAAAATTGCTTTTCAATTTGAAAAACCTTTTGTTTATAAAAGGTATGTGGATGATATTTTTCTTGTATTTGAAAACCAGAAACATGTAGAACCGTTTTTGCATTTTATGAACAGTTTACATAAAAACATTGCATTCACATGTGAAACGGAGAGAAAGTCATCAATTGCGTTTTTGGATTTGTTAATTCAACGCAAAGATAAACAGTATGAGACAGAGATTTATAGAAAACCAACTGATACTGGTCTTTATACTTCTCCAGAAAGCTTTTGTGAATTTAAGTATAAGAGAAATATGGTGAAAGGATTGATTTATCGTTCATGGTCTTTATCTTCTACTTTTGCTAATTCGGTAAAAAGTGTTGATAAATTGGTTGAGTTGTTGATAAAGAATGGATATTCTAAATCATTTTTATTGTTGATGATAAAAGAGACTGTTGATAAATTGATTAAAAATCCTAAGGATCCATGTTTTGAAAGTCTGAATGTAATTTGTCGGATGGGTGTGAATTGAGTGTTGGTCTGGGTGATGGTAAAAATGGATATAAAAAAATTGAGCCTAAATATGTGTTAGTATTGCCGTACTCTGAAGGCTTTAGAAATTATAAAAAGAAGTTAAGTAAACAGATATAAATTTAGAGTATAAGATCGTCTCTAATTCGTGTAAGGTACGCAATATGTTTATTAATAAATCAAAAACTCCGGTTGGATTGTGTTCTGATCTAGTTTATCAATTTACATGTAATGGGGTGTAATGCCACATACATTGGAGAGACTTCTCGTCACCTCTGTACTCGAGTTCTAGACCATTGTCGATTGAAGGGTTTGACCAATATTAGTAAACACAATAGAGGCTGTAAAAGTGAAATAGGAATGTCTGATTTTAGAATTTTGTTGAGAAGTTTTAATAATTATTGGGAACGCGTGATATGTGAAGTATTGCTGATAAGGTCATTGGATCCAAAGATTAATGTGCAAAGTGCTGTGACTACGAATGTTTTGAATGCTTTTAAATAGTTTACATATTTTAAATCATGTTTGTTTTTTTAATATTATTAAAATAATTGAAAATTTTAAATTAATAAAAAAATAATTTGTTTAAATTAAATGTTAATTCATAATATTTTTAGTTGGTCTTGAGTACCTGAAGATGATAGCTATGCTATCGAAATATATCGTACGAAAAGTTTTTTATTGGCGTTATCTTTTAATTAAATCGTTGCCAAATTTATTTAATTATTTATTTATAAGATATTTAACTTAATATATTACTTATAATTTGTCAGGGACATATTATGTTAAATCTCTTTGAATTATTAGTGTATAACGAAAATAAACGTTAAACGAAATGAAAAATCTAGTTTATTGCAAACATGTCCTCGTAGTTATATAATATTTTGTTCTAGATCGGGTATTGAGTCATGTAAAATTGATGGGGATATAGTGTACTCAACTTGCACTTTGTCCCCAGTGCAAAACGAAAAAGTTGTCGTTTCTGTAATCAACGAGATAAATGAACAGAATTTAAATTTTAAGCTGAAAATCGTTGACTGCCAAAGTGATTTTTTCAACAGTCATTATAAATTCAAAACTGCCGAGAAATCATTTAATGATTGGTTCACATCGGTCAATGATAATGAATCTATTGGTCAGATAATTCTGCCCAATATAATAAATAATTATGGTCCCGGATATATATGTAAATTAAGGAAAGTTTCCGCGTGAACTTTGTTTTTCAATAAAATTTCCTATTTTGATTTTTAAATAATTAGTAAAATAGTTTTTTTATTTATTATTTATTATTTTTGTTTCCTTGAGCATTGCATTAATAGCTTTTCTGTGTTTTCTTAATAATAAACAAAAACTGCCCGAATTTTATAGTGCATATTACGTGCGATGCTTCTTTTGAGCGTAGTAGGATAGTACAATGATGACATGTGGAACAGGACCTGTCCACGAAGGCCAGAACCCGAGGCGATCACCAAAGAATCCAGAATCGTTTGAACAGCTCTTCCACCAGCTAAACTGAACTAGCCAGTAGGGCCACAATTCAACCTTCCTTAAGATCTATTTCGACACCAAAAGATGCCGCGACTATACAGAAGATAATTATAGAATCGAAAATTTAAAACTTTAATATAAGAAAAATTTATTAATATAAGTTACAAAATCCTTACTCATTTTTGTCGGTTCATGATTTATCAAAATTAAAGCTTGAATTAGAAAGAAGAGTAAAATTCTGAATTTGGTTACCGTATATATATATATATATATATATATATATATATATATAGTTGATTTGTGTTTATTTAATTTATTATTATTTTAATCCAATTAAATTTAAAAGAAATAAAATTAAATAATAAATTTTAAATTGAATAAATTTTACATTGTCGACAATATTTTATTGCCTATTTAAAAATTGTTTTGTTCCGTCTCCTACAAATCAAGAATTGTCAATGTGTCTACTCTGTCAGCACGTATTTTCTATCGAGGCCATGAAGCCATCGCTGTAAAATAAACATTTTTTAAAGAAACATTCGACAACAATAATAAAGACAATTTATACTTTCAGGAACTTAAGAAAACATTTGAATGTCGTAATATTCTTAGCGATGTTTTTAAGAGGAATGAAAAAGGACTAATGGTATCTTATGAAATAGCACAAATCATTGCAAAATATGGTCACCACATATCTACTGAGAAAAATTAATATTACCAGCTATACGGGTATTCATTAATATGATCGGACAGAAACAGTAACAGATTCTTCGATCCCATTGAGCAATGATAGGATTTCAAGAAGAATTGATGAGATGGCAAGCGATATCGAAATGCAACTGTTACTACAGTCTAATGAACTTTCATTACAAATGGATAATAGTACTCTGCATGATAATGAATCTCTACTACTTGCTTATTCACGATTTGTGAAGAATGAAAAATTTATCTAAGAAATCCTATTTTAAAAATTACTACTAACACGACTAGTGTATCAGTGTTTGGAACTCTTGAAAGGTTTTGCGTTGAAAAAACTATTCCCTTCACTAATTTGATTGCTTGTGCTACTGATGGAGTACCCGCTGTGGTTGGTCGATATCGTGGTTTTGTATCAAGATTGAAAAATGTAGGATCAAATGTTCTAACAATTCACTGCATCTTAAAACATCTTAGTGAAAGACTTCACAAATCGATGAATATTGTTACAAATAAAATAAAGTCATATCCATTGAATAATTTGTTATTTCGTCAACTCTGTATAGAAAATGATAAAGAATTGATAAGAATTTTGTTTAAAAAGATTTTATGCACTATTTGATACAATTTTGGAGTTTTTGGATAATGAAAACATACGCATTGAGTAGGTATATGTGTACTATCTGGACAACGTTTTGGTACCACCCTCCATCAAACAATTACAAAAATAGTGAATAAGAACAAAGAACATAAATATACATTTAATAATTCAATGCAGAGTTGGATGAGCTGTTGGATGTTCTTTTGTATAATAATGTAGGAAATTATTATCTTTATTCATTACTAGTCTCAATCATATAATGACCGTATGACAGGCTTACATTTTTTTAACCCAAAACCTTTTAACGCCTTTGCTTGTTAGTGCAACATTTGAAGTTTGAGAACTATATAATTCATGATTCTTTGTACCAATAGGAAATCGATGTACTGAAAATGTAGTGTTTTTCTCGTAACAGTTCATATATGATTTATAGGTTAACTCTGTGTCCTTCAATGATAACCCCTTAGATTTTAGGCATTTCGATTTTCCTAACAAACTGTAACATTTAGGCCTGAGAAATTCCCAGTCGTCATAACCTTCTCCTTTACTTTCATCTTTAAATTTACCTATGACAGAGTCTAGATTTTTAGAGTAAAGTGGAGGATTAGATGGATAATTAGATGTGTCCAAAAGACTATACTCAACCATCAAAGTGAAAAGAATATCTTGTTTACAATTTTTATTTCTAAAAATAAAGAGTCAGCATCTTCAGCTACGATGTTAATCTGACATTAAAACTGACGACAATATTTTGACAAATCTGTATACTGTATTTTGTACTTTCAAAGTTTGGACAAATCAAGTACTGATTGCCCTATATAACTTAGTCGATCTACACATACCAAGTTAGGATTTAACAAAGCATCAATTAAATCATCAGCAATTTTGATACTTCTTTGAAAGGTTGGTTATGAAACATATGAAATCATCTTCTTTTCTGTATTACATAATCTTAAATTCATTCTTTTTTTCAGGTTTTCGACGGTTTTACCATACAAACTATTATTTAAAATCTTATAATAAGTTTTATTTAGTGTGTTTGTAGTTTTTGCTCTTAACTCTGTCTTGGTATCGATTCAGTCTTTAAAAATATGAGACTGTTTGAATCCTATAGCTTTATTTACATGTGTTACCTTAGCACCAAGAATCAAGTACAGTTTCAACAACCTCCAATGAATAACCTATTTCGTTTTTAGGTAATGAGTCAACAACAAATTTTCTACTTTAGATCCCTCAGGTTTCATTTTCTCAGTAACAAATGACCTGCAATAGGAAAGTCGTTTAACTTATCGTGAAGATCAGAAGGAATTTCAAGATCTACTTCAAGTGTGTAACCATAAGACAATTATTCAAGGTTCAAAGACAAACATTCAGACATGATATTCTCAAATTGTCAAGTATCCAACTAAACTCTCCACAAGGTAATGGCTGACTTGGCACCCTGCCGCAAAGATTATTAATATAGATATATATAAAGTAACTATGTGCCTTCATCTGTTTGTACAAAGTGTTTATTAACAAATGTATGATAACCACGGATACCACTCTCATAAAATTTATAAATTTCCAAAGTTATTAACGCAGAAAACCAGGACATTTCAGGAATACCAAAACAATTAAAAGACTCTAACCTATTATGAGCTAAAACAATCAAGTTTCAAATACACCATCAAAAAGTCAAGCAAATTCACACATTTAGTTTCAGTCCAAATTAATTGAGCTTTCTCATTTTTAATCTCACTCAATCCTTCCCAGGTTGGAGGCAATTCATAAGTATTTTCAAGGACCTCTAGTGGCAAAGTTCTACGGAAAATTACATTTTTCGTTAACATTGGTACCAGTAAAAACCGATCTCATTGAAGGTAAAGTAGTCAAAGTTTTCACAGCCTTAGCTAATGAGTCATTAACAAACTGATATGAGTCGATAAAACGTATTCTAAGCTTACACTGGGATTCCTGACTCCCGATTTATCAACATCCGAACTATAAATGAAGATCGAAACTATGTGAATTGTCCAATTGAAGGCACATTCACCCGCCCATTAATTGTGTTGTGCTGCTAAGTTTTGAATTTTGAATCGATGTCTGTCTCCTTTGTATATTGTTTTTTTGTTTTTTTTAATTTTTATTTTTGTTGTCGTTAGCATTCATTTAAGTGGTGAAATCATGCGAGGTATGAATGGGTATTGAAATGTCATATGAGAGGCAGAAATGGATGGTTAACTTTATTTCACCTATAATTTAAATAAATATGAAGAGTGAGTGTTGATAGCTACCTGTAAATCTAAAAATAGTATTTAAATTTCTGTAGGAAAACTAGACAATTGAAAATCAAAAATATCTGATGCTTGATCGTAGTAAGAGGAAAATTTTTAAACCGAGTAGATGATAATGCAGTGTGATGTCCAAAGAGCTAAAGCCAGAATTTTGCTACCATCCAGGCAAACACCTAAACACACTATGCCCCAAATGAATTATATGTCGATAATTGCATTTAAAAGGGATGTAAGAAATGTAACATCTCTGGTAAAATAAGACGACCTGCTATTGTTCGTCAGGAACCCAAACGAATATTTTTCAAGGAGTAGTACTGGAAGCAGTGCTCACCTGTTTGAGAAGTATTCAGCTGTCGTAAGCAGCATCAACATTGGCCTGCTCATGGGCACATGACAGTAAAATAAGGTTATGTATTGTACGATAGTGAAATTAATACTCTAGGAAAAGGCAAGGCGGAATAATGCTTGTAACCATTGTGACGTAGAAGCTGACTAACTTTTATCCATGCACTAATACAAAATATTAAATGATTTCATTGTCTGTAAAAGACTGACAAAATGACGTAACATTGGGTCCATGGAAGCGTCCAAAAAACTATGAACGCGAAAACACGAAAGAAATCACATCATAAAAATGAAGCCCTCTCAATCTAAGAAAGACCAGACCATGAAACTGATATTTTCTTGAAGTTTTTAACCTAATATTTTTTCGATTTATTAGAAACTGTTGTGGGGTTTATGGTTTATGTAACCTTGACCCCAAATAGAACCTTTCCTTACCCTTCAATGGTTACCCATTGCCAAGCAACGTTGGTAATGTAACCATCGGTTTTGAGATCGCCAAATATGAGCGTTACAAAAGAACTGCTATGACCCGATTTCAAGATGGGTTCAACACACTACCGATAAAATTCTCATGTGCGCTTTTTTATCCTGGTCCCCTGCTTGTGTATCTGACACTCTTGGCAGAATTATCCTCCGAACCACTCAAAATTCGATTTAATAAATATTAATCTTAGGGTTAAATAACCACATCGAACAATCAATTTAAACTAGAAAATCATTTACGACTATTTATTAAATAAACGATTTGAAAATTAGATTATTCTTTTGCTTGCGCGGCACGACGTTTGGCGCGCTCCGCCTTTAGGGGTCGATGCTTGATAGGTCTGGTTGCGGGTCTAGTGGTCCCCACTGCTTCCCTATAGGCCAGTTGAGCCGGTGGAATACCAGCGGATAGGTTACCGCATTGCCCTCTTGGCATACCGATAACGCTAACTCTAGGCCGCGAATTCGAAACTTCTGGGTCTGATTGAGCTGCTTCTCCTCAGCTCATCCACGTTGTGCGGCAGCCATCTTTTGATAGAGGGACTTCACTTTCCCAGGTTCTACCCATGTTGCTTTGACCTGCTGGATTTCCATTGTTAATTTTTTATTAATTTGCGGTATCCTGATATTTTTACGCGTTACTTTTTAGTTCGGGATTTCTTAAATCATTTTACTATTATGGTTAGTACGATCATGTTTTGCGTCACGCAACTCTTACTTTCCAAATTTCGGGTAATCTGAACTTCATTATTAATCATGAATTGTTGGTTTTCTACTGTGCTATTGTAATTTAAGATCTGGTCGTAATTTTAGCCATATGGCGGTTTTTATCAATTGCTCGTTAAATTCATTTATATTACTTTAATTCATCTTGCTTAGTTACGTTCCTGCTCTACAGGTATCGATGCAATACATGTTAACGTCCATTGATTTGACGATAATATAACGCCGATTAATGTTTCAACTATTACAATTTGTTCTTCCGATGTTTAGCATAGTATTAATACGTTACCAATATAATGCATTTTTCGTTAACATTGGTACCAGTTAATTACCCCGGAAATTAATATTTCAACTATTACAATTTGTTACTCAGATTTAGTATAGGAACGATAATATAATGCATGTTAATGTTTCAGCTATTATAATTAGTTATTCAGATTTTTAGCATAGCAACAATAAGTTATAATTAATGTTTCAAGTATTACGATTTGTTATTCAGATTTTTAGCATAGCAACAATTTACGACGTCTTTCTCCCGTTACCTTCTCTTATTTGACCTTAGGATTGATTGTGTTGATGTTAGAAGATTACGAGTGCCCACTGGACTACTCGGTGTTTGAGATTTTAAGCCGATGTGCATCGTATATTTTAGGTAGATTTTTCGGGATTTAGGTGATGATGGAATAGCCAAAAGACTATTCCTTCTTCAACTGATCTTCCCCTATAAGGATAGTATTGACGTTTGGGTTCTTGCATTCTCACGCCGTAACCTTCACGGGCACAAGCTATTGGCGGATGAACCGCACTTACACACCTTGATTGGGGTGTGTTGATTTTAATGACTTGTGGTGGTGATCGGCTGTAGGCCGGAAAAATTTCGACATAAACATTGTATCCGTTTTAAACACTTATTAGCATAGTACAACTGGCTTCATAATTATGGTGGTTACTGGGTATTGATGTTTGTTTTAATCTTACTGTGGTTACCCAGGTAACGCCATATAAATATTTCTTGCTGCCACTCGGCACCCGTTGCTAAGCAATGTTGGAACTGTGTTCGAGTGGGTAGATCGTCCGCAAAAAGTGAGCGCTATTGCTAAGGCTGTAATTGCCCGGACGATCTCTGGGTTCAACGAGCTGTCGATAGAAGACTTGTGCTCGCTTTTGATTTCTGGTCCCATTGTAGTGTAAATATCATCGTTCTTACCCATAATTCCCGCGCAAGCGTCTCTCAGACGGTACCATGTCCTCATACTACCTCTGTGAGTTGACACTTATCAAATCCTTGAAAATATCGTTTAAATAACAAGGGATATATATTTTATAACATAAACACAGTGTATAAGTCAATTATGCGCTACTTAACAACCGAGCGGCTCGACGTTTGGCCTTCCCCTTTCGTCCTGGGTGATAGCTATTCGTTGTTGGGGTCGTTTTTGGAGTGGTTGCCGCCTCTCGATAGGCTAATTGGGCGGGAGCAAAGACGAAGGGGTAAGTTACTGCAGCTCCCTCCTGGCAGGCTGATAGTGCCACTTCCAACCCCTTCACCTGAGTCCTCAGGCTTTGGTTAAGTTGTTTTTCCTCCGCCCATCCCTTTTGGGCAGCGGTGAGCCTCTGTTAAAGTAATTTTGCTTTTCTGGGCTCCATCCAGACGGCTTTTGCCTGTTGCATTTCCGTTGTCAGCTGAATAATCTGATCGTGAAGATTTTTGTTAATCTTCTGTGCATGGGCTAGTTCCGTCTGTAATATTTGCAGGGGTTCCATCTCTGTAATACCGGAAAATTAATTTCTTGACTAACAGTTTTGAATCATTAGGTTTCATTAAACAAACAATAACATTATAAAATAATAAAACACAAAAGAAAAACGATCTTGGATAACAGTAAATCATTTATTTCACATGCATTTATAGTGCAATTATCAAAGTTAGCCTATTGGAGTCCTCCTGAGGTCCACGGAGCATCCAAGTGTTCCCGGTAAACGAATACCGGCCACTTCATGTTCCTGGTCGGTTTGGAGCGGGGTGACGGCATACAATTGTAGGAGTCTGCAATCCTCCTGGCCGCAATGTCGTCTTCTACGGTGGCCAGGTACTGTCTGGCTCTGACCACGTGAAGGTCCACTTGCCTCTGGTGGTTCTCGAGACGTGTGAGGAGATATCGGGCACAATCCCGGATTTCTTGGGCCGGGCTCCGGCCTTAGGCTCGTCCGTCCATGGGGAACGAGGGGGCATCATTCTCCACTGATTGTGAGGCGGTCCAGCGGGTCTCGCTTGGTGGGGGCATCTCGGGGTACTTGATCCGCCATACTCGTCGCCAGTCCTGTCTCCACTTATCGGCGACTTGTGTAGGTACACGAACGAGGGCTCTGGATAAATCTGAACGAGAATTATTTAAAAATTTTTTGCATTATAATTACTTTAATTTTCTAATTCTTCCTTTATTTTAGTTAATAGATTTCTGTTTCACGAAGTGAAAATACTCCCTACAACGATTTACCCACACTGGTCGACCATTGGACAGTTCTATCACCCTAATTTACCCTACAAAAACTTCCAAATACTGATGTTTTCGAGCTTCTCGGTGTGCTCATTTAAAAAAAAATTTTTATTTCTATTGTTGGGTTACTTAGGTAATGAATGCGAACGGTCGTTCTTCCTAATGCCAACAAAAGTTTCCTTTTGGGGTTTACCAGTTGCATGGAAGAAAATGAATCTTTGCTTAAGCCGGCAGACTGAATAATTATATTCTCGATTGAAACGAGGGATTTCGAAATATCGGCCGTCGTCGGAACATCAATATGTGGGTATTATTATAGGGAATTGAATTCTATTCCTATAACCCGGTATAATAATGATCTCATAATTTTTAATGATTCTTAACGTTTGAATACAGTACCCAACTGCAGTCTAATTCGGTGGTTATTATAGAAAATCTTGGGAGAATATTTAAGCTCTTCATCGTATGGTCCCTAAGCAGTTCACGACCCCGCAGTATTTAGAAACACTGCTCGTTGTAGCGTAAGGAGAGGTCCCGATCATACCTGACGAGCGGAGTTAAAATCCGAAGTTCATTTATCGTCTGGAAACTACTAATCGTACAATCATTTAACTGGGAGCATATTGGTCGAGCAATAATAGGTAAAATTATCTACAAAATAGAACATGAATTAAATTTTGACTACTCCAAATAATAAATAAAACGATGAAAAGAAAATTTAAATTTAGCTAGTGCGTGATAGTTAATAAAATTACTTAATAAAGTCATCGTTAGTAAAATTACTCAAAGAATGAATTTACGGGTGGGAGTTCAGCTATCGAAGTACCAAAAGGGTTGAATTCAATTAATTTGTAGGAAACGAAATTCACCTGGATTATGAGCTTCCGGATTCAGGTCCATGTCGTCGTCGGGCATCTTAGTTGTCGGGGTTCTGTTAATATGATTTAAGTGGTGATGCATTTTAGTATAAATTTTTCGAAAAATTTATATTATTCTCGCCCTGATAACGTCCTTAAGTAACCTGGGTGCCAAGCAAGAAAAACGCGTGTGTGTGTAGTTCTCTTACCAGAGAAGCCATATTGATATAGTAGACATGTGTTGCAGGTATGCCCTAGTGCCGTATCGGTTATTTTTACTGCCGTTGGAATCACCGCGTATGAGGGATTCTATGTGCGTAACATTCAATGTGCGCATGCTTAATACGTTGGAGCGGGTTATCGGGTGTAGCTGATGGTGCCTACTGATTCATCTGTAGTAATTTTTCCCTTCTGTACTGATTTTATCTGATTTACTTTTCCTTGTAGATTCGGGTTTGCTCGCAGTTTGGTGCTAACTCTTCCCGTTAGATTATGCCAATCATAAGTATGGATTGAATTTTACCTTCTATCAAATTCATTCCGAATTCAATTCCTTGATATTACGTCATCAGCAACGGGTGGTTATATTGATTTACATGGCCTCCGGTAGGTATTTTTATCTGTGTAATGTTTACTTTATTGATTTGTTAGATTAACGGTTCGTGGCGTATTCATTCGTGGAGTGTGTGTGACAACATCAATGTCGATTTACCTGATCATAAATGTTAAATTTACCATACAAGTAGGAGATTTCATTTAATTTATGCCAGTTATCCTTCCGATTTGTCTAGCTATATTTGGTCGAATGTTACCCGTGGATAGTTAAGCAATCTCGTCATAAGTATTGGTATGATGGTTCTATATTAAATTATTGATTTAGACTTAATTTTCAGGCATCATTTCGGCTATATTACGAAGACGTGGGAATTTCTCTCATTGGGATTGCAGCTGGATTTTTCCCCCTTTTCCTGACATCAGCTCCCGGTTTATCATGAAAAATATGGATTATTTACTATGGAAGTTTTACTTTGGGAATTTCAAATTTATTTCATTTAGTTAATAAATCTGTACGAGTGTTGTTTGTTATTGGATTTAGATTCTAAGGAATGGCCGACGCGTGTACGGATTCGGGTTTCTTTATCTATCTTTGTAATTGGAGTATTTATCTGGTATTTTAATTTATTAACAAAAGTGTAGTGAATTCTCCGCTCCTTGATGACTTCGTTATTCTCATTTAAGGGATTAAAATCTATCTCAAGGAAATTTAGTGGAAGGTCTAATGTTATTCATCTTTTATTTGTAATTGATTCTCGGTAATTATTCGTTGTTATTACGAAATCTTGTGGGGTTTATTCGGCATTTAGATGTTTATTATAACTAAATCGACTGATTTATGGATTTTATAGATTTTAAATTCTTACCCTATATTGGTTCTAACATTACATCCAGAGTTTTTAGTTGCTAAATTTTATTGCATTTAATCTCTTTTGGATCGATTCTGATCATTATCCGGAAGTTGCGATGACTTCTATACTCACGCGACCTTTATTTTCCAAAAAAAACAATTTAAACTTACAGCAATTATACTATTGTATCCTTACACCAATGAGTGTTTACAACAACCGCATTAAGCCTACGTTTACCCAAAAAACTTTTATTGACTCTCGATATAATGTTAGGGCCTTACAACAATTGCCACAGTGTTACGTCTGTTTACGTAATTTTATCGACTCTCATTTCGATGTTATTGGCTTATAATAAGGGGATTTCAAAACTTTGGGCATATATTATTTCCAAATTTATCGCTATCCGTTATTTAAATTTCCCTATTTAATCAACAATATATATTAAGTCCATAACAACGATTTCGACTCTTTATTTCCCCGGTACCTTCCCCTTGGTTGACCTTAGGCGCATTGTGTTTATATTATAGTTAATGAGTGCCCACTGGACTAATCGTGTGATGATTTTGAGCCATATGTAAATTCAGTTTAGGTCGAGTTTAAAGAAATCGAGAGACGAGGAGATAGCCAAAAGACTACTTCCTTATCCCTCCCTTCTTCTATACGGAATAATATTGACGTTCCGACCCCTGCGTTCCGCACGCTGGAGTCTTCACGGGCACGAATCATTTGAGATTATTTGTGCGGGCGTGGAGAAAGTTTCCGAGAAATCGTCTACTTACAAATGAAAAATCGTAGACTGAGTCCTAAAAACGAGTTGTGGTTCTTTTCTTTTAAACAAGTTAAAATAGGTTCTTCACGAGTGAAAAATAGTTAAAAATCTGTAAAAAAATGAAACGGTATATATACCTGTTCTGCGACCCTAACCTTGAGTGTTAAATTTGATGTAATAATACAAAATTTGACCTTGAGATTTTTTTGTATATTCTAACGCTACTTTTATTATTTTCATGATTTAATTTGAAAATTTTTAATTTTTAACTTTTAATTGAATTGTTTCCAATTCAAATTATTTAATTTTAGTTCTAACTTTCATGAACTCTTATTTCTTTAATTAATATGTCAATTTTCGGTCAAATTTTCGTGTTTTCGTGTTATTTCTGTGTTTATTTCGTTTTGTTATTATTTTTAATTTATTTTTTATGTTTTCGATTTTATATTTCAACTATTTTTTTCTCGTATTTTAAAGTGGTTAATTGATGTTTTAAGGGTCTGATCTTTAATCTGCGTGTTATGTTTGCTTGTTACTACTGATTCATTCAAACAAAACCCTGTTCTGGTCAAACACTGTATAGTAAAATATGAAGGTACTGAGATGTATTTGAAACAATTCTGATGATGATGGAAGAGCTCTTTCCGAAAATGATGAACAAACTATCGTGAATTTTTAGCAACACGTATCTATCAAATGACTAGAATCAACATTGAAGAAATTGTACGGATGCATTAAAAATCAGTACAAAGATTGGTTTTTAAATGTCTAAATGACTGTATTGTTTGTGCAGATATCTCAATTTTAATTTTCCCAATGTAGATGTTGCAGGGACTACAAGAAGAAGAAAGTTTTGTTGGGCCAGAACACAAACGGCCTTGTAAATGTTTAAATGAATCGGTAACACACATGCAAACATAACACGCAGATTTAAACTCAAACCTATTAAAACACCAATTAACCCTATCAAAATATGAGAAAGAAGACAATTACATATAAAATATAAACATAAAAATAAATTAAAATAATAACAAAAGGCAACAAGATCCGCACGATATAAATATAAACATAACACGAAAACCTAACAAATTTGACCGAAATTTGATAATTTAACAAAAAATGCGAAATTTCATGAAAATGAAATAAAATTCAAAGAATTTGAAATAGAAATAATTCAATAAAAATTTTAAAAGAAAAATTATCAAATAAAATTGCAAAATAATAAAAATTAAGATTAGAATACACTATAAAATTCCAAGGTCGAATTTTGTTTTACTACATCAAAAAGAACACGCAAGGTTAGGGCCAAAAAATAGGTATATATACCGATTCATTTTTACACAATTTTAATCGTTTTTGAGAATCATTAAATCAGTTTTTCAAAACTAGAAAACCGTTTTAAAAATCTATGTAAGTGAGAGTTTTATTTGAAGGCTCCCCCCACGTCGCCTCCTCGCAACCTCGATAGAGCTCTGCTTGGGTGTCGGCGTGGGGAGAGTGATATTTTTATGATATTTTATGGATGATTGGATTGGTAAATTTTTATTATTATTTTAATAAATTATTCTTAATACATAAATTGTTTTTATTATTGTCGAATTTTTTCCGGTCCACAGCCAAAGACACATCACAAGTTAGTAAAATCAACATATTATTCGAATTCGTGTAAGTGCGTGGAATATCGCCAATGATTCGAGCTGGAACTTCAATATTATTCCGTATAGAAGAAGGGAGGGATAAGGAAATGGTCTTTGGCTATTTCCTCGTCTCTCAGTTTCTTTAAACTTGACCTAAACTGAATTTACATTCGGCTCAAAATCACCACACCAAGTAGTCCAGTGGGCACTCATTAACTATAATATGAACACAGTGCGCCTAAGGTCAACCAGGGGAAAGGTGACGGGAATATAAAATGAAATCGTTGTTATGAATCGCTCATCCGATAAAATAACTCAAAATCATTTGTAAATAAAGCCCCATAAATCAACGTAGGAAATTTCTAAAATGATAACCACAAATCAATATCATAAAAATGTAGTTAAGAATGTAGTGAAATCAATAGTATGTATCTCTACCAATCGAGCAACACAAAGGTATGTTTTAACAATCCCAAAAAATTTTCCCTATTAATAACGAAAGCTAAAATCGACCTCCCATTCATTGGATAAACCTAATCGGGAAGTAACTAGTTATCCCATCCAAATTTGTAACCACCAAGATTTAATTATACTGTAAGAAAACGGATTAGGTCATAACTACACTTCCAACCAGAAAATCCGCAACTGCTCAACTACAAACGATAAACTAAATAAGGGAAACTACTCTTAGCCGACGTCGATAATAATTTAGCGAAGCGAGACCCACATAATTACCCTACAGTGATAGTTTTACGATACCGAATAGACACAAATGAGGTGGTGAAATCATGGAAACAAATAAAACCCAAGCTTCGTAACCGTAGGTGAAAACCCAATAAGCCCGTAATAAAGTATTCTCCTTGTACATTTCTGGTCCGACCTCATCACTCCCCTAAGCACAAATAACAAATCGAAACATTTATTTGCGTCTATATTTTACAGACCCAAATAATTATTTTGCTAGGTTTCGATTATTAAAAATAATTAAATCTTGGTATATGACTAATCGAATGACGTAATTAACTCAGAATTTGGCGTTAAAAATATAATACGTAAAAGATTTAAAAGGAAAAGATTCGAACATTTATTCTGACTAATTTAAAATGAAACAAGTCAAAGATGTATTTAAGAAATTTACTTACCCTTCCGATAAATATTATATACACAAGACTTCGGATTTTCATGATATGTCCAGGGAAGAGATCTCTGAAAATACATTAAGTCAAAAGGACTAAATTCTTGATGTAAAGAAACTCCCATTAAATCGAATACTAACAGTAGGAGCTCGACGTGACATCCAATATGATACGTATTACGAACTGACGGCTTAAAAGTACGAACCTGTATGCCCACAAGGAGCTAACCCTGTAATTGAATAAGATTAAAATAACTAAAAATCTAAAAGGGGAAAATTCCAAAATTTATAATTTAAGAGAGTTAATCTAAATCTCCCTCCAAAAGGGAAATCCAATAAACAACTAACTAACCAAAAAATCCGGCAAAAAAGGGGAGAATCTTGGTTAATAATATTATCCAGCAAAAAAAAATCAAAAATCGCTACCGAAAATTTTCAATAAACTCCTGTCTAAATATGGACCAATAATATCGAGGGGATAACACTCCAAAACCTGATGAAATTTACCCTCAATCAAACCAACCCGTAAAACGAAAAATCCATACAAGAAATGTGAATCGATAATAATTAAAATATTACGTAACTTACCAGAGAATCATAGAGGGTTGGATTCCATAATAGATTAGTCGGCTGACTAATGAGAAAATTTTCAGGTAAATGAAAAGTCTGATGAAACCCTTCTCCACTAAATTGTCGTAAATAAGTAAATCAAAAGTTTCTACAAAGTTAATCCCAGAAGGATAGCATTCGGTTAGAATCTTCCCCAACGTAAATTTGTAACTAGATGAACGACAACCCGCATCAAGATAAAAAATCGAGAACCAATTCCCACAAAATTTCTTCGCTATTCCTTAGAAAACCTAAAATAATAAAACATAAATCATGAAAAAGAAAATAAAATCATATATTACCCATCGTATATACAATAACCATTAGTGAATTAGATAGTAGTGAACAATTTTACGTGTACCAAATATTTAAAATAAGCCAAATCGCTGCCCTTCAAAAAATCAAAATGAACCATGACATTTCGCTAGAATGTCACTTGAACCCACACCCACGCTTTTTTTCTGCCCATGCCCCAAACTATATAAGCGGCATCGATCGATAGAGATTGATAGAAAATCTTGGAAAAATCAAAAAATGCAATGCCCATTTAAGCCCGCTGACGACAGGACGACGATTAGAATATCCGTAGAGGATAGGGACCTGAATCTAAGGTCTCGCGATCTAAGTAAGGTTCATTTTCTTGTTGAATGAAGTTGATCTATTCTTTAAATTAATAACTAAATTTTGATTTATAATTATTTTATTTGACTATTACGGATTTTATAAGATAGATTAATTACCTCTGATAGTTATTTAGAAACCGTACATGGAGAACATAATTATTTCGCCAAAACCTCGTGCAAAGGAAACCCAAATCAATCTGCCTTTGGACATCGTGTTTTCTTGAATTCGAAATCATTTACATTTTTCGAGAATTTGTTTTGATTCTTTAAAACGCTTAATTATGGAAGGGAATTTTGTTTTCTGGTTAATAAAATTTTACATCAAGGCTTCAACAACTATGTTTATCTCGAAACTGTTGTCGTAATTAAAAATATAATTATCCAGTTTTGCGCACATGATTAACAATAGTAGATTATTTTCTTCAGTATTTTATGAAATGAATTCAATAATAAACAGAGGTGAGAATTTGAAAATATTCATAAATAAAATGTTAGAATAATTGTTAAATCAAATTTTGCGCAAACGTCTAAGGGTCAACAAGTAAGGACCACATATCTGGGACCATTGTTTGAAATATGAATTTTGACGGGAACCGAAAGATGACCGACTTCTCTAAAGTAATGGTAGGGTTACCAGGGTAGTAACACTTAAAACAATTGGGAATATCATCTTTTAAAAGTATATTTTTAATAATCATACCAATTATATTAAATAATCATATGAATTTTTATAGCTAATTAGTCCGAGTTCCTTTTAATAATTATTCTAAATAATCATATGAATTTTGTAAATACTCTTGAATTCCGTTTTAATGAGTGAATAATCATACCAATCTTTTGCAGTTAATTTGCGAAGTTCGACGTAATAATCGTATCCAATAATTCCACAAATTTCTTAAAAGTAATTTCGTCAGAATTTAGTGAGTTTGTAGAGCGGAATTTACAGGACACCAAGAACATGTTAATTTCAATTTGGTTCCTCCAGCTGATCAATTTTTACATCGATGTTAACTGAGAATAACTGGGGTAAACGAGGCTTATCAGAACAATTCGATCGAAATTTTTATATAACATTGGTTGCATACTTTTAGTGGTTATAAAATCAAATTTTTCTTTTCTTTGAAATAGTTTAAACAAGAGAGAATTGACAATTGAGCTTGAAGAAAGTTAATTTTCTCCTTTGACACAGGTAGAGGTATATATTTAAAATGGTTAATTAATGAAATGCTGTACTGCCTTACAAGAGAAATTGTGTTATTAGAAACCATTCCTACATATATATGTATTTTTATTTTTTTTGTTTTATTATAAAGAGTACTAAGTTTCGAAATAAGCAAAACTTTCTTGATCATGATACTGTTTAGGAAAATCAGGACCTTTTATTTGGGTCCCCACACGCGTTGCGGAGCAGTGGCGACAAAAATGGAAACGCATCTGGAAGGAAAAATACCCAGATGTGCCCCAACCCGTAGAGGAGCAACAAGACGCTAGACTCATGGTGGAAGACACTAGGAGGCAATTAATGCAGAACAAACAAAAATGTGGACCAAGTCCGGCCCAAGATATCCACGATCGAGCCCGATCACTTCTGCCACGCCTTGAAGATCACCAACGCATAGTCCACCGCCATGTAATCCTGGCCAGGAAATATCTGGCCAACGTGGAGGACGACATTGCGGCCGGAAGGATCGCAGACTTCTACCCGTGTATGCCGCCGCCCAGCTCCAGACCGGTCCATAATACGAAACGGTCCGTTTTCGTATACCCTGGCTACTCAGCTAAGGAAGGTGTGAAAAAATTCTTCGAAGAGCCCTGACCTCGCTGATCTATGGAATACAGACCTAGTTTTTTTATAGACATTTTTATATAATAGATAATTGTTATTTGAGATTTGTTTAATTTTTCTTGTTTGTTTCCTAGTATAATTTTGTAACTTATGTTTAAATTAAATATACGCTTGGAACTTTAAGATCCGTTAATAGAAAGTTTTATTGTTCATTATTCACAGAAATGGAACCCCTACAAATATTACGGACAGAACTGGCCCGTGCCCAACAAACCAATAAAACCCTTTATGACCTGATCATCCAGTTGACTCGTGAGATCCAACAAACAAAAGCTACCTGGGTGGATCCGAAGAAGATCAAATCAATGTATCAAAGGCTTAGAGCAGCCCAAAAGAGATGGGCAGAAGAAAAACAATTAACGCAAAGCCTGCGAACACAAATAAGGGGACTGGAGGTTGCACTGTCCGCCTGTCAAGAAGGGGCAGCTGTGACTTATCCCCTCGTCTTTGCACCTGCCCAATTGGCCTACCGAGAGGCGATAGCAACCCAACGACGACACCAACGACAACCCCAACTCCGAACAGTTACCGGCCTGGACGAAAGGAGCGGGGTAAACGTCGAGCCGCTCGATTACTTAATAAGTCCTAACTAACTTACAGAATGTGTTTATTTGAAAATAAATGTGTTTATTCGAAAATCATATATGTTTATTTCAAAAAAAATTATATATTTATCGCTGTTTAAATGATATCTTCAAAGGTTTGATAAGTGCCTCTAACCCCGCAACCAACACTCAAAAACGCATCATTACAATATACAGCCGCTTGTTTTGTTTCTAAAAATCATTGTCGGATTCCTTTTATACTATGATGAACTCCAACAATAAAGTCTACGACATACAGGGGACCCAATAATCTAAAGCGAGCACAAGTCTTTTTAACGACAGCTCGTTGGACCCAGGGGTCGTCCGAGCAATTACAGCATTAGTAATAGCGCTCACTTTTTGCGGACGATCCACCCACTCGAACACAGTTCCAACGTTGCTTAGTTTATTATAATTAAATAAATTTTGAATTATTTGTTTTTTTTGTAGTTATGTGTTTGTTAGTCAGTATTGATATTATTTGTTGAGTGTCAAATGGTTTTTGTTAACTACCTACTCAGTATTAGATAATGGTTCAGGTTATAAAGGGCCTTAGGCCTTGAGGCACCGATTTGCGACTAGGATAGTTTATTTCTATTTAAATTATTATTCAACGAGGCAAAGAATAACCTAACTAAACATGTATTTTTACTACACAATAGGAAAATTATGGTGGTGAGTTAGTTCTCAGGTATTATTTATCCGCACTTCTCGGTAAGCTCCGAGCGTAGGGATGCTCGCGATGAGTGTTTGGCATTTCGTTGGCCCTTCTCCATCTTTCGGGCCAGATTTTGCGTGAGACCACAACGTTCATTGCCTCTGTTTGTACGTCCAGCCGGGAGTCGTCTAGTTTGAAAGACTTATTGTTTGGGGGCGTACCCTTCCGTACTTGGGATTAGTCCAGCTGCAATATCCCTGTTGATCTCGTCTAAACACTGTTGTGCTCTTCGGACCTGGCGATTCGTTTGTTTCTGGTGCTCCTCGAGGCAAGCGAGGAGATACCTTGCTTGTCCTCTTATCTCCCGCGCCGGGTTCTCGTTTGATCGCGAAGAATGAGAGGTCTGTGTCGCCGCTATTCGACTGGTCTCACATTCGGGATTCTCTGACCGGTGAGATCGATAATCACGCGTCCCACATCGCTTGCCGGCACCGTGAGCTGAATGTGCCGGAAAGCGTAGTGTAACTCAAGACCCGTCAATCCACGAATCCTCTGAAAATAATGATGCATTAATCAGTATAACTCGTCATTAAAATCTCTGATAGCGAGTAAATTGCCTAAGTTTTCTCCATTATGGGTCATGGAGCTGGTCGGTCGGGACCCTAATTCAAGGTAGAGTTATGGTGCGGTTGGTTCTTAAGACATAATCGATTTATTCAGGAATTCTCGGTAGAATGCGTTCAAATTGGCCTAACACTTTGGAAACTAATCGTTACGGTTAGTTTAATTCGATCCCTCCGCAGGGATTTCTTACCGACTCTCCGCTCCGTCGTCACTCCAACCCTCACACCTCACCGATCGTTCGATTTCTTGTAAGTACCCGTTGGATATTTTAGGAAATTTCAGTATTTATTGCCTAAGATGTATATTTTTCTAAGCTTTCCCGCCCATTTAATTTGGGGTTGGTATTGAACATGAATAACTTTGTCATTTCTGGATGGTGGTCTTAGCATTGATGATCATTAATCTAGTGCGTTAAAATTTTATTGAATTTCATGGTCAATTACCTTCATCTTAAAATCGAAATGTATGGACTGAAATCAATGAGTTTAGCTTGAAAAAACCCTTCCTCAAATGGGTTCGCATGAGAATACAATTATGATTCCCTTGAATGTGGGTTAGATAAAAAGAAATAAAAATTGTATGCGATGTCGTCATTGTCAAAAGACGAAGGAATTAGGTTGAGAGAATCCTGTTCGAGGCATGCTGAATGCATGCTATCATTGGCACGGGTGAATTAAACATTACAAAACTAAAAGCAAATAATTAATTACACCTTAGATCAGAATAAATCTACTAGAATGCTTAACTAAAACTTAGATTAAATGAAAAATGGATAAATTAATCACTGAAGAACAATATTCTAAATAAGTGCCAAAATGAATTGAACTGGTTTTCGTCCAAAATGGGTTGAGTGCAAAATTAATTTGGACTTGTTTAATATCATAGTGGTTTGGATACTTGAGGGATTTAATCTCATCGGAAAAAGTTGAACATTTATGTAGAGTGAATTAAATCGCATGCTAAAATTGGGTGAATAATTTAAATATCAAAGCAATACAGATAAATTAGATTAGAACGTAAATAAATTGAATAGATTAAATTAGGGGAATCATTACTAAATATCGAAGTAATACAGATAAGTGTAATTAAAACGAACACAAAAAAACTAAATATTAAGTTAGGGTGATCATTACTAAATAAACTAAGTTACGTAAATTGAACGTTATCGTACATATCGTCGTTATTGTTGAAAGTTTATTGGCACGGAAACTGTACTGGCTTTAATCCATTTTATTAAGGGCTCGAACGATGGTGACGTGTGACGATCGGCCGCATAGGTCGCGTTGAGAGTTTGCAACTAAATGGGTCTGCTCTTATGGGTTGGGACTCACGTGTAAAAAAAATTTCCATTGATGGTAACTTAGCAAGATAACTTAAATATATTTTCATAACATGGTTTATTTTCTCTCCATCAATCTTCCGACTTGGATTGCTATGGAAAAATTGTGTACGATCTCTGGTATCTGATTCGCGTAACTAGTGCTCGAGAAAATTTATTATTAGTCCAGCAATGAGAATATTATTAACTATTACTTTCGGGTACTCTCCGTCTAATTGTCTCCGAGCTTGGTCCGGGGTTTAGTGGATCTCTGTCGGACGTGTTAGAGTACCGTGAATTCGTCGTTCTGGTAGCAGTATTTTTATAATTTGAATTATCAGACATCTTTGTGTGGTTAGGCTAGACCAACACAATCATTATATATAAGTGTGGGCGCACACATTATAGATAGAGAATTTAATTTTCCTGTCGGCACACATGTCATTTATCTCAGTGGTGTGTTCGTGTGTCCCGGTTACTGGTGAGTGACTGTGACATTTACATTCCAGCTTTTTATTAATTAGCATTTTAGAAAAATGTCAAGGCACACGCGGATTTACTCTCTCCACAATTTATCCTCATGGTTTCTTTTTATTCTAGCCATCTCAATTTATTATTTATTTTTCATTAACTTGTAGTGAATATCTTTTCTTGTGGCCTATTGGTAAGACTTTATTTATGACATTATGCATTTTTTATTATTTATTATTAGAATTAACATTGTAATCTCTTCGTCTAAGTACAATAACGATTAATTCATTCCTGCGACTAGGATTCATATGTGGTAATTGGTTACTGGTGGTGGATTCTCTTTGGATGAAATCAATTGATGCTATTTAACCTATGCATTTATTACCGGTAATTTATTATCCATTCTACTTGTTATGTTATTTAACCTCTGTGATTCAGTATCCATTTCAATCGCTATAACATTACTTCTGTGATCCAGTTTCTATTCCAAATTGTTATGTTTTTAGCTCCTGTATCTATTAGCTGTGATTCGTTATCCATTCTCTTTATCCCATTATTATTTAACTTATAATTAAATAATAACTTATAAAATTAGTAGACTTGACGGATATGTGATCTTTGATAGTTCATCATTAATTACGTTCAATGCGAAGAAAGAATTTTTCAGTTGGCGATGAAGTTTTTATGGTATAATAAATAATTCTAAAACTTGCTTCTTACATCTGCGTTGAATGTTTTTATAATAAACCTGTTGGGCCAGAACACAAACGGCCTTGAGAATTGTTTAAACGAATCGGTAATACACACGCAAATACAACATGCAGATTTAAAATCGGACCCCATAAAACACCAACTAACCATACAAAAATATGAGAAAGAAAAACAGTTGAATATAAAATCAAGAAACACAAAAAATAAATTAAAATAATAACAAAGTGCAACAAGATCCGCACGAAATAAACATAAAAATAATACGAAAACACAGAAATTTGACAATTTACCAAAAAACGCAAAAATCCATAAAAATGGAACTAAAATTAAATAATTTGAATTGGAAACAATTCAATTAAAAAATTCAAAAGAAAAATTGTCAAATTAAATTACAAAATAATAAAATTAAGAATAGAATATTGGCGGGTTACTGGGTATTATGCTTTGTTTTAATCTCCTTGTGGTTGTCCAGGTAACGCCATATAAATATTTTCTTTACTGTCACTCTCCATATTTGTCGCCACTGATTTGCGACGCGGGTGGGAACATAGACGAGGGATCCCGATTTTTCTGAACGAGTAATGAATTTAAAGTGGACTAAATTGAAGAATTTTTATAATTAAATTTGTCCATGCACTTGGAGTACATTTGAGAACTTTACCGCCTAGGTCTTGGTCGGGTGAGCGAATGTCCTAGTTCAGTGGGTAAGTAATGGTTTTAATGGGTAATCAATGCGGCGTAGTATCAATGCTAATTTGAGAAGAAGTAAACAGATTATGACTGAAATTATAATCTCAAGGCAATGAACAATTAGTTACCAGTAATTAGAAACACAAAAATTTATGAGTTAACCACAACTCAACATAGCTAGGCCACTCAATGGTCCATTAATTAATTCGAAGATAATTGATGTATCTAAATTCAAACCTAGTTCCGAGTGGAAAAATTAACAAAAAAATTTCGTAAAAGTTGATTTGACATGGGCGTCTTCTTGAAGGTTCTATGGAACTAAAATACCTAGAATGATTTAAAAATGGTAAAACTAGCCAAACACTTTATAAAAGAATTCAAATAAGTCAAAAAAGAACCTAATAATTTGAAATTTCTAGAGTGGTTCAAAATAATTAAAGTAATGCAGGTAATCAGAATTTTAGAAAAAAAATATTGATTTAAAATAATTAGGACCTTCATAAAATGATTTACATGATTAGGGTTTTTCAAGATGATTTAGGCTAATTAAAATTTTTCCATAAGGTAACTTAAATGATTAGACTTTCTGGAATAATAAAACTAATTAAAAATTTCGTAAATTAGTTTAAATAATTCAAAATTTCGTTAGATAAATTAAATAATTAGGATTTTCTAAACTAATGAAAATAATTTAAAAGTTCGTTAAGTAATTTGAATGATAAGAATTTTATAAAGTAATCAAATTAATTCGAATTTTGTTAAGTAATTTAAATAATTAGAAGTTTTTGACTCAGATAATTAAACTACCTATTACGCCGTAGAGCTAACTCTAGCCGTCAAAGTTTGGGATCAAAATTCATAACGATGGGAATTAAATCAGAGTAAAGTAATTATACAAATAAAATAATCAGATCAGAATTTAGTTCTATAGAGCATCGATGTTTTACCATTCCTCATTCGACAAAATGTGATTGTTAAATTAATAATAATAAAAATTTATGTTTGGGCTGTTTCTAGGATCTACTGTTTATCAGTTTTAAGTCGTGATATTTTCCTGCGTAGTAATGGACTATTTTACTGCCAAGTTTGGAGTTCCTCCAATTATCCCAGATCATCTAATCACTCATTTTTGTCAATGATGTACCGCCGTCATACTCTAATAAATCGTATATCATATTTCACTGATTTCCTTTATCCTCCCTTACGCAAGTGAAGTCGATAATATACCCTAATTAATTCGAATTGTCCCATCGTTTTACTCGAAATATATTTGGAAGTCTATCCCTTTATCTTTATCTGACTGTCATAAAATAATTGATGAAATAAAAATAATAATAAATGCTCATACGGATTCGTCCCAGACATTTGTAATTATTTATCGTGCGGCTAACGTGCTTTACGACTAGCAATTATTAATGCATATCTGGTTGAATAAATACAAAAGTTAGATAAAAAACTTTATTTGCTAATAGTTCGTTAAATCACATCGGAATACTTCGACTCCTTTCCGTTGTCAAAATCGGCTATAAATACTGCTAACTGGGAAAACGTCGTGGGGTCGGTGCTGCGGTATTCTTAGCTAAGACTCGGAATTTATTAATAATAAATTATGAGAATAAAATTTTACCGGACAAATGAGGCCTTGGGTTCAGGACTAAATCGTCATCTGGGATCCTGGTTATCATACTCTCATTGGTTTGGCGCTGTAGGTTATACATTTGAAATTTTCTGAAGTTCAACTGTTAATCTTGACCAGTTTGGGAATCTTATACTGGTTGGTGTGTTCCGGAGTAGGAAAGTTCGTCTAACCTTACGTCGGGTGCATTTGTGCGTGTGTGGGTGTGCGGGTGATGCCTCATTCTCTCGGATTACTATCATATCGGTGAAGCTCTGGTTATTTGTGCACGGAATGATTTATCGATTATACATAAAAATGTAAATATTCATACTATTCTCGGTATGCCTGGTAGGATGGCCGTGTCCCTGTGTGTATCCACTAGCGTTAGTCAGCTACTTGGATTTTTCTCCGAAATGCCATCGCCTTGATATAATCGATTTCACATAGATGTATTTCACAGTTATAGCGGTTCGGTATTCTGGGAGGTAATTGTTTTATTCCTTTTTAACTAAATTATTTGTTAGCTTTTCAGTAAATTATTGTCACATGGGCATATCTTTTTGGAGCGACACGATCGAAATTGTATACATGTAGTCGCGTTTTCGATTTACTGGGTTAAGCTGATTTTTTGCAGGACCAGATTTAGCGGCATATTCACGTGAGTAGTTGACTATGTAAAGCTAAGTTTAATTTCTTGCAATTAAGGAGAGCTGCCAAAAACCGGATATTTTTGGTCATTATCTATTGGTGGAATTAGCGAGCCTACTGAGATATCAATCCGTACTCCTGATTTTCCATAGAGGAACTTGTGGGTGGGCACTGGGATGTGTTAAATTTACGTTTAAAGCTAACAAACCCAATAAAATTACGTGTGGTTAATTCGCTCAGTGATGTTAGTGGATAGTCAGAACTATTGGTTATAGAGGATTTCTGATGGGTATGGATGGCTTGAATTCATAATTGTCAACCCAGTGGAAATGGAAATGTGCGTCTTTCGTGTTCGACCTAAGTATAATCAGGATGACATTCTTCCCTTGGGTTTTACGGTAACCTTCTAAAATTATTAAAATTGATTTTTATCGATTAGGAATTTGAACGTTTATTTTAGATGAAGTACATCTCTATAAAGTGATAGTTTAACTATGGTATCCTTTCCAAATCTGCCCGGATTCTGCTTTTACAATATAATTGGAAGTTGTCGGGATCCAATTTGATTTCATTATTTTTCGCCTGTGGAATGTTTGTTGTGATGATTATGATTAATTTACTTTTGGTGTATTATGTTTGTACGGTAATTCTTGTTGTTAAGTTAATTATATTTTCCTATGAGATAGTTTCTTATTATATTTATGATAAATTAATGTGGACTTATTGCACTTTACCAATGATTGGTTTTATTGGGAGATTCCTTTTGTTTATGATTGATTAGTCAGATTTTTATTTCAGCCATCCCCCATTTTTAATTTGAAATTTATATCCCTTTAATTTTCCCTTTCCTATTAATGGATTACCTTTTGTTTAGGGCATAAGATTAGAAGTTACAACGACTACCGTATTCGCCTTAAGAAACTACCTCGTTTTACTCTTCGTTCTATGTGATTATATTGACTGTAGATATTAAGCAATGCAGTTTATAACAGCTACCTTATGTTATTTATTTGCTCGAGCAGCTTTATCGACTCTCAATATGGTATTAAAAGTTTCTAGTAACCGCATTAACTCAAGTAATGTTATTGACTCTCAATTAGAAGTTTAGGATAATGCGAATTTATAACTATATTTCGGTCAATTTTAGTTAAAATACACATATTAAGTTCACAACAACGATTTCATTTTTTCTATTTCCCCGTTACCTTTCCCTTGATTGACCTTAGGCGCATTGTGTTCATATTATATTTAGTAAGTGCCCACTGGACTACTCGTGTGATAATTTTGAGCAGTGTGTAGAATAATTTAGGTCGAATTTAAAGAAAACGAGAGACGAGGAAGTAGCCAAAAGACCACTTCCTTATTTCTCCTTTCTTCTATACGGGATAATATTGACGTTCCAGCCCCTGCGTTCCGCACGCCCGGCCTTCACGGACACGAATCATTGACGATATTCCACGCACTTACACGAGTTCGAATAAAATGTGATTTTAATGACTTGTGATGTGTCTTTGGCTGTGGGCCGGAAAAATTTCGACAATTAAAATTATAAAGAAAGTAATTTTTGGTATTATAAATAATTTATTAATATTAAAAATAACATAACAATTACTTGATCAAAACATAACGAAATAAAAATACCACTCTCCCCAAGTCGACATCCAAGCAGAGCTCTATTGAGGTTGCGAAGATGTGACGTGGAGAGAGAGTTTCAAAATAAAACTCACACTTACATCAAGTAAATTGATTCAAGTTTGAAAAACTGAAAAACGATTAAAATTGTGTAAAAATGAATCGGTATATATACCTATTTTTTGGCCCTAACCTTGCGTGTTCTTTTTGATGTAGTAAAACAAAATTCGACCTTGGAATTTTATAGTGTATTCTAATCTTAATTTTTATTATTTTGCAATTTTATTTGATAATTTTTCTTTTAAAATTTTTATTGAATTATTTCTAATTCAAATTCTTTGAATTTTATTTCATTTTATTTCGCATTTTTTGTTAAATTATCAAATTTCGGTCAAATTTGTTAGGTTTTCGTGTTATGTTTATATTTATATCGTGCGGATCTTGTTGCCTTTTGTTATTATTTTAATTTATTTTTGTGTTTCTTGATTTTATATTCAACTGTTTTCTTTCTCATATTTTTGTATGGTTAGTTGGTGTTTTATGGGTCCGATTTTAAATCTGCATGTTGTATTTGCTTGTGTATTACCGATTTATCTAAACAACTCTCAAGGCCGTTTGTGTTCTGGCTCAACAATTATTATTATTATTATTATTATTATTATTAATCTAACATCTTTATTATTATTATTATTATTATTATTATTATTATTATTATTAATATCACTAGTACTATTATTAATATGAGTATTATTATTAGTATTACCGAGGTCATTACTATTATCGTTGAATATTGTCATTAGTTCTATTAACGTGGTTCTCGTTTTCATCATTATTAACATCATTATCATTACTATTGTTATTATGGTAATACTACTATTGTTATTGTTGTTAGGGTTATTATTATTATGATTATTATTATTAATTTTATTACTATGATTATTATTATTATTACTTAAATTTGAGTTATTTCGATGGTTACTACAATTTTCACCATGACTTTTATTCATTTTATAGTCCAGCGTGAATCACCCAATCGCATACTATCCCACGAACTCGATATAGCCAGAATATTAACACAAAAATAACTTCAAGGAATAGGTTTTCACCCATATGATTTGGTAGATGACCACAACGAGAATGTCAGAGTCTGGTAAAGGAGTTTAGATGGCCCGTAACGAGTTACCCTGGGAACAATTTACCGTGTTAGTATATAATCATTGATTCAAATGCTATCATTCCCACATATCTACCCAACCTGTAGTTAAATCCTATCTTTCTTTTCTAGTTAAAAATCACCAAGCCAACTTCGAGAAATTCAGGAGGGACGTCGCCAAGTACCATGAAGAGGCGATGAGTCAGTCCCAGCGAGCGGAGTCCCTTGTGCGGCGTTTTAGGCGCATGGAGGAAACGTGGATCCGACCGGATGAAGCTAAGAAGCTTCATTAACAAATAGCTCAGATAAAGCAGCTATATGAAGAGGAGTTGACTCTCTCCAGGTCCCTCAAAGTGAAAAATAGGCAACAGGCCTACACCATAGCGGCATTGGAAACTAGGCTTCAGATCCGCACTGACCTCACTACTAAGTCTACGTATGCCGAAACAGAATTGTTTCCGGCTATCGATATGGATATAACTGAGGAAAAGGCCTCTACCTCGGCACCTCCTCCAGAGGCGTCTCCCGCAATAGACGCGCCGACTCGGAAGCGACCGCCACCCTCTAAACCTCAACCGGGCAAGGACGAAAGAGCACGAAACAGGAAACTAAAAGAAGCCCGTCTGTTGGGGCAATTCACAAGCATTTTTGATCTTATTTGACATTTATTGTACACCAAAAAACTAATGCACCTTTGTGATCGCTTAATTATAATTTAATTTCAATAATGAATAAATGTATTGAATTAATTTTTTTTTATGAATTCACATTGTTGCCAGGTCATTGAAAATAGAGTTAGAAGGGAACCTTAATGAATGGGACAATAAACCTTCTACGGTAGTCCATGAACACACGGAAGGTTAAGGCATCAGCAGTTCTTTTAGAGGAGCTCACCTTTTGTTAACCTTCTACATATTAGTGCACAGTACCAACGTCACTTGTGATGTGCGTACTGTGTGGTGGTTGTAGCCATTCACTTGACACTCATATAAAGTTATTCTCCATAAGTACCGAGTAAATTCTACAATACAAAACTCTACAAAATTCTCACCTTTAGAAATTGTATATTAGTGACAGGTTCTAAAAGAAGAACCATTCAAAGTAGTAAATCAGTTTGGTTTCACAGCGGAAACTTATGACGCTTTAATGTGGTTGGATAAACGATATTGAGGAACTGAACGAAGTTTCTTAGCGATTTCTTAAGATATAAGCAGTTTCAAACTTATAAATTCGGAGTCAATAAAGGACCTAGAAAGTTTTCAAGAGTTATTAAACTTACTAACTCTTAGATTAGCGACTTTGGAAGGCAGAATGATCTACAGGGTGGGTTTCTGTATCAAGCACACATGAAACATTACTAATTCGGTTGGCAACTTGGCGAATGAGTTATGAAAAGGAGACGAACGTGGAAACCCTTACTGGGTGAATTACGTCAATAACAGAAATGAAAAGAACAGCATTAGAAGAGTTGTATCGATTTAAGGAGAAATCAATGTGGAAAATAAAAGAAATGATAAACCATCGGGAATGGAAAGATCAAAAACTTTTGTGTTACAAAAGATCTCCTCAAAGAACTGAGTCAACTGAACAAGGTGCAAGAAATTTAGTTTGTGAAATATGCAAAAGTGCGCATTTTCTAAACCAGTATCAAGATTTTCAACAAATGACTATGGACGATTTGTTAGGGATAATCAGCTGTGTGACAATTGCCTAAAAACAGGTTATGAAAAGAAACACAGTTACTGGTTGCATCGAGAGAAATCTCATGAAAAGCAAATATTAGTGAATAAAAAGCGAAATAAATGAGGTGACGTATATGTGGTTTACTCAGTCAGACAGTGAGAAGCAGAAGTATTGGATAAGTTTTGCGCACAGTTCCTGTGATTCTAGTAAAAGGTGGAAAGAAAGTGAAAATAAACGCATTACTAAATGATGCGAGTACAGAGAGCTATGTTAGCAATCGAGTAGCTTCTGAATTAGGATTAAAAGGGAAACATTAACTTATATCAGTAAGAGTAATTAATGGACTAATATAATCTGTTGAAGCGAAGAAGTGTCCATGCGGATTGAAAGTATAAAAGGGAAAATAAAAATGGATTTTATCGAATTAGCATAGGATTTAGTTGTTGAAGAAATGAGGATAATAAATTAGCAGGAAATGTGCTATTCTTGACCGCATTAGAACGGCATACACTTTCCCACCGTTAATGAGAAAAATGTGGTGGAAGTGCTTATTTTGGCGAATTAGATGGATATAATGAGATCATTAAAAGAGATAAATGGAAAATTGAATGACCCAATAGAGCGACTCACACAGCTTGGGTAGGCATTTACAGGAGGAAACAAGCCTGGAAATTTGTTCATTCATCAAACTAACTTTTGACAAACGTATTTCTCGAAAGATTATGAGTTAGTTAACCAAATGAAAAGGTTTTGGGAGATCGAAGAACTATAGTACAACAATGTTATCTTTACGACGAAAGATCAAGAAATTATTAGATTAACAAAAGAGAAAATGATTAAAAAGAATGACTATTATCAAGTTAATTTACCATGGAAAGTAGGCAAGGTTTATTTAATTGTAAATAAACTGATGGCAATAAAACGATTGGGAGGTCTTGAAGCAAAAACTAGAAAAAGATAAAGATTTGGAGGAGGAATATGAGAAGATTTTGAAGGATCATGAAATTTAAACCTATGTAAGAAGAATGAGTAAACAAGAAGTGACAGAAACTAAATGAAGGCAGATGACGAAAGTTCGAATAGTGTTCGACGCAGCTGCGAAATATAATGGCAGATTCCTTAATGATTTCATAGAGACAGCGCCAAAACTGCAAAATGATTTGTCCGATATCCTGTTGAGATTCCAATGATTTAAAGTAGCAATAGTTTGCGACATTCCAAAAATGCATCTTCAAATAAGAGTCACAGAAGAGGATAAACCATATTTAACGATTTTATCTAGAGAAAATGAAAAATAGTTCAATTTGAGTTTGCAAGACTAGGTTTTGGGTAGAATTCATCACTGTTTTCAGCACAATATGTAACACAAGAGCATGCGTGAAGACATGCAAAAGGTTATGAAAGAGCGTCAGTAACCATAATAAAATCTACTTATATGTTGACAGCATTGACTCTGTGGAGACGGAGGATAAACGTTGGCTCTTAAGAAAGATCTGAAGTTACTTTGGGAAAATGGAGGTATAAAAGCACGAAAATGGATGTAAAATTCTTCAATAGTAATGAAAACAATTCCTGAAGAAGAACGAGCTAAGTCCTTAACGATAAAAGAAAATTCAACAATCACGATCAAAACATTAGGAATGTATTGGGTTGCCAGTGAAGACCTATTTCGGTTTGAAGGAAGAAATGCCAATAATGAAAACACCACGAAAAGGAGTATATTTAGTTGGATAGAGCGCATAAGTGAATAAGTGTGAATTGTTAAACCATATAACAATTCCGAGAAGACTAGTGAGAAAACAAAATACAGTCTACTCCGCGTATAAGAATATCGGATATAGGAATACTCTAATTATAAGAATAGCATTTATGTGTCCCAGATTTTTTTGGAAATTTTTCGCAGTGTAACTCCGCTTAAATGAATATCGAATATAAGAATAATCCGCATATAAGAATATGAGTTGAGATTGATTTTCGATTTGTACTCCGCTTAAGTGCATATTTACAGCGTATTAAGACAATAAACATCGTTATATATGGGCATTTTGACGATTGTTTATTGAAAACGTTTGACTTTTGTTATATCGAAAAAATACTACATAGTAGTATCATGAATAGTGCTTTCTAAAGAAATATGCTTACAATTGAAAAAAAAACTACAAGTTAAAATCAAAAAAGCAATCTGTTATTGCTAAGTAGTTCAACAGAAGTCAGTCGACTATTTCCAAAATAAAGAAAGCAGAAAAAGAGATTTACAATGAAGCGCTAACCAAAAGGAATCTGAACCGAAAAAAGAAAACTTAAAAGTCCATAAGAAGAAGTTGCCAATGCACTGATGGAATGGTTTTATCAAATGCCTCAGCAGGATGCTGTGATCAATGATCCATTAATGATGGAGAAGGCGCAGCAGCTAGCTGTGATGCTTGGCTGTACATCATTTGTTCCAACAAATGGCTGACTAGTGCGTTTTAAAATTCAGCATAACATTACGTTTATGAAGATTGGCGGGGAAGTAGCTGCTGCAGATCATATCGGTACCTAAAATTAAATTACCAACGTCTTGCCTATCTTGATTGAACCGTAAGATGCATCCGATATCTTTAATGGCGACAAAATAGGCCTATTCTAGAATGCGGCGCTCTCTGGAACATTAGTTATCACTTGTACTCAACCAACTGGTGGAAAGACGCCGAAAAAACAAATGAATGTGCTTCTTCTCTGCAACCGAAACGAAAGCATACGTAATGGGGAAATTGCAAATCCATGGACAGCTCAAGAACATCAAAACTGGAGTTTGTACCACCAAACACAACATTTGTTATACAGCCGCTGGATCTAGGAATCATTCGCACCATGAAAGTCCACTACAGAACACACGTGATTCGGCAAATGCTTCAGGCCATCGAAGAATGATGCTCAATTATTGAATAAGCACCAGCTAAGATCCGAAACTTTTTCACAAAAGCTGGCTTTCAAACTGTTGGTTTGAACAACAATGAAGATGATGTTCTGCTGAGCTAGGAGAAGCAATCACACAAGAAGGTTTTGAAGCTATTGTAGACTGTGATAACAAAGTCACATGCCATGCCACGTAAACCGATGCTGAAATTTGCTACCAAGCGCCAAAATAAGGATGATGACAACGACTCAGAAAAGCCTGAAGAGGAGACCTGCAAAGTAACGCACAAAGAAGATTACATTCGCTGGCAACGGTTCATCATCACCTGGAGCAAAATCTTACAGATTACAACGACTACTATGCAATTGCAGATAAGATCGAGAAAACCGCATCCAAAAATCGCACCCAGCTAAAAATTACAGTTTTTTCTAAATAATAAGAGCATAATTATGTGTGCCTTGATATTTTTACGTTATTAAATTGACAATAAAAAAATTCTGTGAATTTTTTTTAGCAATATTAGTCTTATTCCGCATATTGGAATACTCGGCATCTAAGAATGCCTATTTGCTGGCCTGGGCGAATTCTTATAAGCGGAGTCGACTGTAACCTGTGGAGTTTACATTTGTTTGTGAATGCCTCTATTACTCCCTATGTAGTTGTTTGTTATCATCAGGAAGAAGGAAAGAAAAATGTAGAGATGAAATTTATAGCGGCAATAGTAAGAGTTTCCCCTATAAAATAATAAGCATTCCACGGTTGGAATTAAAGGACGCATGTTTAGGTTTGAATTTAGCCAGAAAAGTTGCAAGAGTTTTACAACATGAGTTGACTAACGTGGTGTTTTGGTCTGATAGTCAAGACACACTGTGCTGAATTCGCTACCATTCGAGATTGTAGAAAACCTTTGTGGCTAATCGAGAAAGCGCAATACAGAGTGAAACAAATGCTTAGCAATGGTGTTACGTAGTAACTAAGAATAACCCAGCTGATATAGGTATTCGAGGAATGTCAGCTTTAAACCATGCAAAAGGCCGCATGTGGTGGGAAAAAGCACCATTTTTGAAAGAAGAAGAGCAGTATTGACCAAAACCCTATTTAGAGAGCGAGGCAATCAGGAATAGAGAAAGAAAACAAGCAACATTTATCACAAATTTAAAAGAAGAAAAATAAGGAAAGTATAAAGTCAACTGTCTGCAACCTGAAACCTATTCATCATGGAAACGTTTAGTGAGAGTACGAGGTTGGGTGCAGAGGTTTGTGGATAACTGTGGAACGTAAAAGAACTGAAAAATGTGGAATTAACGACAGAAGAAATCCAAAACACTGAAGTAAGTTTGATTTGAGAAGAGCAAAAAGAATCATTTAAAAATGAAATACAGGAGCTACACATGAAAAACCACTGAGCAAAAAGAGCAGAATACTAAGCGATATTCGTATCTAAAATGCAGAGTTTATGGAGATAAAAGCACCATATCCGATTATTTTAAGTTCAAAACGATTGGTTACGAAGCTAATAATAAGAAAGTATCATGCAGATAGAGATCATTACGCCTGGACAAATCATCTATTAAGCAATCTGCAAAAATAAAGTTTTGAATAAAGCAAACGAAGTGAGAAATAAAGAAAGTAAAATTTGAGTGTTTTATTTGTAAAAAAAGACGGGCCTGTGGACAAACTCAGAAGATAGCGCCAATATCAGCTTAACAATTAACAAAACCATTAAGGCCGTTTGGAAAGGTTAGATTAGATTTTGCTGGTCCTTTCATAACAAAATAAGAACGAGGAAAGACAAGGCTTAAAAGGAATGCATGTTTATTTACATGATTACAGACAAGAGCAGTATATCTGGTGTTGGTTTACAGATTAACGACAGATGCTTTCATTAAAGCCTTAATCAGATTCATTCGAAGACGAAGGAAACCAGTATTAATTTTGTCTGACAACGGAACCAACTTTGTTGGAGCTACTGAAAACTAAATGAAGTAATGGTGGATAATTATAAATTAAAATAGGAGCTTACAGCACATTAAATTAGATGGGTTTTCAATCTTCCAGCTGAACCGCATTTCGGATGAGTTTATAAAGTATTAATATAATCTATGAGAAGAGCTATGACAACCATAATTGAAAATGCAGACATCGCTGATAGAGAGCGGTTGACAGTGGAAACCAGAGTTGAAGGGATTTTAAAGATCATTTTAAAAAACATTTTTTAATGCCGAAATAATCAGAACTTTAGATGAATGAAATCAAAACGGATGAAAAGGTTAATATCCGACGACAATGGAAAAAGACTTTAAAGTTATCAAATTACGTATAAAATCTTTGGAAGGGAGAGTTTGTACAAATGTTGATAAGTAGAGAAAAGTGGAAGTTAGATAAAAAATGAGTTAAAGGTAGGCCCGTTAGTGTGGGTTCTGGATAAAGATAGCCAAACTACTGGAGTGTGGTCATTAGGGAGAATCATACAGCTTATGCCTGGAGAAGATGGTCAAACAAAAGTGTTGAAACTGTGATGCAACAAAAAATAATTAATTCGGCCTATTTCTCAACTGTGTCCATGGGAGATTGAAGGGCAGGAGCTACAGAAGGAAGCAAAATCAACGTTGGTGATAGATTAAATTTTAGAGTAGTGCTGGCAGAAAGTTAAAAGAGGGGGAATGGATAGGCGCAATATAAATTAAATTAATTAATACTAAAATAAATTAGGAATAACTTTATTTTGAATAATTATAGACGATCTTATAATTAAAATTTAGTAAAATTAAATGATGACAATAATTTGGCCCCGGTTTCTCATGATGCGGGATTATTTGAAAATACGAAAATTAGAATTTTTGAAATTAATAAAATTTTAAAATCAAGAATTGATCTTTTTTAATATTATATAAGATATATTAAAATGTTGTTTAAAGAATTGAAAAGAAAATTTAATGTGTTTGGATAAAATGTCAGGAAAAGCAGGTAAAGCTGGTAAAACAAATAGAAACCAAAGCAACACTCAAAGTTCAAGAGCTGGTCTTCAGTTTCCTGTAGGTAGAATTCATCGAAAATTGCGAAAAGGAAATTTGACTGAACGTGTTGGAGCTGGAGCACCAGTTTATTTAGCATCCGTTTTGGAATACTTAGCTACTGAGGTACTTGAATTGGCTGGTAATGCTGCAAGAGATAACAAGAAAAGTCGTATTATTCCCCAACATTGGCAATTTGCTGTCCGCAATGATTAAAAACTGAACAAATTATCGGATAATGTTCAATTAATATCCGTCAGACCAATATGAAGGATAAATCTAGTGAAGAGCTGCTATATGCCTTCAGTCTCAATCGTTCGGCTTCCATCCAAGATTTCGTGGATGCTGGTTCGGAGAAAATTGCTATCCGACAAATTAGTTATGTTATTTAGTCTGAAAAGTTAATAGCTGACGACTACAAAAAAATAAAATTTTCTAAAAATTATGAACTGTAAACTTTTATTGATTTCATCACATTAAAAATGTTTTAAAATATCACCGTTGTTAGTTTGGGTTTAAATTGTTTGGACCGTTTACTATCCTTATATATAACTTTAGCTTGGGTAAATAGTAAATTCACCATCACCATTTTCGAATATTGTGTCATGACTTTTCCACCTTTTGTTTATACGAGATCTTCGTCGTTTATTCAGAATCTGTTGAGGTGTTAGTTTCTGTATTGGGGATTAAGGAATTTTAGTTTTATTTGGCTTAGAACTTTTGCTACACTAAGTGTTTATTTTCTAATTTCATCCTTTGCATGTATTTTCAATGTTTGCAGTGTCTTTTGATCTTTCATATGTTACATCGTTTGCTGTTTTCATACCAAAAGAACCAATCCTTTTAACAATTGGAAGCGCATAACTTCCAATTGTTTGTAACAAACCAGCACCATATTGGTACCAACAAAATATTGTAATTCACAACAATTTTGTCAACTCCAAAAAGTATTTTACACATTTGTTGGGCCAGAACACAAATAGCCTTGAAAGTTGTTTAAATGCATCAGTAATACAGCACGAAAACCCAACACCAAGATAACTTAAAATATAACATACAACACCAACTAAACATTTTAAAATCTGAGAGAATATAAATAAATATAAAATCAAAAACATAAAAGTAAAATAAAATAAATACAAAATGCATCAAGAACCGCACGAAATTTACATAAAAAATAACATAATAACAAGAAAATTTTACCGTAAAATGACCATTTATATAAAAGTAAAAATTAATGAATTAAATGAATAAAAACAAAATATTTTTGGCTGAATAAATTTAATTAAAAATGTTAAAAATAAATTACCAATTTAAATTAAGAAATTAATAAAAATGTAATTTAGATAACACAAATAATTTCGAGGTCGAATTTTGTTTAATCGCAATAAAATTAACACACAAGGTTAAGGTCAAATTTTAGGTATATATACTGACGTGTTTTCACAAATAACAACTAAAAATTACACAAAATTTCATTCTTACTTTGCAGTCTTAGTTTTTCCGAAAATTAGTTGGTGTGTATAACTAGCTGAGAGCCGTGCATTCCGGCAATTTTTGCCTGAACACGACCACTTTCGGCTAGTGTATGATTATTGATTCGAATTTACGACTTCAATTTATGGAATTTGCACAATGATTTTACGAATGGTATTTATGAAATACTCACAACGCTTTTATGTATTGCCAAGTGTCGTGTTTGACCGAACGAATTTAATGTGGACGATGTAATATGCTGAATAAATATTTTCAACCAACAACCTATGTGCATCGAAGCTTTTATTTCAACTACTATGGTAAAATTTATTTATTTATTTTTCGGCCTACAGACAAAACATATTGCAAATTAGTAAAATTACACATAACTATCGACTGTGTAAGTGCGGTGTAAGTTCCGGCTTGAGAACGCAGGTACCCAAACGTCAAATCACTGAAAGAAATAGCGAAAGAGAGTAGCTTGAAAGTGGGTCTTTCGGCTCAACTTTCTTGCACTTAATTTCGATAAAATCGACAAAATTTTTTTTAACAACATTCGGCTCAAAACCATTAACACCGAGTAGTCCAGTGGGCACTCATTAAATATAACATGAACATACATAGATCTTAAGGACCAAGAGAGGGAAAGGGTAGCGGGGAACATTGCGAAATCGTTGCAACAGTTAAAATGAATAGCCATTGGAAAAGATTAATCCGAACGACCAAAATCATGAAAAATAATGTTTTAAGAATTAAATAAATTATGTTGAATTGAAACGGGAAATATGGGCAGAACGCTGCGCAAATTTTCGGAAATCATTAAAACATTCATCATGAAACTATAAAATAAATTTTCTGAGTTAATTAAAACACTTATAGAAAATAGAAAAGTAAAAGTGAAATGTTGTTCAGTTGTTAGTATAACATTCTCTTGAAACCATAAAATAAGGGCGGATCGGTACTCAAATTTTCCGAGTTAATTAAAATACTTATAGAAAATAGTAAAGTAAAAGTAGAATGTTGTTCAATTGTTAGTATAATATCTTTATAAAACTGTAAAATAAGGGCGGAACGCTGCTCAAATTTTCCGAATCAATTAAAATACTTATCATAAATAGCAAACTAAAAGTAGAATACGGCTCAATAATTGATAAAATATCCGGATAAGACCGTAAAATAAGGGCGGAACGCTGTTCAAATTTTTCGAATTAATTAAAATACTTATCGAAAATAGTAAAGTAAAAGTGGAATGTTGTTCAATGGTTAGTATAATATCCTTATAAAACTGTAAAATAAGTGCGGTACGCTGCTAAACTTTTTCGACTCAAGGAAAATACTTTGTCGAAAACTGAAAAATAAGGATGGATTACGGATAAATTTTTATATAAGCAAAGCATTTACACAAAGTTGAGGAATAAGGAAGAATCCCTACACAAAAATTTGATAATAATAATGATAATGGTAAGAATAATGGTAATTATAATAATAATAATAATAATAATAATAATAATAATAATAATAATAATAATAATAATAATAATAATAATAATAATAATAATAACAATAATAATAATAATGATCATAATTAGAATAATAATAATAGTAATAATAATAATAGTAGTAATAATTATAACTGTGATGGTAATTATAGTAATAAGAATAATAATAAATGTAATAGTAGTAACAATTAATAAAGGTAATACATAGAATAGTAACAATGATAATGCTAGTAATAATAATAGGAAACATAGTAGTTATAATAGGGATAAGGGTAAGTGAGATACGGTGCAGATATTTAACATAACGAAGTGTTTACAGGTCATGGTAAAAATCGATAATACGAACAATGATAAAAAGAACTATGGGAATAGACATAAAGATAGATGATATGAGAGTATAGGTTAACATGTGAAGGAGATAGGAGAATAATGGGACCTAAAAATCGAAATCGAGCACAGGCCTTCTATTGGCAGCTCGTTGGACCCATGGATCGTTCGGTCAATTATAGCATTTGTAATAGTGCTCACTTTTTGCGGACGATCTACCCACTCCAACACTGTTCCAACGTTGCTTAGCAACAGGTGCCGAGTGGTAAGCGAAAGATATTTGTATGGGATTGTCTGGGTAACAACCATATAGTTTCAAAATATCAACACCCAGAAACCCACCACATTTAAAAATCGAATTCGCACTTTAGAAAATTGCAAATAAATATATTTTTAAATTTTTTATGGTAAAATTTAGTGTATTACAGTGAAATAACTTTGGTAAAATAATTTGTAGTATTGTTTAATTCAATTCACTGTAATGTTTTATAACTTTAATTCAATTTGACGAAATAATTTGTTACAATTTGAAGAAATACGTTATAACTTGACTGCAATTTGATAAAATATTTATCTTTTCTATACAATAATGTTTTATAACTTCGTTGCAATTTAATAAAATATTTTATTAATTGTTGTAATATTTATGTACTTTGCTGCAATTAACTGTAATATTTTCTTATTTATTAGAACTTGATAAAATAATTTATCATTGTTATTAAATTTGAAGAAATATATTATAACTTGGGTACAACATTATATATCTTACCTGAAGATAAAAATTTGAAATTTAAAAATTGATCTAAGACAATAACACCCCCATTTGTTACCTATACAGATTTTGAATCTATATTACCAAAAGATGACATGTTTAGAGCTCAAACTAAAATTATTCTGGTAGCAATTCAATGACACATCTAACAAAATGTATCGTGGCTTCGGACTTAAAACGATTTCGTGTTCATATGTATTATTTAACTTTCGCTTAAGACATCACCTGCTTCCACGACTAGATGGTTGAAAACATGAACCATGTTGGGTCTTCAGAAGGTGACATGCGCTTCACTAACCAGATCTCTTTCGGCCTTACTCGTTCTGTACCATGTCTGGCAAAACAAGTAGTAGTTAATGTATAAATATTTTTCTATCTTGCATTGTGTTGGGCAAAAACTAAGGTTTTAAAGTTTTTTGTTTATATGGCACAACATCCGATAAACTTTGAAGCGCCCAAATTCCAAATGGACGAAAAAATTATCAAATATAGACTATTTAGCATTATATAATACAAAAAGTATAAAAAGGGAGAAAAGATGCAAAATATATGTAAGAACTAAATAAAAACATTTAAAATGAATTGAAAATCATTAAAAACTAACAAAATTAGCCAATTTCTCCACTTTGGTTCCAAATTCATCGAAAACGCTTGTATTCTAGAAAATAACTATGAGAATTAAGCCTGGAAAATAATTAGAAACATTAATTTTAAAAAATCACGAAAATCTGTAAATCAGGAAAAAAGTGATGAGATCTGGTAAAAAACGTGTAAACGTTTGTTTTACTGCATCAAAAAACATGCGTATAAAACCCCTCTATATAGGTCGATGCCAGATTTACATAATTAATGCTATTTTTAAAGAAAAAGTTTTAAAATCTTTAGAAGAACTGTACCAACTTCCGAAATCTATTTAGAAGTAAGGAAATATCGACATTTTGTTTTGATTTTGTGATTTTAATATATATTATTTGATATTAGATTCTAATAGAATGCAATTAAACTTGTTTTTTTATTATGCAAAATCTTTGGAAATACCCTACTTTGAGTTATTTTTGATTTGATTCATAAATAGATGTTATGTATATCAAATGCCAATTTTCAAATTATATGATTTGATTTTTTTTGAAATCTTAAATTTTCTAATAATGTATAATATCAAAATAGTTCCTCGCATCGATCAAGTCCCAAGAAAGCTTCGCTACCATGGTATTTGATCTATGCGAGATGCCTCATGACCCGATCCCCATTATGATCAATAATATGAAATCACACAATACCATTATTAACCATTCATTGTAATTATTGTCTTGATTATCATTTTTGATTATTATTATGCATAAATTACTAATTATATGTTCATTATTATTAATCATTATAATATGCCACTTGTTAACCATCTGATCGTCTAAATGCGTGCATGAAATCAAAATTAAATTCTCACCAACTATTCTCGAACTAGTACTTCGGTGTTGGAGGTACTCGTAGTGAATTGAAGTTCGCCGGGTCAGATCTCCTTTCCAAGAACCTCAACGTCAAACCCTCAGTTGAGAGTGAATGATCATGAGGAAGGAGTAAATACGACATAAAATTGGAAGAAGAAAATGTCATTAGCAAAATGAAAACCAGAAAGAAATAAAAATATCAAATGAAAAGAAATTTAAATAACTAACATCAGTTCAAAATAACTTATGAATTTCTAATGGATAACAAGAACAAGCCAACAAAAGAAAAGAAAAGAAAAATGAAGGCTTTATCCCAGGTAGACAATTTGAATATGAGTACCTAAGTTAATAATAAGAAAATAAGTTCAAAGATCGTTTTTATTTGAAAGACTTTTTTTTTATCATAACAACTTTTCAGGATTTAATAATTTTAGGTACCATTTTGTGGATTTACTTGTTGACGAAATTTTTTTTTAACATTAATTATAATCATGAATAATTTTAATTTAATTTTTTTGATTTTTATTAATTTGCATCACCGAGAGAAACCAACCCCAATGAAAACCGAGGTCTAAATCACTCTAAACCATGATGCCTGCCAACTGAATAATACGCACGAAATTCGGAAAAGAGGAGAAACGAAATTGTTAATGCTGCCGATGTTTTAATAAAAATAATGTCAAATTTTAGTTTGTTAAAAAGCGGAAAATGAAATAGAATCATGATTCATTATTTTCATACTTTAATTTTTATTCAACAAATAAAATTCCAGAAAAGTCATATAAAATTAACATGAAATAGCAATAGAAAATCAATAGAAAAGTTAATACTAATCCCGCAAGAATATCGATTAGAAAAAATTTTCTTTTATAAATAATTATAACTCCTTCAAGTATTTTCTATTCTGATAGAACCCGCCAGGAGCAAAGAATCAGGCATTCAACATGTCGTAAAAATTCCAACCAATTCACCTGATAAATTTTGACTGAAAGAATTGTTATTACTTAAAAATTGAAATCATTATTTGAAAATCATTGTCTGGTTTGAATCTTTAGAATGATCTTTTTGCTCGAGTTGATGCGGGTAAACCTACCAAAGAGTCTAAAGACGGAGAATAACATGATTAAATTGATAAAGATTTTCTAACTTGTGAAATACTTACTAAGCCAAGATAATTATCTTTTTGTCCGAAAAATATGACGATAATAACTCCAAATAGGAAAAAAATCATAGAACTGCTGATTGAATCAAAAGGGAAAATCAATAAAATTGACTAAAATAATTCCACAATATGAGTTGTGGTGCAAAAACAGGAAATTCCAATTTATTTTTAGAAAGGAATTTCTTGTTTAAATCTATTATTTTTGGAGTTTGAATTCTGGGATTTTAAGGGGTAAGGGATGCGAATTTCCGAATTTCGATCACATTTTCGATTAAAAGCATGTTATTAAAACCTTATAAATATGTCACTCGACCGAACTACTACAGAAATAAATAAATTAAACCAAAAACTCAACGAATTTTACCGAGTTCTACGCAACGCTAAAATCGCTTCACAAACCATTATGGTGGGTTTCGGGGTGTTGATTTTTTGAAACTATATGGTTGTTACCCAGACAACCCCATACAAATATCTCTCGCTTACCACTCAGCACCCGTTGCTAAGCAACGTTGGAACTGTGTTCGAGTGGGTGGATCGTCCGCAAAAGTGAACGCTATTGCTAATGCTATAATTGACCGAACGATCCATGAGTCTGTTGGGGTATCACGAAAAATCACAGTAAAATTGATAAAACACAAAAATGATAAAAGTGCAATATTAATTAAAAAATTTATAAAAAATTCGAAAGTAATATTGATCGGGGGAAATTGGTATGGTTCAACGCCAAATTGAGAGACGAGTCCAGAAATAATAATAAAAATTTAGTGAGGGGTCCCTAGAAGATGATATAAGATAAAAAAGGAAATTAATTAAGAAAAATTAATTACTAATGGGTAGCCCGAGTCAATGGGAAGCCCGAGTCAATGGGAAGCCCGAGTCAATTGGAAGCCCGAGGCAATGGGAAACCCGAGAGATGTGGAGAAGCCGAGAGATGAGGAAAACCCGGCGCATAGACGGAATAAGATAGCAGGGTAAATTAGCCTAAACAACATTAAATGGGCGCCACTGAGTTACGGAGAGGTAATTATTTGGTAATTAGTAATTTGGTAATGGACCAAACGTTGTTGACAAATGTCGGTCTGGAAAGTAATTATTATTGATAATTTAATAACGTAGAAAATATTGTTTGACAATCGTCGGAAAACAGTCTGAGCAGGAGTATAAAAGAAAGAGGAAAAAACAAGAAAGGACAGTCATCATTAACCAGATACGAAAAACGGTCATTATTACCCGATATGAAAGACAGACATTATTAACCAGACACGAAGACCAGATATTATCAACTAGAGTGAATCGACGTGAACGAGCAGTAACTAGGTTAGTAGAGGAATCCAAATCAAAGTTACCTATAAGAAAGGGTGGTTCTCCCTTGGACAACCTACCTAAGGTGCAAATCAATTAGTGAAATTGTGATTACAAACATTGAAATAAAACGGATTGATCTGTCATTGTGATAGAATGCAAATAAAATTATTCTGTGTTGGGTTTACTTATTTGATTGAAAAAGGACACGAGGTGTCAGAAGGAACCGACTTTCAATAATAATAACCCAACAAGTCTAACGAGCTGCCGATAGCAGGCCGGTGCTCGATTTCGATTTTTAGGTCCCATTATTCTCCTATCTCCTTCAAACGTTAACCTATACTCTCATATCATTTATCTTTACGTCCATTCGCCTAGTCCTTCTCATCGTTGTCTGCGTTGATGATTTTTATGGCCTGTAAACCCTTTGTTATTTTAAATAAACACAGTACATCTCTAACCCCTATCCCTATTATAACTACAATGTTCACTATTATTATTACTAGCCTTATCATTGATACTATTATATGTATTACCTTTATTAATTGTTACTACTATTACATTTGTTATTATTCTTATTACTATATAAATACCATTACATTTATTATATTACTACTATTCTTATTATTAATATTATAATTATTATAATTATTATCATTATAAGTACCATGATCATTATTATTATTATTATTATTATTATTATTATTATTATTATTATTATTATTATTATTATTATTATTATTATTATTATTATTATTATTATTATTATTATTATTATTATTATTATTATTATTATTATTATTATTATTATTATTATTATTATTATTATTATTATTATTATTATAATTATTATTATCCTTACTACCATCATTATTATTATCAAATTTTTGTGTAGGGATTCGTCCTTATTCCTCGACTTAAAAAAATACTTTGTTTATATAGAAATTTAGACGTAATCCATCCTTATTTTTCAGTTTTCGACAAAGCATTTTTCTTGAGTAGAAAATTTTTTGCAGCGAACCACCCTTATTTTACAGTTTTATAAAGATATTATACTAATTATTGAACAACATTCCACTTTTATTTTATTATTTTCTATAAGTATTTAAATTAATTCGGAAAATTTGAGCAGCGATCCGCCCTTATTTTGTGGTTTCAAGAGACAATTATACTAAAAATCGAACAAAATTTCACTTTTCAAAGTTACCTATCAAAAAGGATGGTTCTCCCTTGGACAACCTACCCTAAGGTAATCAGAGTCATACGGTGGTTTAAAGGTGCAAATCAATTAGTGAAATTGTGATTACAAACATTGAAATAAAACGGATTGATCTGTCATTGTGATAGAGTGCAAATAAAATTATTCTGTGTTGGGTTTGCTTATTTGATTGAAAAAGGACACGAGGAGTCAGAGGGAACCGACTTTCAATAATAATAACCCAACATTTTGGTGAGCCCAACTTGATAGAAAGTCGGCGGAGAATAGTGCTGAAAATAATTGAATTGTTAAAAAGAGACGACGTGATCGAAAGTCGGCGGAGAATAGTGCTGAAAATAATTGAATTGTTTAAAAAGAGGAAAACTAGAAAAAAAAGAGAAGAGTGTCAGAGCAAAAATAAACTGAAAAGAGAATAAATTATTGAATTAAAAGAAAACTTTCAAATTATTGAGAAACTTCGTGATTCATTACGACAGAATTTATAAAGAAAATTATTATAGAATACATTCCAAAATTAAAACAAAAGGTAATATTAATAATTGTAACATTTTAAAATTCAGACGAGAAAAAGTAGTACAAAAAAGATTTTATTATTTGAGAAACCAGAAGCAATCAGAAATAATGGCGAGCAATTCCAATAATAATGATCAAACCCGATGTCTACTGTGACAACCCCTGTATCCAATGTCCAAGTAAATATGTCTGCCACTCTTAGTAATGATTATGCAAGTTGTCAGAAACTACCTGTTCAACAATATGGAGGAGATCTTGTCGAATTTGTTGATTTTATGGCTGATTACTACATGTATGCCACTGCTTACGGATGGAGCCAATTGATTATGGTGCAACGGTTATCATTATATTTAAAAGGAGCAGCGAGAGAGGCTTGGCAACAAATTGATAAAAGACTCATTGCCAATGATTGGACCAAGTTGAAAGATGCCTTAGCAGCGAAATTAATTGGTGGTGATATTAAACGAATAATGCGCCAAAAGTTTTACAATCGAGTGCAGAGGCCAGACGAGTCGGTAAGTGAATTTGCTTATCATTTGACAACCCTTGCAGAGAAAGCTTTTGAGATTAAACCCGAACAAGTTGATGTGGCGAAGCAAGTGAAGGAATTGTTGCAAGACCAATTTTTGACAGGAGTTTGAAAAGAAATTAAAAAGGCCCTATGTTATGTAGATTTCAACAATTTTGATGAGCTAATTAAGAAGGCTATGAAGATTGAATTGAATTTGAAAACTACTCAACCAAAAGCAGAATCGTTTACAACTATTAATGAATCGAGAGACAGATCAGTATCGCCAATCAAAAATAATTTATTCCAGAAATCTACCAGTCCATCACCAAAATTTAGAGTAAAGTTTGAACCAAGAAAATCTACAAATAGTCCAAACGAGGAGCGAGAAAGACCAGTTCAGTGTAGTCATTGTCAGAAATTGGGATATAATATAAATCAATGCTGGTTTATAAACAATTCCCGAAGAAGTCCAAGTCCTGTCCAGTGTGATCATTGCCAGAGAAAGGGACATAGTAATAGTCAATGTTGATTTAAAAATGAAGAGCAACAAAGTCCAAAGAGGATGTGGCCAGATTGGTTGAAAAGCAATGGTGGGAAAAGTTTTAGTAAAATAAGCACCAATATTCAGCGAATTAATGATAATATACAGTGCTATAATTGTGGAAAGAGAGGGCATGTATCACGAAATTATTTCGCAAGATCAAGATCTCCATCAACGTCACCGTCACCTCAAAGAGATAGAGTTAATTTACAAGGCCGAATTCAATGTCATTCATCTAGAGGTTATGGACATATGGCGAGGTCATGTTCCAGGAATAATGAGAGATTTCAAAAGCCAATCTTAAAGAAAATTAGATTCCAAAGTGATAAATCACTAGCAGACAACGTTGCTTTTGTGCAGCCAGATAATTTTAATAATAGAATTGAAGACAAAGTGAAACAAATGAGTCGACGTTTGGATCGTTTAATATGCAAGTTTGAATCTGATGAAGAGACGGATAACCACATGATGTATGAGTCGCAATCAGAAGCATCAGACACAGAGTTGAAAAAAAATGATGATTAAAGATGATCTGCAAAGCGAAAAGGCAATAATGATTATGTCGAGGATTAATAAATTAATAGAATTGAGAGCAACGGAAACGTCTAAAATAATGACATTATTACTGGAATTGAGTCAAATGTCACTGAGTGTACAAAGATTGAAAAGTGTAATTGAACTATGTGCTGATTATTATGAGGTGAATTTAAAAGATAGAGATGAAATAACAAATATGATGAAAATATTTGGGAAAGCTTTCAGAGAAAATAAGTGGTTAGATTTTATTTTTATTGATGTTGTAGATGAAAGTAGAAATAGTGTGATCTGTATTCGTTGTGAAATTGGAGATTATGTTAAAGATTTAAAAGAGAGATTAAAAGAGAATAATGGAAGACAGATAATAAAGGTGAAATTTAAGAATAGGTATTTAGAAGACGGTGAATTTTTAATAGATTGTGGTTTTATACCTGGAAATAAAAATAAATTGCAGGTTGCGTGTATGATTAAGGAAGAAGTAGCGGAAAAAAGTGGTTCACAAGAAATAATAAGAGATTTACAAGATGCTTTAAGTGAGTGGGATGGAGTTAAAATTACGGAGAAATTAAAATTAATTGATAAAATAGAACTAGAGGACAAGGCTAAACTAGAAATAGTACACATAATACGACCATATTTATATGATAAATCGAGGTATGGAGAAAAATTGAAATGTTTGATGCGAAGATTTGGTAGAGAATTAAGAGAAACTAGAATGGAATTAAAACCATTTATTATAGCAATAGATTATGAAGATTGGGGAAAAACAGAGTATATAGAGGAAAATTGGTGTACAAAGGTTCAGAAGTTACGAAAAAGAGCTGCAAACCAAATAGGTAAAGATGGAATTATTGTATTAATGTTCAAAGATGAAGAGTTAGATGATGATGAATATTTATATGATTGTGGATTTAAGCCACAGGAATTAGATGAAAACGGATACCTAGATGCCGATGGAAGGGCAGGGTATTTAGTAAATTGTGAAGTAGCAATAAAGGAACAGAAAGTAAATTCAGTGGATAATTCGGAGAATTCAAATACAGATATAGAGGAAGATAATGTAAACGGAATAGAGCGAGAAAAGGTAGATGAAATTTTCAGTGATAAAGAAGAAAATGAATCGAATAATAAAATTCAGGTAGAGCATTTTGAGAAACAAGAAATTTTTGAGGCACCAAGAGGTGAAATAAATAGAGAAATAATTGTTAGGAAACCTAAAACTTTATACGAGATAAAACGGAGTTTAGTGAGAATGGAACAGGAAGTTGATGAAACAAAAATAATCTTAATGGGTTTGATTAAAGCAGTATATCCGATGTTTGAAATAAAAATGGATGTAGATTATGAGTTAGGAAATTTGGTAACTGAAATGAAAAACAGACTTCCAGATGCTGTGCAAAGATTTGGGGAAAATGATAACTTTTGTGATAAGAAATTTTTGTGATAAGAAAATTTGACTAAAAATGGAATTGACAAAGAAGTAATGTTAACAAGTTTAACTTATATGGTCTTAGAAATTGGAGCTCATGCGATAGCAGAAACGGATAATTTGGGAAATTTGATAGATGCAGCGGCACGAATCTCAAATGAATATTTTATGAAGTGGGTTAAAAATAATGGAGGTTGGAAGAAGTTGAATAATGATCTTACAGTAAATGAAAGTGATGAAAAAAAATTACCATACAAACCGTTAAATGGAAAGGATAGCCCGAAGCTAAGAAAAAAGATGATATTTCTATGGGCAATAGTTATGCTCTTTATTTTTTGTACAATAACTACACAAGCTACACGGAAGGACAGCGTACGATTGCTCCCAAACAGAAATGGGAAAAATTTATTCGGTTGTGGACATGGCAGATTGTCCGGATGCATACCCAAAGAAATTAAAAGTAGAAAATGATGTAAAATATTATGTGTATCAGGAATCTGATCTACGGCGAGCCAAAGTTAGAGAATGTATTGTGAAGCTAACTAGTTTTGTGTTTTTCTGTGGTAAATGGAGCCACACATCATTGATAAAAATGCACGCTATTCCACGACCAGTAGAGGTAATGCCAGAAAACTGCTTAGCTGCGTTTCAAACAGAGGAATTAAAAATTAATCCGGAAATTAAATTAAAAGCAAAAGTAAATCACCGAATAAGAGAGACAGTTGTTGTAAAGGGAGTAATACAACAAGCTGGAACGTGCGAAGGAGAACCATATAAAGTAAATGGGAAAATTATTAAACAATCAGTGGTGATTGAAGAATATTTGACAGAATTGAGAGAATTTGAAGGAGTTTTTGATGATGAAACAGGAAAACTTCAAACGCATCCGTTTTGTAATATGAGACAAAGTAATTGCCAAACCGGAGAATCCATTCTAGTATTTGATGTTAAAACCAATGTATATAATTTAGCGCATTTGAAAACTATGACTTTCAAAGAATTAAGTGGAGAACAGTTTAGAGAAAGCCCCGATAATTTCAATATAAATTATAAATCGAATGGCAAAATTAGGTCAACTCCAGTATGGACGAGGAAAACCACACAAGTATTAATGTCGACATTACCAACAGATAGTATGCGTTTTATAAAAAAGGAGGTTACTAATAAATGTGGGCAAATGGTTTATGCAACAAATTACAGAGGTGTTTACGTATCAAAAATGATGGTGCATGAGGTGAAAACTAAAATGCACACAAATGATATTAAACTCACTCTTTTAGCAATAAAATTGATTATTTGTACCATTTTAGTCAAAACATAATGGAGAATATATATCTGGAAATGATTCTAAATGATTGCAAATTGAATAAAGAGATACTTAGAAACAGGATGGCAATGGCCATTACAAATCCAAACCTATTAGCACCCATGCTAATATCAGAAAATGGTGTATTTGCCAGAATCTTCGAAGAGGCCCTTTATAGCTACAAATGCAAAGCAGTTACAGTTAAAATTATGAAATACGAAAAATGTACAAATGAATTGCCGGTGAGTATAAACGGAAAAATGCGATTTATGGAACCCATAACAAGAATATTACTGGACGAGCATACTAAGCCAAACATTCTTCAATGCAATAGATTACTTGCTCCGTTTTATTGCTTAACACAGGATTCATGGATAGCATTACCAGATTACCGAGGAGTGAGAACTCCGGATAAATTAGAATTAACAAATCTAGAATATCTAGTAAATTTTACATCCTTAAATAAGATGGCACAGATGGGTTTCTATGCAAGCGAGGATATCGAAGAAGCTCAAAGAAATTTGTTATCTCCGTCAAAAAAGGAACGTGTAATCACAGAAATGATTGATACAATTTTGCCTAACGGGGAAGGTAAAGTCAATTATGAAAACCTTCTAACACCAGATCACTTTAGAAAGGCAACATATAAAACGATGAAAAGGATCTGGGGGAAATTTATGTTTTTAGGACAAGCATTCGTTGGATTAATTGGATTCTATGTTGTAATTATAACAATAAAAGTAATAATGTCGCAAATATTATCGGCTCATAGAATATACGTAATATCCGGATGGTCATGGAAAATAATTATTAGTTGTTTTCCACTTTTAGCGAGAGTTTTCATTACTCATCATCAATATAGAGAAATAGCAAGTTTGAGAGCACAACTGAAAACCGATCAAAAAAGTGAAGTGTCTCTATGTGCAGCAAGTGATCACAATAACGATAATAATGACGACATCATTGATAATAAAAAGGAGCAAAGATATTTTCAAAAAGGAATTATGAAGAGTGAGAAAAAGCCAGAGCTACAATTTTTATTAGAACCTATGCCAAAACTTAGCGGAATTGAAACACTTTCAAAGTGGTATTCGCCAACGTTTTTGCCAACGTCACCAAAGTATCCAACTGAAAAATTGAAAGAAATGAAACCGGTAGAACATATTCAATTTGAATTAGATAAAATTGAACCCACGAGCGCAGAAATTGAACGGAAAAACATGCTCGGATTACCATGGAGTTATGCAATGATGACGTTAGGAAATAAAGGCAAACAGCCTCGAATAAACATTCTATTCAGTGGAAGAAAAGTGGAAGATTTATTATATTCAGGTTCCAGTAATACTATAGTATCAGATGATTTGATGACAATGGAAGAGAAATCAAAGATTAAATCAACAAGTAGAGTAATAAGGTCAATGTCGCACAATGTTTTAAGTATAATTGGGAAATTAAAAGCTGAATTAATTATTGGAGATCACAAATTAATTCATTACGTGTCAGTGATGAGAAATAGTCCTGTCGGATGTTTAATTGGTATGGATGTAATGGAACAACTACAAGGAATTTCTCTTGATCTAAAAACGGGGAGATTAATGAAAGGACAAACAGATGAAAAAGGACATAAGGTGAGAGAGGTATTTTTAAATCAGACGCTAGAATTGCCAACAAGAAGTGAGGTAATATATTATGCAGATGTGTTAGATGTTTCAGAGGACGAGTGCATATTTGAACCAAATGAGAAGCTAATAGAAAGATATGAAATTCCAATGTGTGATGAAGTGGTAAAAGTCAAAGACCAAACAGTGCCAGTGAGAATAGTGAATCAAAACACAAAACCCATCCAAATGAAACCAAAAACCAAACTGGGAAAACTAACGAAGTTTGAAATAGAGAAAACCCCCAAATTACCGAGAAATATTAAAATTTACAAAGAGCCACAAGTCATTAGTAATGATTTAACAGAATCACAAAAATGGGAATTCACAGAGTTATTAAAGAAATATAAAATGGTGTTTGCAAAACACGAGTACGATTTGGGACTCACCCAAGTAATTGAACATGAGATACTATTACTTGACGAAACTCCGATTAAATTGAAACCGTATAGAATTCCATATATACATCAAGAGGAAAGTGATAGGCAGATAAAAGCAATGAAAGAGTTCAAAATAATACGAGATAGTTCTTTACCATTCTCATCGTCAATAGTAGTTGTTAAAAAGAAAGACGGCGATCTGCGATTTTGTGTCGATTATCGAAAATTAAATCAAGTTACGCGAAAGGATACATATCCTATTCCAGTTCCACAAAAAATGTTTGATCAAATCGGAGAAGTACAATTTTTCACAGTAATCGATCTTAATAAAGGTTACAATCAATTTAAAGTGAAAGAAGAAGATTAAAAAAACGGCTTTCTCCGATGGTAAAGGATTGTATGAATTTAATGTGTTACCGTTTGGATTAACTGGAGCGCCTGCTACGTTCCAGCGAGGTATGAATTTTGTTTTACGTGATATCCCACATGCATTAGTTTATATTGATGACATAATAATATTTTCAAATACTTTTAAAGAACATCTGAAAGATGTGGAAACTGTATTTAGAAGATTATTAAAAGCTAATCTAAAAATAAAACCCTCTAAATGTGAATGGGGAAAATCGGAAGTAGTTTATGTAGGTCATATTATTTCTCGAAATGGATTGCAACCAAACCCAGAAAATGTGAGAAAAATTAAAGAATACTCAATCCCTGAAAATGTAGATCAAGTTCGGCAATTTCTGGGATTAGCTAGTTATTATAGAAAATTCATTAAAAGTTTTCTCATGTAGCACAACCCTTAAATGGATTATTAAAAAAGCAGACTCAATTTAAATGGGGAAAAGCGCAACAAGAAGCATTCGAATTACTTAAAGAAAGTTTGATTAAAAAACCTATATTGAGATGCCCAAATTTTAGAATACCATTCATCTTAATGACAGATGCAAGTAATTTTGCGTTGGGTGCAGTATTAGGACAACAAGTTGAAGGTGAGAAAGATCACGTAATAGCATATGCCAGCAGAACATTAAAGCCACATGAAAAGAATTATTCTACAATTGAGAAAGAAACATTTGCATTGGTTTATGGTATAGCAACGTTTAGACAGTATTTAGTTGGCAGAAAATTTGTTGTGTTTACTGATCATAATCCGTTACAATGGTTGATGAAACATCGGGATTCAGCCAGCAAACTGATCCGATGGTCAATAGCTCTACAAGAATATGATTTCAAAATTAAATATCGAACAGGCAAATCAAATGGAAATGCGGATACGCTATCGAGAATCCCTGTAAATAATGAGAGTAAGAATAATGAAATGAATTATAATAATACAATATTTATGGCAATCAAAACCGCTAATAATTTGCAGGAACTGCAAAAAGATCAAGAAAATGATGATGAATTAAATCAATTGCGGAAACATGCCGTCACGATCAAAAAGGAAAGTAAATGGAAACATGTAGTTGACGAAAAACATAAATATATCCTTCATGATGGTTTGTTAAAATGTGTTAAAAATGAAAACTTATTAATTATGGTTCCAACCAAACATCAAACAACATTAATGTTGATATACCATGATGGAGCACTAGGTGGACATTTATCCGCTTGGAAGACATTATCAAGATTGAAACAAAAATATTATTGGGACACTATTGAATCAGATGTCAGACAATGGTGTCATACTTGTGAAGTGTGCTTAACCAGGCGAAATACGGGAAAGAAAATAAAAGTACCTTTGAAACGTATGCCAGTGCCCGGAGTGCCGATGGAAATTACTGCAATGGACATTGTTGGTCCGTTACCTGAAACAATTAATGGCAACAAGTATATCATTGTGTTCTGTGATTATCTAACTAAATGGCCTGAAGCATATGCGATACAGAATCAAAAAGCGGAAACAGTTGCAAAAATATTTTTAGAAAATATTATTTTTCGATATGGAGCACCGAAGAAATTACTTACTGATCAAGGAACGAATTTCCAAAGCGAACTGTTTATTTCAATCACGGAATTATTTCTGGATACTGAAACTTAGTACGTCGCCTTATCATCCGCAAACGGATGGTTTAGTTGAAAGATTTAATGGAACATTAATTAATATGATATCATCCTACGTGAATAGAAAGCAGAAAGATTGGAATTCTTTTATTAAGCCATGCTCGTTTGCATATCGAAATGCAGTGAATGAGAGTACCGGTGAAACACCTTTCTATCTCATGTATTTACGGCGAAACAACATGCCGGTTGATTTAAAATTTCAATCACCTATCTCACAGTACATGGATATATCTGATTACAAAGTAATTATGCAAGAAAGACTTCAGTCGGTATGGACTCAAGCTGGACTTAAAATAAGACATCGTCAAGAGGCGTATAAAGAGTGCTATGATAAATGATCACATGCTCACAATATTGAATTTAGGAGATTTAGTGTATGTACATAAACCAGAACCAGCAAAGGGTCTATCACCAAAATTACAGAGACCATTTAAAGGCTCATACATAGTATGTGATACCACTGAAACTAATCTAAAATTGGGTTCACAAAATAATAAAAAGGCAGGAACAATTATCGTTCATGCTAATCGATGTAAAAAGATGCCAGTTGCAGAGGACACTAAGTATCAATTGAGATCTAAAGACAAAAACGTGGAAAGACACCCCGCGCTGAAACAAAAGGCAGCTAAAAATCCTTCACCATTGGGATATATCAACAAAACTTTGTTCGTTGCAACACTTATGATAATCAATGTGTTAGGGTCGAATGCCACTCCATCGTTTTCAAATTATGCTATTAAAAGGATCCCGTTAATGGAAAAAGTTGATATTTATGCCACATGTACCCGGATGGTATGGATCTATCGTTGTGCACCGACCTAAGAAATAGAAATAAGTAATTTACTGAATTATTTTGAACCACCAGTGAAGTTGAATTTTAATAAAAATACTTATGTGAATCGTCAACTAACAATAAATTATGAATACCCATGGTTAATAAAACAAGTGCAACCCCAAATAAATGGTACTAAAATAATAAACCTGATTAATATTGAAATATGGACAAAAACTTTAAATAACTATGTTTCCATAGAACCAGTGTTGAATGGAATCAATATATATATTGGGAGCCCCGAAATTCCCAACAAGTGAAAATAATTTTTCAGAATTATACAATCGATAGGTTAATGTTAGAAAGTCTTTCGTGCATTATGCGAATCTAAAACTGCATCATACCTATGATATCGCAATTCATTACTACGAAAAAGTATTGCAAGATGATGGTACAGAGAGTAATGACCGGTGGGTCAAGATCTACATTAGTCAGAAATCAATTTTGTTGCAAAACGAAACAAACGGAGTTCATTTACAACTAGTTAACCAAAAACTAAATATTTCACGGCAAGCAGGTATGAATGAAAAAGTTGTGATTTATTATTATGGGAAAATCCAAGCCACGTTAACAAGTAACTTTACCTTTAAAACATTAAAATTTCAGCAAATACGATCTAAATCAATTTCAAAAATGGTAATGATAAAAATCAAGTATTACAAACGAATATCAAATTTCAATCCATGGGACATCATTTTTGTCGAAACAAGATTCATTTGAGTTGTGTATAATTCAACGGAACTCATAAAGAACACCAATTATTCACATATCTCTGATGTAAATATTCGAAAACAAAAAACAATGTTACCTTCGTTCAATGACTATATGACTAATGTGCAAATTCGTGAGAACAACACTACATCATCTTCATCTGATAACAATGAAATCATAATTGTAATTCTATCGATCAGTACAATCAGTGTGATATCATTTTCCATCATTTTTCTTCTCGTATTGCTAGCATATCTTCGAAAACTAAAGCAACGACTTGAGCGTCAATCCATGACCCAAAGACCTTGGATTGTCTATGAGGAAACAATCGTGTAGTGAGATACATTTATTTTGCATGCAATTATGATAATGTAGTAGTACAGTATAAGTATTAACTTTTTATTTTGAATAATGTAAAGATTTGCACCTTTCGATCATTGATGAGTTTGATTGGTTTTTGAGAGCAAAGAAGGGGAAGCAAAATTTGCACAGGTAGAAATTTTGGGGGCAAAGGAAATTTATTAAGGGATAAAAAAGTAAATAAAATTAGTATAAAATTCAAATTAAAATAGGTAATTAATTTTTATTAATATTATTATTTATACCGCTACCAGTTAAGGCAATATCCTTAAGGTACTCCACCTTGACTCTAGCGTCAACTTTTAAATTGAAAAAAATTAACTAACTATATTTTAGCAATGCAACAAATGCAATGGGCAAGGACAATTTATGATAGCTACCTCAAGCTACACAGGAACAATGTTGGACGAAACCCATACATCATCGAGGAAAATTTGCAGATTCCAAATTACCTGAGAGTGATTGATAGAAAAATGAAGATCCAAATATTCAGAGTGAATAGGCAATCTGGAATTAAACTGGCTGATGAAATAAATATAACGAAAACAGAAGAGTTCATGCTCCACATTATCAAGGGAAATGTTGAAATGATCGACGACAGTCAAAAGTTATGGTGGGAAATGCATCAAGGATCGTCATGGAAAATACTGAAGGAAGCAATGACCAAAAGGTTGAGAGCAGCAAACGAAAATGCACTGGTTGTGTTCGAAACCAGAACGAAAAACGAAGCTCAAGAAATACCGCAGGTAATATCAACACTACCTGTGGATGAAAGATTGTTGGCAATCACTGAACAAATGCTAAAAAGAAGAATGTCATTTTTAAGAAAAGAAATGGGTCAAGAGGAGATAAGAAGTAAGATCTTGTTTAAAGATGCGGAATATGGAACATCAGAAACCAAACAGATGGTACCGCTATCTATTGCGATAATGAATTATTATGGCAAGACAATAAAAGATGTCTACCTTACTCCAAGAGGAAAATTGCGGCATTTTAATTCACAAATTCATGGAATAACGGAAGTGGCAAGTAGGAATCAATATGACCAATATGCAATTATGAAGGAAGTTCAAAATTTGGTAGTTGGAAAAATATTAATTGGCCACGATCTTCATGCGGAAATACAATATTTAAAACTTTGGATAGACCAGTTGCATGGCATTCGAGATTTGGCAACAGCACAAGCATTAGAAAAGATCGGAATTTCCAGAAGAGGAGAAGTTTTCAAATTGAAAACTGTTGTCCAGGAGATGTTTGGAGATTAAATGCAGGTAGGCATACACTCAGCCCTCGAAGATGTAAAGAACATAAGAAGGGTATATTTGCAAATTGAGAAGCTGTGGATTGATGATGTTGAAATACCAAAAAAGCAACCGTCAAGGAAATATTCTTTGGAGGAATATCGGAAGCTTCATAACACCGCTTCAACATCAATGACCAGAATCACAGAAGAAATTGACCTCACATCAGCAGAGGATATGGAAACTGATGGTGAAATTCAAACTATTCAATTAAAATGGTCAATGGAAGAGAAGATCGAAACAATTGAGGAGAGTTTGGGTTTAATAATCCATGAACAAATTCATCAAATCCAACCAATATTCGAGCTTTGGTCAAGTATCTCGCAAAGGAACAGAAAAAGGAAAACTTCATTGAATTCATTGGAGGTTGATAGTGGAGAAACTATTGTAATAAATCAGCTTACATACAGAAAAAAGAAAACGGTCATTCATTACAAATGTGGATCAAAAACTCTGAAACTTGAAATGAAATAAAAAATAAAAATTAATGTTATTTATATTATTATTTTTAAAATATTAATTTAATAAATCTCGTCTTTTGATTTATGTCGTCCCATACAACCCATTATTATTATTATGATTATTATTTCAATATTATTGTCAGTTCTTGAGAGCCTCAGATTTCGAACTTCGGGGTCTGAGACTCACAGGAAGATTCATTCCCCATGCCTGCAGCCTGGCGTAACCAGCAGGAGGAGTGGAACGTATTAATATAACTTATAATAATTATTTATAATATCAACAAAATAAATAAATCAATTTTGAAATAAGTATTTTATAATTGAGAATAATATATCAAAATATCAACAAAATAAACAAGTCGACTTTGAAATAATTATTTTATAATATATCAACAGTTAATACAAACTTAACTCTTCCCTTTATGATCCAGTACTTCATTTTATTCAAGATTGGTTTCGTGTCAATTGTCTATAATTATTTTTATTCATAATAATAATAAATTTTTGTTCATAAATTTTTGTTCATAATAATTAAACTATCTCACCTAAATCGTTCCTCGTCTCGCTCATAAGGTGAATCCAAAGAAATATTCGATTTGTTCGTATTACTTTTAAACGCCAGTTTAAAAAAAAGCCAATGATACATACAAACACAATAAATTTGCGATGAAATATTTATTATCCTTTTTAGCATTTAATCAAAAAAGAATTATAATAAATTTTAAATTTGTTTTAAACAGTATATTTATTAAGAAAAAAAATTTTATGCAAAGACTCGGCATTTAATTGATGTAATAAATCATACTTTAAATAATATATTTCGATATTTAAATAAATCCAATCAAATTTTATTTTCCATATATTCCAAGACTTCAAATGGTAATGATGATTGATGTTGGCATGCAGAAGATTCGATGTTGATCTCAATATATTTATAAGATCAAAATACAAACATTTAAAGGTCAAAGCTTAAATAAATTATCTGAAATTAAAAAAAATTATTAAAATTTATGAAATAAAAAGATTTACAATTTGTGGATTTACCTTCTCACACACACCAGAAAGATGCAGTGGAATGAAAATCGGTCCTAATGATTTGAGAATTTATATGATCGAGTATAGTCGACAACTCTCATTCGTCGATGGAGCACTCACTGAAACATACAATGTTACAATAGTATTCACAAATTCAATTTTCTCGTTTCGGCCACTCAAAGAGTCGCCAATATTATTATTATTGTTATTATTATTATCATAAATAATTTATTATTAGCCTATGGCTAATGTAATTATATATTAAATAATTTATTATTATTATTATTGTTATTTTTGGGAATAACAATCAAATTATGTAAATTCAATTATGTCGTGCTCGAATCATTTCAATTAAATTATATATAATTCTATTTTCACTATGTAGTATTAACCAATTGATTCGTATCAAATCGTTTTTTGTTTGAATTTAACTTTAGGAAAAAAAATTTGGTTTTAAAAATTTAGTTAGAATTGAATTTTCGAAAATTATAATCAATAAATAATTTTATAATTATTAAAACTACCAGTTTTTAAAATTTTAATATCTAAGTAACTTACAATTATTAATAAATTATATTTCTTCTTCATAATAAATAATCAAATAAACATGTCAATGATTTAATTATCACAATAGCTTTAGATTTACCAATGATTAGTATTTCTCTTTTCTCTATTCCTATGGCATTGAAACATAAAGCTACAGTAATTCTTACCTTAGGCTACTTAATACCCTAGGTTAATCCATCGATGCTTAAAGACTTTTCTCCTTGATATTCAATGAACAATCCTGTTTCATCCATGTTAAATATGTTTTCTGGCCCATATACTGATTGCTCAACCTTTAATTTTTCATTTGATTTGTTATTATTATGATTAACATCGTATTATTATTATTATGAATTATTACTATTTAATTTATTATTATTATTGTTATGATTTGTTATTGACATTATTATTATTATTATTATTGTTATCATATTGTTACAATTATTGTTATTATTATTGTCATTTATTGTTGGTATTGTTATTATCATTATTATTATCATAAGAGAATAAAAATCAAATTTTAAATTTTGATAGATTCGATGGCGAATCTTTATTAAAGGGGGAGATATGTTGGGGTATCACGAAAAAGCACAGTAAAATTGATAAAACACAAAAATGATAAAAGTGCAATATTAATTAAAAAATTTATAAAAAATTCGAAAGTAATATTGATCGGGGGAAATTGGTATGGTTCAACGCCAAATTGAGAGACGAGTCCAGAAATAATAATAAAAATTTAGTGAGGGGTCCCTAGAAGATGATATAAGATAAAAAAGGAAATTAATTAAGAAAAATTAATTACTAATGGGAAGCCCGAGTCAATGGAAAGCCCAAGTCAATGGGAAGCCCGAGTCAATTGGAAGCCCGAGGCAATGGGAAACCCGAGAGATGTGGAGAAGCCGAGAGATGAGGAAAACCCGGCGTATAGACGGAATAAGATAGCAGGGTAAATTAGCCTAAACAACATTAAATGAGCACCACTGAGTTACGGAGAGGTAATTATTTGGTAATTAGTAATTTGGTAATGGACCAAACGTTGTTGACAAATGTCGGTCTGGAAAGTAATTATTATTGATAATTTAATAACGTAGAAAATATTGTTGACAATCGTCGGAAAACAGTCTGAGCAGGAGTATAAAAGAAAGAGGAAAAAACAAGAAAGGACAGTCATCATTAACCAGATACGAAAAACGGTCATTATTACCCGATACGAAAGACAAACATTATTAACCAGACACGAAGACCAGATATTATCAACTAGAGTGAATCGACGTGAACGAGCAGTAACTAGGTTAGTAGAGGAATCCAAATCAAAGTTACCTATAAGAAAGGGTGGTTCTCCCTTGGACAACCTACCCTAAGGTAATCAGAGTCATACGGTGGTTAAAAGGTGCAAATCAATTAGTGAAATTGTGATTACAAACATTGAAATAAAACGGATTGATCTGTCATTGTGATAGAATGCAAATAAAATTATTCTGTGTTGGATTTGCTTATTTGATTGAAAAAGGACACGAGGTGTCAGAAGGAACCGACTTTCAATAATAATAACCCAACAAGTCTAACGAGCTGCCGATAGCAGGCCTGTGCTCGATTTCGATTTTTAGGTCCCATTATTCTCCTATCTCCTTCAAACGTTAACCTATACTCTCATATCATTTATCTTTACGTCCATTCGCCTAGTCCTTCTCATCGTTGTCTGCGTTGATGATTTTTATGGCCTGTAAACCCTTTGTAATTTTAAATAAACACAGTACATCTCTAACCCCTATCCCTATTATAACTACAATGTTCACTATTATTATTACTAGCCTTATCATTGATACTATTATATGTATTACCTTTATTAATTGTTACTACTATTACATTTGTTATTATTCTTATTACTATATAAATACCATTACATTTATTATATTACTACTATTCTTATTATTAATATTATAATTATTATAATTATTATCATTATAAGTACCATGATCATTATTATTATTATTATTATTATTATTATTATTATTATTATTATTATTATTATTATTATTATTATTAATATTATTATTATTATTATTATTATTATTATTATTATTATTATTATTATTATTATTATTATCCTTACTACCATCATTATTATTATCAAATTTTTGTGTAGGGATTCGTCCTTATTCCTCGACTTAAAAAAAATACTTTGTTTATATAGAAATTTAGACGTAATCCATTCTTATTTTTTCAGTTTTCGACAAAGTATTTTTCTTGAGTAGAAAATTTTTTGCAGCGTACCACCTTTATTTTACAGTTTTATAAAGATATTATACTAATTATTGAACAACATTCCACTTTTACTTTATTATTTTCTATAAGTATTTAAATTAATTCGGAAAATTTGAGCAGCGATCCGCCCTTATTTTGTGGTTTCAAGAGAACATTATACTAAAAATCGAACAAAATTTCACTTTTACTTTACTATTTTCTATAAGTATTGTTGGGCCAGAACACCAACGGCCTTGAGAATTTTTTAAATGAATCGGTAATACACACGCAAATATAACATGCAAATTCAAAATCGAACCTATAAAACATCAACTAACCCAGCTAAAATATGAGAAAGAAAACAATTAAATATAAAATCAAGAGACACAAAAATAAATTAAAATAATAATAAAGTGCAACAAGATCCGCACGAAATAAACATAAAAATGACACGAAAACCTAACAATTTGACCGAAATTCGACAAATTACCAAAAAATGCGAAAATCTATGAAAATGGAATAAAAATCAAATAATTTGAATTGGAAACAATTCAATTAAAAAAATTCAAAAGAAAAATTGTCAAATTAAATTACAAAATAATAAAATTAAAAATAGAATATACTCAAAAATCACAAAGTCAAATTTCTTTTGCTAAATCAAAATTAACACGCAAGGTTAGGGTCGTACAATAGGTATATATACCGATTCATTTTCACATAATTTTAATCGGTTTTTAACCAAAAAGCAGTTTTGGAAAAAACTTGAATCGTTTTAACTCTCAACCAGTGGAAGCCAAATTTTTAGAATGTGAGTGAGAAAATGTTCGACAAAATCTCTCGACGTCTGGTCTCTGCAACCTCGAATGAGCTCTGCTCGGGCATTGGCGTGGGGAGAGAATTATGATGTACTATGAACGAGAATGATGATGTACTATGAACGAGAATTATGATGTACTATGAACGAAAAATTATGATGTACTATGCAGCAATAAAAGTATTTAAATGACATGAATTTTTACGTCGAAAGTTTTCCGACCCACAGCCGACACACCATGTAAGATATCAACTTATCACATCCTATCAAACTGTGTAAGTGCATATATAATCGGCAATAGTTCGTGCCCGTGAAGGTTACGGCGTGAGAACGCAGTAACTGGAACGTAAAATTATCATTCCGTATAAGGGAAAAGGATGAAGGTGATATAGTCTTTTAGATGTTTTATCGTCACCCAATTCCCATAAACTCGACCTAAAATTATATTCACACAAGGCTAAAATTTAAAACACCGAGTAGTCCAGTGGGCACTCATTAAATTGTAATGTAAACACAACGTGCTTAAGATCAAATAAAAGGGATGGTGACGGGAAATCAGAGAATAAAATCGTTGTTATAACTTTCTAATCTTATAGCATAAAGAAATTCATTTGAAGTTAAATGCTGTAAGTGACACGACTAATGTAAAGTTTTTTAAATGAAAATTAAATTGTCGAACCGAAGGCCGACGCTTTAGGACCCTCATATCTAACATTTTATAAACTTAACAAACCCCGAAAATAATTTGAAAAATCTGTTCTGTAAACTTCATATGAACCAAACCATTGAGTAAACTCGACCCAGACCACCCTAAATAACTTATTAAAGCTGATTCGCACCTGTACAAAGCTCCATCCATAAGCAAATTCGCCAAGTTATAAACAATCCAATCTAACGAATGCAGGACCCAGGAATTTGTTTAATTTGGAATGACTATGCTCATGTTAGTATTAAAGAAATAACTCCCCATACAATTTGTGTTCGATAAATTTAAATCAGTCATGCCAAGCTAATAGTACCCCGCACAATTATGTGAATCCCAAACATCATTAGTAAACAGCATAATGTATTTCATAAAAGCAAAGTGTCGCATAATTTATCCAACAAATGCAGAGCATCACAAACTGAACTGAATAATAAAAACACAGCCCGAATAATCATGATTATCGTCCACCAACGCCAACGAAAGCATACGACTAACTCACACCTAGAAAGAAAGGAGCAAAGAGAAATTAATACGAGGAAGAATAAATAAGATAAATATAATATACACAAAAATTCCACGGAAAGCAATCAGATTTTGCCAATCCCGATAGTAAAACATAAGCCAACTATTTTAAGAAAATTCCAGATCATCATGATTAAATAGGAAACTTACAAACCGATTGACCCGAAACCATCCCAAAACTCAATCCGACATTTAAACGGAATTATCGATCGGTTGAAGTTCGATAATCCCCTGCACACACCTGATAGACACACATCGACCGAAGAAGGAAAATTTGTGCACAGATAAATCAACACGCAATTTGCTAACCGAACATACACGCCAACAAGCATAAATTCGGCAGAACAAGTTGACGTCGTCATTATTTTTCGTTTCAATCATAAATTATTAGGCTAAACGTTCTAACGACGATTCCCCAATTAGACTGCGGGAAGACGAAATCTTGATGTAACCAAGATCCAGTAATCGGAGGGGTGACACTCAATTTTATTTTATTTGTTCTTAAATTAATCAGATACTTGAGACTTAGGCACAAGGTAATAGGCGAATTCCAGGACGAGACGAGTACCCTAAATCAGAACATTCAATTCCTGTTCATTTATCAAAAATAAAATTTATTCGTCTAAAAAGGCATTTTTTATTATTCCTGTCGAACTTAGTGAAGCACATGACGAGGAGTTTAAAATCTCCCAAGTTTACGTAACATGAAGAAATGTCAAGCTTAATAAAATATTCTTATGGACGATAGTGAGGCCGATCAGATTTTATTATTTTGATCCTCCCAACAACGATAACCTTATTTTCGCACTGAATTTGAAATGGCAGCCTCTCCTTGATGGTCTAAAACTGAGATGATGATTCGAGAGATGATATGATTTATACACACAACATTAACCTTAAGGAACATTCCAATCTGACTGTACAATTAAGATAACCCAGCTAATAAGAAGGTTACTATCAAGGTCTTGGGTAGCGGTATGATAAATTTTGATATTTAAATGAAACCCCTGCTTAGGGTGCAATTAATTCTAGTCAAATCAAATGTCTCTATACCTACATAGCATAGAATCTAATAATTCGGACAATCGACGCAATAAAACTAGTTGAGATATTTAACGTTTTACGTACATTAAATTTAAATTGTTTAACATATCATTATAGCTCATTTAAATGTCACCTTATTTTAAAGATCCTAAATAAACTTAATTAAATTAAGGTTTAGTTTATTTATTTTACCGTTTATTCATTTTACCCATGATGAAATTTTATTTAAAAATATAGATAGCAAGTTGGTGATTCATAGTCCAACATTTTTGAATAAAAATAGTGTCATTTAAAACTTGATGAGGTTTATGTATTTATATATTAATGATTTATAATCTAAAAAATAAAATGTAAAAATATGTATAATAACAGTAGCAATATTAATGTATTTATATATTAATGATTTATAATCTGAAAAATAAAATGTAAAAATATGTATATGCGGCAAATCGTTGCCGTCAAGCCATGCGGGATGCGGGATTTACCGTATCCCAGGTCAAAGAATCCAGATTCGGTTCCCTGCAACGATCCGAGGAGATCGAGCTCCCGTTTGTTGCCATAAAACGAGAGCCAGGCCGCAATCCGGCCAGAGAAATCCGGAGTCAAGCTGAGTTCCTCTTTGCTCGTCTTGAGGAACATAGGCGGCAGACCAACATTCAGGTGGATCAAGCGAGGCGCTATTTAGCTAATGTCAACGACAACATCGCGGCAGGTAGAATCGCCAGTACGGATGGATATGCTCCTCCGTACAACACATCGTTCAATCTCGACGATGAGAGACTAAACTCTAGATCCACGGCCATCAATGTAGTGGTCCCGCGGAGGATCCTTCCCCGTGGTATGCGAATGGAGAAAGAGCAGGCCGAGGAACACCGCTAGCACCCGTATACTCGAACGGCCCCAAAACGGAATGGCTATGGACATCGTCGTGAATCCCGTTGGGATTAATTGTTAATAATAAAACTTCTTAGTCAATTATGAATTACTTGCTTGATTGAAACTTTCAAGGATGACGTCTATAGGATTTTATAATTACGATTAAATAAAACTAAGGTGAAATCATATGATTTAATATCGCTTTTTTGTAGATATGGAGCCAATTAAAATCCTGCAACAAGAGCTGGACCACGCGCGTAAGATCAACAAAAGTTCTTTTGAACAAATCCTACAGTTAACAAAAGAAATGTAACAAATCAAAGCTACTTGGGTAGAGCCGAAGAAGGTAAAAATGCTTTACCAAAAGATAACGGCGACACAGAACGGCTGGTCAGAGGAGAAACAACTCAACCAGAGCCTGAGGACACAGATAAATGGTCTGGAAGTGGCATTGTCAGCCTGTCAAGAAGGCGCGGCGGTGACATACCCCCTCGTATTAGCCCAGGCCCAACTAGCTTATAGAGATACAGTAGCTACCCCGAAAACTACCCCAAAGCCCAACATCCATCGAGCAGGAAGAAAGGAGCGAGCCAAGCGTCGAGCCGCTCGATACTAACTACGGTGTAATTAGTACATTTAAATACATGTTTTTTTGTTTTTTTTGTTTAATTGTTTCCTTTTGTTCCGTTGGTTGATCGAAATAGTGCAATGTTAGTACGAACGAGAATAAATAACATGAGTCAAGAAATCGAATTATGGATTGAGTAAGATCAAACAGACAATGAGGGGACCAGAATGAATAAAGCACACGCAGACTTTCTAACGGTAGTGTGTCGGACCTAGCTTGAGGTCGGGCCAGAGTAGTTCCTCTGTGGCGCTCACCTTTGGCGACCTCACAACCAATGGTTACATTACCAACGTTGCCTAGCAACGGGTAACCACTGGGCAAAGTGAACGTTTACATCTGGGGTCGAGGTTAAAGAAACCATAAACCCCACAGTATTTTAATTAATTCGGAAAATTTGCGCAGCGATGCGCCCTTATTTTATGGCTTTATCCGGATATCCTATCAATTATTGAGCCGTTTTCTACTTTTACTTTGCTATTCTTGATAAGTATTTTAATTAATTTCGGAAAATTTGAGCAGCGTTCAGCCCATATTTTTCGTCTCAATTCAACATAATTTATTTAATTCTTAAATATTATTTAAAATATTATTTTTCTGATTTTTGTCGTTCGGATTAATCTTTTTCCGATGGCTATTCATTTCAACTGTTGCAACGATTTCGCAATTTTACCCGTTACCCTTTCCCTCTCTTGGTTCTTAAGATCTATGTATGTTTATGTTATATTTGATGAGTGCTCACTGGACTACTCAGTGTTAGTGATTTTTAGCCGATTATTATTCGTGATTTTAGGTATTTTTTTTCAGAAATCGGATGGCGATGGAGCAGCCAAAGAACTACTTCCCCACCTCCCAATTTCCCCTATAAACGGACAATATTGACTTTTAGGCCCTGCGTTATTCACGCCGGAACCTTCACGGGCACAGGCTATTGGCGGATGAACCGCACTTACACAGCCTAAATTGTTGTGTAATTTTACTTCCTTGTTTTATGTTTTGGCTGTGGTCCGTAAAAGAAATAATAAATAAATTTTACCATATCAGTTGAGTAAAAGGTTCAATGCACAAAATTATTGGCTTTAAAATATTTATTTTGGTATACATCGTCCATAAATTCTAAAATTCGCATAGTAGCAATCATATAAATCAATACCCGTACACTATCTGAGAGTTACCGTGTTCAGTCAAAACACTTGTCAGTGTTAATTGGCTGAATGCACGGCTCTCAGTTAGTTATGAACACTAACTCGAATCAGACTAGAACTTCTGTTGAAAAATAAGATTACCAAATAAGACTGAAATTAAGTTGGCACGTTGAAAATTTGTCATATCAGTATATATACCTACAATTTAGCCTTAACCTTGCGTGTTAATTTTATTGCGATTAAACAAAATTTGACCTTAAAATTATTGGTGTCATCTAAATTTAATTTTATTAATTTTATAATTTAAATTGGCAATTTATTTATTAAATTTGTAAATAGATTTATTCAATCAAAAATATTTTATTTTAACTCATTTAATTCATTAATTTTTTACTATTATATAAATGGTCATTTTACGTTCAAATTTTCTTGTTATTATATTATTTTTTATGTAGATTTCGTGCGGTTCTTGATTCATTTTGTATTTATTTTATTTTACTTTTGTTTTTGATTTTATATTTATTTATATTCTCTCAGATTTTAAAGTGTTTAGTTGGTGTTGTATATTGTATTTTAAGTTATCTTGGTGCTGGGTTTTCGAGCTGTATTACTGATGCATTTAAACAACTTTCAAGACTATTTGTGTTCTGGCCCAACAATTATATTTTGTCTTAATATATACATTTACCTTGAGTAAATTTTCATCAACTTCATTGCTATAAAATTATTTGAAACACGATTTTCGATTCAATCTAAAATTTGCTCAATTATTTTAGTGCAACAAAATAATAATTGCGAGCTGGATCGATGATACGAAGATGTCGCCGGATGGAGGAAGCCTAAGCTTGATAAGATCAGGCAAAGAGATTGAATCAACAGAATGAGTTATTAAAAACCCAACACGCAGAGATGGTAAAGAAGGAAAATTACCAGCTAAAGTTAAAAGGGACGATAGGGACAGAAATCGGACACCACCCCAGCACGTTTTTGAGCATCAATCCAAGTATCATATGTCCCATCTCAAACTTCACTCCAATCAATATCCAATACAATAACGATCCACAACCAAAACCGAATAACAAAAATTGTCACCCCAACAAAGCAGTGACAGAAAGAAGGCGCAGATTGAATACCGCTCGTTTACTGGGTCAGATAAAGAAATTTAGACCCGCATCTTCTGATTACCCCTGATAATCTTGTGATACATGTAATAAAATTTTCTGGATTTTCAATCGATATTCGTTTTGCAATAACTTACATTATTCGACAAATAGTACCTTTAAAATAAAATAAAGTGATTGAAAGATCGATATTATTTAAATTAAATTAGCGACAAAGGAACTCGTAATTAAAGTGAGCGTGAATACCTTCTATGGTACCTCGTGAACCCAAAGGTTACCTAGCGTATTAGCAGTCATGGCAAAATGGTTCATCTTTTACTAGTGGTGGGTTACTGGGTTTCGCTATTTGTTTAAGTCACCTTGTTGTTACCCAGGTAACGCCATATAAATATTACTTTGACTACCACTCGGCACCCGCTGCTAGGCAACGTTGGAAATGTGTTCGAGTGGGTGGATTGTCCGCAAAAAGTGAGCACTATTACTAATACTGTAGTTGCCCGGACAACCCTCGGGTTTAACGAGCTGTCGATGGAAGACCTTTTCTCGCTTTACAATGTCCCCTGTGTGAGAAAGTTCAAGATCAGACTCATGTTGACCGGTAGAAATAGAACGATGTTCAGGTGATGCGGTATGAATACTCATGACTTTTCGGCAACAACTCAATATTATTTATTTTTTACAACATTCTACATTTAGTTGGTTTAGCAATGATTACAATTTTACATTCAATTCATAAAACAACAAAAAACCATTAAATTAGACAATATTTGTAGGTGAGTTTAATGTTACAGCGATGCACGACCCATTAAGTCAATTTATTTGCCAGGCGTGTGGCTCTGCGTCGGGCGCGTTCTTTGCGTCACGGCCGGTGATTGTTTGATGGCATTGCCGATGGAGTCGCTAATAGTGGGGGATTTCCGACTGAATCTCGGTACGCCAATTGAGATGGGGCGAAGATGAGATGGTAAGTCACCGCTTTCCCTTCACGACTGGCAGACAGGGCGAGCTCCAGCCCCCTTATTTGCGTCCGGAGATTCCGATTTAGTTGGCGTTCCTCAGCCCAACCCTTTGAGCAGCGGTGAGGCGTTGGTGGATGGACTTAAGTTTTGCCGGGTCCACCCAGGTAGATTTCACCTGCTGAACTTCCTTGGTGAGCTGAATTATCTGCTCGTATAGGGATTTGTTGGATTGCTGGGCGTGGGATAGTTCATTTTGTAGTAGTTGGGCGGGTTCCATGACTAATAACGATAAAATAATTAAAAGGTGATTTACTGATAGAGCGAAATCATGTAACGTTAGGTTTATTTCAAACAAATTAATGCAACTTATTTAATGATAATGAAAATTCTAATTAAGCGAAAACAAAACAACACAAAAAAAAACATTCAAAAATTTAATTTTTATTATCAACAATTCAACCTAAATCAAAATACCAAAAGAAAACAATTGTTTTAAATCAATCACCAAGCGAAATTTGGTCTATAACCATTCATGGGAATCTTTTCACCACCCATTCCTCGGGTGTATAGCCCGAGATCGACATGGTCGGTCTCTTTGTATTGCGGGCTCGGGTCGTAGTGGTTTGCGAGGCCTGGGTCGGGGAGATTTGTTGGGGATGCCAATAGTTGTCGGCGATCCGGCCCGCCAGCAAATCTTCTTCAACGTTCGCCAGATACTGGCGAGCTCGGATTACCTGCAGGTTCACTTGGCGCTGATGTGTCTCCAGGTTTGTGAGCAGCCGCCGAGCCTGTTGGTAGATCTCTTCGGCCGGGCTCCATTGGTCGGCTGTTCCCTGCCCCAGATTGTTTCTATCGAGAAACTTCGACGGGGGGGAATTCTGGGCACTTCTCCTGTCTATATTGAGCCCAGGCCCATCTCCATCGGTCTGCGAGAGAAATTGTTGCCTGATCCGTCGAATTAGTTGCTGAAATGAACATTATTATTAATATGGCTGATCTTAGTGACAGAAAATGATTATGATGGGTCTCTTGCATTCAATTAAGCCTATTTCTTTTACTATTTTATAAGTAATTTTTAGTTGATCTCTCAGACATCCTATAGGGAAAGTAATTGATTCATTTCGAATGTTTGTTTGATTTATTATCGTTATACATATCTATGATTATCGTGCATTTTCATACTTGCAATTAACTACTTCATGCTATTTTAGAACGTCAAGTAAGTAATATTGCAAAAATGCGTCCGTCGGAATATTTGGGAACGAAATACTCTCTTAACTCTCATATAGAAGTTAGCGTCTTTTGGGAATAGGACTGCGACAAATCTTCCATTGTAATTCATGGATTTTTTCTTTTATAAAAATTTAATGACAATAAATCCCTTTACCACCCATTTTTTGAGTATCGGACAAACTCAAATCCCCAAAATTTATTGATCGAAAATGATTATTTCGTTAAACATTACATTTGCGCTATAATTAACCCTTCTGTGCGAAGCTCCTGAAAATTTTTTAAAATTGAATAAAATAATAAATGTAGAGTATGATGACATAACTGATATTACTATAGAGAGGCGTATAAATGCTTTGGGGGGGGGGAATTTGTGAGGTCTGAGATCTAATGGACTAACTGCACTCGAACGGGGATTTGGAAGTTATTTGCGGGTAATAATGGAAAACTTATGTTAATGGCGACGAGACTACAATAAATATAAATTGGGTGTAGAGATCGTTTGATTAAATAAAAAAAATTCAGTTAATGAGTGCCCACTGGACTACTCGGTGTGGTGATTTTGAGCCGTATGTAGAATAATTTAGGTCGACTTTAAAGAAAACGAGAAACGAGGAAGTAGCCAAAAGACCCCTTCCTTATTTCTCTTTTCTTCTATATGAAATAATATTGACTTTCCAATCCCTGCGTTCCGCACGCCGGGTCTTCACGGGCACAGATCATCGGCGATATTCCACGCACTTACACGAATCTGAATAGTATATTGATTTTGATATCTTGCGGTGTGTCTTTGGCTGTGGGCCGGAAAAATTTCGACAATTAATTTTATGAAAATAAATTAAATTTTATACGTTACAAATATTTATTAATATATTAAAACAATATACAAATTACTTGACCAAAATCATCATAAAAATAACATAAAAATACATCTCCCCCACGCCGACATTCAAGCAGAGCTCTACCAAGGTTGCGAGGACGGGACGTGGAGAGAGAGTTTCCAAATAAAACTTGAATAGATTTTCAAAAAATAAATTCAAAATTTGGTTTTGTGGTTCAAAATGATTTTTGGTTCAAAAATGGTTAAATTTTATGTGAAAATGCATCGGTATTTATACCTATTTTCTGTCCCTAACCTCGCGTGTTATTTTTGATCAGTTAAAACAAAATTCGACCTTGTTATTTTCTAGTGTATTCTAATCTTTATTTTTATTATTTTTTAATTTATTTTGATAATTTTTTATTTAGAATTTTTATTGAATTATTTCTAAATCAATTTCTTCGATTTAAATTTCATTTTCATGAAATTTCATTCATTTATCAAATTTCGGTCGAATTTGTTGGGTTTTCATGTTATGTTTGTATTTGTATTGTGCGGATCTTGTTGCATTTTGTTATTATTTTAATTTATTTTTATGTTTATTTATTTTATATGTAATTATCTTTTTTTCTCATATTTTGATAGGGTTTAGTTGATGTTTTAATAGGTTTGAGTTTAAATTTGCATGTTATGTTTGCATGTGTGTTACCGATTCATTTAAACATTTTACAAGGCCGTTTGTGTTCTGGCCCAACATTATTATTATTATTATTAATATGTTAATATGATTATTATAGTTAAAAAGAAACACTTACAAAAAATTCTTTTTTTATTTTTAAAACACATAATGATAAAAATTCCAATGAAAGAGATAAAACTTCCAAATTTTGCGAGGTGCAATAGGCCGCGAATCTCTACAATTTAAAGTTAGAAAAGAATTAAAAAGAAATAAGTATACCTTACAGAATATGTCGATGAAATGGAAACAGCCATGGAGGTCGTAGAGGTCCGTAGATTTCCTAAAGTACCTAAAAATATTATTTAAAAAGAAATACAAAATTATAACCTTGAAAATTTCCAATTGTTTGACTCGTTGCTAGGGCAACGAGCGAAAAGCTAAAGATAAAATACCTAAATACGAGAAAACAAAAGGGAATTAAAATAAAATATTTTATATTATTAACATTAATTTTTAATTATCATTTTACAATAAAATTTTTGTAAATCATCTTAGGGTAACTTAAATTAGAAATTTTTATATTTGAATTTAATAAATTTAAATTTTGTAAATTAGTTTCTTAAATAGAAAATATAAATTTCGTATTGTTATTATAATGTTGATAATATAATAAATTACGTACCTACCCTTGGTTATCACAGGTATTGTCAATGTTATCATTGCTAATGCCTGCTATAATTAAGCGGATATGAGTACGTTGATAGATATCTTTAGTACCTATAAGGGAATAAGGAGACACACTCATCTTTTCCGCCATCTAGATTGCATAACACTTACCCTAGGAATGTTGCTTAAAGCATAAAATTATGTTAATATTCATGATTGTAAATTGGATTAGTCAAAGTTGAAATTAAAAATAAATTTTGTTCAGTGGATCCACATAGAAAGATACTAGAGCAATTCCGCAGAGACATAGCCGGTTATCATCAAACCGCAATAGTACAAACCCAGAGGGCAGAGGCCATGGTGCGGAAGTGCCGCTACATGGAGCAGACATGGTTACGCCCCGAGGCAGCAACCCGGTTAAAGGCAGAGATAGACACCCTGAAGATACAGTTGGAGCAGAAGAATGAAGCCCTGCGGTCGGCCGAACAGAAGGCCCAGGAGCTTGAAAAGCAAGTAGAGAAACGGAAACTTAAGGATGATATCTGCATAGGCCTCATGCAGAGTGGTGTCTCACTTTCAGGGAACAAGAAGCAATAGTCCTGAGGAACGTCACCAGGAAAGACGATGGCGCAAGACCCATAATATCAGGCCCCTCACATACATCAGAGGAATTACCCAAAAGAAACCGCAGGAAGAATCGCCCAAATAAAAGAGAGAGGGAGCGACAGTATAGGTTAAATCGAGCTCGCTTATTGGGGCATATCTTAGATGCCAACGGATTTTAATTCACCTTAACTCTGTGATTACGCATTTAATGTGACTATGATTTATAAGTATTGATTGTTTATTAAACTTAAATTATTGAATATTAATTGTTTATTAGTAGTAGGATGTGAGCCCGTCAGATACAACCCCCCACTAGCTTACGTAATTATTACGTAACATTTGACCTCTGCACGCGCTGTTGCTACCTGGAGATTACCTTTGTCCACTAGTTGCTACCTAGTAATTGACCTTTGGTGACCTCATGATTACATCACTTGACCACTGGCCAGTACACACTTATTATGTCACTGGTCACACTTATTATGTCACTGGTCACTACTCGGAGACTAGTTACCTAACTGTTATTATGTCACGTAGTTGTGGACCAACACACCTACCTTCAATAACCTTCCACACACCTACCTTCTAGAACCTTCCACACACATACCAACTTCCACACACCTACCTTCTAGAACCTTCCACATACCTACCTTCTAGAACCTTTGGTTCTTAAACATTTCACACACACACACACATACCAACCAACGATCCGCACCCATCCGCACCGATCCGCACTGATCCGCACCAATCCGCACCGATCCGCACCGATCCGCACCGATCCGTACCGATCAGTACCGATAAGTACTCAATAGTACCCATCAGCACCCATCATCGCCCATCATCGCCCAACACGTCTACAACTACGTCTACGACTAAGTCGTAGACTTAGCAAAATCACTCATATAAAAATTTATTAATATAACAATTTTGAATTTTTCATATTGGACACAGCTCTACATGGAGCTTGCGGTTCTGAGACTCTCCAAAAGCAAAAGATCCAATTGAGTTTCGATATTTCATCTTATTTTTGAGGAACTCTTGACGCAGTTGCAATCGAATTTTCTCTAAATTGTCCTCGGCTCTGATTCCCTTTCATCGGCATTTTCATCCGGCATTGAATCTCCATTGGCTTTTGATGCAGCACCTTTGTAGTGGAAGCTGATCACAAATCTAAGACATCAAAGTAGATTCGGTCATTGGAATTCAGCATTTGATTATCGCCTTTTGACATCTGCCCAGATTTATTATTGATAATTGACATTGATTGTTGAGGTCCATTTCTTTATCGAATATTGAATCTTTATCTGCTTTTATTTCCATCCTTCAGAACTAAGTTTTCAGCAGATTTGGGAAAAATACCATCAGGCTTCTTCATTCTAGATTAATTTGCTACTAAGTGTAGACAGAAAGTTTAATTTTATGCAAAGTTAAACCTTTCCCTGGAAGAGGGTGGAATTCATTAATTAACACAATAAATCACATACACAAGTCAAATGGCAATTTTAACTCAAACATTAATTAAATCGAAATTTTTCAAGATTTACCAAAATACCCGTCTTGTGGTAGTGCCACCGTCTAGCAGAATGTGAAATATTGCTTAGCGCACAATCTTTTAATAAACCTTTCAGGTGAGTTCAATCAACTCCAATCTTTAAAAGTAATTCAGGAGTCTTTGGAGGAAAGGAACCTAAAGAGCCGATGATACATGTATCAAGCTCCACTTTGAAGTCAGGTTTGGCATCTTGTATTTGCATTTTCAACGAATCGTATTTTTGTAAATTAAGAAGATCTACTAGTGCAAAATTATTAATTGTATCACATGGACATTTCATGTCAACTAAAAATATTTTTTTCCGCACCATGTCAGTGATAATTAAATCTACTCGCTCTTTCGATTCCGGAACAAGTGAACATACATGGTCAACAACAACAATCAAATTTGAATTTTTCGACAAGTGAGACGAAATCAGATCAAGACAATCATTGTGCCTCTCAGAACCAAGAGTCAAATGGATTTTACAAGATTGAATAATATGCGACATTGTTTCGTCTTCAGTGTGACATAATCGACACAGTCTTTTATTACCTTTATTATGTGGTTTTGCATTGATGGACAAAGTATTTGTACGAGCACGATGGATAAAGTGCCAAGCAAACTCAGAAATGTCACCTCGATAAATAGCTTTATTAATTTTTGGTGAAAGTTTAATGGCTGAGGCAATGAAATTTGAAGTGCAGCCTTTTTCCCATTTCGAAAGATACGAGTCACAGAGAGCCATGTGCAAGACTTTTGAAGTAGTTTTACGCAAATCAGGAGTAAGAATAAATGTCCCACGTTTTTCTGATGTAATGAAGAGTGAAGGTTGACCTTTGGTGACAATAAACATAATATTAATATCATGTTCTTTCTTAAAAAAAGCAATCGCAATTCTAGCTCGCTGAAAACGAGTTTTCTTACCAGAATGCCAAGGTTTTGGCTCTTTCCCATTGATCCAATCAAACGTTTCTTGCAAAGTCGGATTGATAATACCAAGTCGCGGACCAGCTACAAAGTTCAAAGAATCAAGGTTAACTTTTCTCGCAAATTCACAATTAGAAGTAAAAAGTCGGAAAAAGTGTGTTATTGTCTGTGTGTGGTATTCGTCAAGTAGATCAACACAGTTTGCCCCTCCGTTTTCAGTTGAATTATAAAAATAACATACTTCAGAGTGGTTAGGCAAAGACATCATTTTCCTAAAACAATGTCTTAATTGGCTAGTGATGTTTACAGTCAGATTATTGTTGGTATTGGATTTTGCTAGTGCACTTGTTTTAATCTCTCGTGTTCTAAAAGGAAATACTAAACGAGAATTAAAAACCCTATATTTATCTGTACAGACTCAATATTTAGCGAAAATATCTACTTTAAATCGATATATTACTGATCATTAAAAACCCTATATTTATATTCACAAACTCAATATTTAGCCATAATTTATCCCTTAAAATTGATATATTACTGATCATTTTCATTAAAACCCCTATATTTATCAATAGAAACTCAATATTTAGCCATAATTTATCCCTTAAAATGATCAGTAATATATCAATTTTAAGGGATAAATTATGGCTAAATATTGAGTTTGTATCGATAAATGTAGGGTTTTTAATGAAAATGATCAGTAATATATCGATTAAAAGTAGATATTTTCGCTAAATATTGAGTATGTGCAGAGAAATGTAGAGTTTTACATGAAATGCTCAGTAATATATCAATTTTATACGGATAAAAAATCATTGTTTAAACACAGTTTGAAACGAAAAACCACCATAAAAATTGAAATACTTGAAAAAATATTTATTAAAGATGATTTACAAATTGGACTAGGGTTAAGCGACATTATTGTTGAACCAGAAATTGAATATGATTTACTACGCTCACATCGAATTATAAAAGTGAACATCGGAAGATATAATGTTAAGGAAATAGTTCTTCTCTTTTGGAAAAATTAAAAATTACATTAAATGAAATGAAACATTCAAAAGTTCAATTTGGAGTCCAAGTAGAATTTGAAAAAGATGGGGAACTCAAAGTAGATAGTATATCAAATCACGCTGCTTCAGTGACTACAACTTTTCTTGATATTGGTACAAAAAAAATAAATGAAAAGATTGTTGAATGAACAGAAGTAGTTTGAAAATAAACCAAATATTAGAAGTAAATTTCAAGGTAACCAAAGTTTCTAATATATCTAGGTTATCTGAACATAATTATATTCCAACACCTAAAGCTCTAATATGTAAAAAGGTAATAGTTAACGTACAAAATACCAATAATTTATGTTTCATATATAGTGTTTTGGCTGTATTGAAATCTGATAAAATCAAGAAAGATAGACCAAGAAAATATTTACCGTATACGATCCTAACGATATGACAATGAAACTGTGTGATATCCCAACTTTTGTGAAGAAATATCCTGGTTTAGCAATTAATGTAATGATTTAATGAAAATTTTGAGGATAGAGAAGAACTTATAACAAAGCATCCATATTTAAATATAATTTACCGAACAAAAGTAACTGGATTGGATCAAATTTATTGATAAAGGAGGGTGAAAAATATCATTATACAGCAGTAACTAATTTACAATCCTTGATGAATTGTCATAAAAATAATGATTGTAATGTTCGAATTTGTTGCAAATGGTGTGAAAATTGTTTAAATGGATTTCGTAAGCCAAAATCCTTTGAAAAACACCAATTATGTAAGAAAAATCAGTTGGGTACTACGCTATATACATTACCAAAAGATAAATATTTGGAGTTAAAAAACTGGTCAAAACACCTAGTTTCGTTGTCTATTTTACCAAAAGATAACATTTTCAAAAACATTTGCCAATTTCTGATGGATTCTTATTAATCAACAACTTCACTGATATTACAAGTTACTATCATTTCATTGGTTAAAACTATGAATTTTGAAGAATATTCATTTGATAATTGTGAATATTGTTATTTGTGTAATAAGAACATAGTAAATAAGGTTAGACCATTTTACAGGAAAATGTATTGGTCCAGCATGTAAAAGTTGTAATGTTAATAGGAGCATCAAAGAATTATTACTTGTAGTGATTTACAATGCATATAATTAGATTCGGATAAATTTTAAATAAGTCGGTGATTAGCAACAAGTTCAACATTATAATAATTTTAAATGACTTTTGTTGATTTATTTAAAAAGATTAATGAAATTATGTTCGATTGAATAGCAAGATTTCCTATCAATGCGGTACCAATAATATTTAGAAAATAATTTGAACATTAAAATTTGAATTAATTTGAGTCGTTGGTAATAAATAGAATTAACCAATCAAAATCAAGTATTCTATAATTTTATTTTCAAATTATTATTTTCATTAAAATTTTAATTATTTTAATTGATAAATTTATTAGTATTTTCAACAACCGGTTTTAGTTAAATAATAATAAGTTTATTGAAAAATAGTTTGTATGTTTTCAAATTATTTTCAAGAAAACTGTAATAATTTTAATATATTTATTAGTATTTTGAGTTTAGCGATTAAATTTATCGAAAAATAATGTCGTTATCAATAGCAATTGTAACAGCCAATCAAAATCAAGTATTTTGTTTCTACTTTTTCAAATTATTTTCAAGAAAACTGTAATAATTTTAATAAATTTATTAGTATTTTGAGTTTAGCGATTAAATTTATCGCAAAATAATGTCGTTGTCAATAGTAACAGCCAATCAAAATAAAGTATGTGGTTTCTACTTTTTCAAAATTAATTTAAAGAAAAGTTATTGAAATATGATTTTTTATGTTGTTTCAAGAATAACTTTCTATTAAAAAATAAGTTCAGTCAATAATATTTCTAATTAACAATTGCATTTAATCAATCAATAATTTTACAAGAGTATTGACGATTAACAAATTTATATACTTTTTAATTTCAATAGAGATTTTCAATTTAATATTCAAATATTTATTCATATTTTCAAACCATTTTTAACAGGTACTTAAAAATTGTCAACGATTTTTAAATATATGTATGCTTTTTACCAACTACTCTTTATTAAAGACATGTGTTTACTTGGTATTTAGTAATTATTGGTTTACATAATGTTATAACTTTTAATCACATATAGTTAAAAGTTATATTTCATCTTTTAGGGTTAAAAGTTATCTTTCGTTATTTAGGGTTAAAATTCTTAACCTTTTAAATAACTTTATAACAAACCATGTAATAGTTTATCCATAAATTTATCGAAAAGTATTATAATATAACTAGTTTGAATCATAAATTAATGAAATATTTAATAGGTATCACCTGATGAATTTTTAATGGTTATTTAATCAGTTTTGGCTACATAAAGCTTTAATGTCCGAAATTATCGGTTACTTTCATTTGTAAACCCAGTGACTTATTTTCATAAAAACACTAAAAACACAACGAATTTAGTTGATGGTAACGCTAATAATTTATAGAGTCGAATGAACTTGTAAATTAGTATCCGACAAACAACGTGAATTATTATCAAAATATTGAATTTTCATTAGAAACAGTATATTTGCTATAAATTTATAGAATTTGGTTAAGTATTTACATGTAAATAATCCTATTAATTATTTTCATAAACTAATCCAATGTTTAAATCCTATCTTGAATGAGTTATTTTCAAAATTCTTACATCAGTGGTGTCGGTAATAATTCGTTTGGGGGTTCAACTCCTATCGTGGGCGAATTATTTTTTATTTTAATAATTAAATTTTTAATAGAAAATAAATATATATATTTTATTTGCTGTAAATTTAAAATTTTATAGAAATTGGTAAAGTAAATCTGGCATAATTTTTTATATTTAGTTGAAATTTTAAACTTGTTGAATTATTTTCTTAAAATTTTGTAAATCCAGTGATAAAATTTAAGTTTAGAGTGACTTGATTTTAATTAAATAAACTATCAATATACTATAGTGCTTTTAAACTTAAATTTTCATGAAAATTATTAAAGTTTTATGATTATTTTGATAAAATTGTTATGTAATATACTACTAACAAAATAGTCAGTAAGCTAAATAATTTAAGATTGAACATTTATTTTTAAGACGAGTTTGATCTTAATTTATTATGTTTAATGATTATTTTATAATTTTTTTTTATGTAATAATATAATTAACAATTGAAAATTTCATGTAAATATAATTTTTTAATATATCACATGCAAGTAACATGAATCAATCAGGTAGACGAAACTGATACGTTTATATGAAGTAAAAAGTATAATAATAATACCAATAGTACTAGTGAGTGATTTTGCTAAGTCTACGACTTAGTCGTAGGCGTGTTGGGCGCTGATGGGCGCGGATGAGCACGGATAGGCACGGATCGGTATGGATCGGTATGGATCGGTATGGATCGGTATGGATCGGTATGGATCGGTATGGATCGGTATGGATCGGTATGGATCGGTATGGATCGGTATGGATCGGTATGGATCGGTATGGATCGGTATGGATCGGTATGGATCGGTATGGATCGGTATGGATCGGTACGGATCGGTATGGATCGGTACGGATCGGTACGGATGGGTACTGATGGGAGCTGATCTGTGCGGATCGTTGGTTGGTATGTGTGTGTGTTTTTTTTAAAATTCCGAATCCAAAAAAATCTTACGTAAATTTTTTATTACCTAATAATCCTTTTGATTTTAGAATATTGCATAAGAAGTTGCACGTTATTTTTAAAATTAACGTTATGAAAATCGAAATCGGAGAATTTGCTGCTCTTTTTCAGCGTTTTTTCGAACAACTTAATGCAAAATCGAAGCAGGAAGAGGAATTTCGGAATGAATCAGTGCCTGGCTTTCGTGTGCCTTCTGAAGATATGCCTGTTTTCCAGATTAATGAAAGATTTCATGCATTGGAAAGAAGTAATGAGCTTCTGAACGGTAAGATGGATTCTATTGTTAATACTTTAAATTATCTTATATCTGGTTTGAATGGTGGTTTTGAAAATAATAATAAATTAAATTGTATTTTTAAAACTAGTCATGTTAAGGAACCTCTTTCAATTGTTAAGACTAATCTTGTTAGTGAACTTCCTTCAGCTCTTTTAGTCCAAGATAAGGTTCCTTGTCTTAAGTTATCAGAAGAAGATTTGATTATGAAAATACCAACTAAAATTGTTCCTTCTAAGAAAGTTTCTAAAAAGACAATAGAGCATACTTCTAGAGTAAAATTTTCGCTATTTGTTAGAGTTTTAGATTCCAAAGAGAGGCAACAGTTTTTTAAGCTATTTCCCAATTTATTTGCTTTATTGAAAAGTAAAGAATCAGAAAAGAAATCTGAGGTATTAAATATCGAGTTGACCAAAATTTCTAAAATAGATAATCCCCTAAATATAGCTGGATTTAAAAATTTCTTTTTTAGAAATAATAATATATGTGTTACAATTGATTTTTATAATAGTAGTAAAGTAAAATCTAAAATTACTAAAAACTTAAAAATCAAAACATCTTTAATAAACTCAAATATTGTTAAAAATTACAATACGAATAAATTTATCCCTGCTTCTTTATCGATAAAGAAGTTTTTATTTGTTCTTTCAGATAAACTGGCTGAGACAACTAATATTAGTAATGTTACAGTCAGAGAGGAATAAATAAATAAAATAATTACTTTATTAAAAATTAAAAATAGCCTACCCGACTATTTGGTTAAATCCCAAATTAAATATAAGGATGGTGATTTTTTAATGTTGGATTTGTTAAATAGTTTTGAGATCGAGGGTGAGTTGGGCCAAAAAATTACTGAACTGTCCCGTTCACAAATTAAAGAACTATTTAACTCATTCCCTGAAATTCAGGAACTTTTTTTCATCGAAAAAAAAAGCATAGATGAAAACCCTGAAAAATTAATTAATTTAATTAATAAATTTAAAATTGAAGAAACATTTCCTCAACAGATCTCATTTGTGGGGGGTAAATTTGTTAAGATTGATAAATTAAATGATTCTCAGTTTCCACAAGTGGAATCTGAATCCGATATCATGTTTAACCTTGGTTTGTTTAGTCTCTTTGGTTTATCTGAATATGATAATATTTTAAATTCTCTTTTATGTCAACCAAAGTCTCCAGAGAAACTGGTTGATATAATTTTTCATTTAAATTACCTAAATTTAAAAGGCAATTTTGATACTTCAACAAACGGAACTTATGAAAATTATGTTCAAAACTATATTGTTAATTGTTTGTTAATGCACTCAATTCTAGATCTTGAGACTTGTGCTTTCTTAAATCTTGATAATATTGAATTTTGGGCTCCAAAATTGATTGAATTGATTCCATCTTCTTCCCATTATAGTTCAAGTTGTAAAGAAAAACTTTTGAAGCTCAAACAATGGAAATTGTCTGGTGAAATTGACAGAATCCACAATATTATTTGTCCTGAAACTATAATTGAAATCAATAACTTTCTTGGGGTGATTGACCAATCTTATACTACCAAATCCGACCAACTGAAATTTCTAACTAGTTTAGGTGAAAAAATTAATAACATAGAAATCGACAATGATGTAGATGATTTGGTTAAAGCAAAGAGAATGCTTTATTTTATTATTAGGGACAAAAAACGATTTCTAAATAAAGATAATTTTAACTATCGCATACCCTTCAATTGTAGAAAAATTTGTACACTAAAAATGAGTGATTTCATAACTAAGCTCATTCAGTCAAATGAACTTTTTGAAGAGCGAGAAGCAGTTGTAGACAATAATATAGACGTATCTCCTAATGAAAACTTAAATATCTTAATAGTGGAACCGGTCAATCTCACTCCTGACACAGTTATAGTTGGTCAGTTGGATACTTTCCCAACAGACATTGACGAAACTGAGCCAGTTACTATAGATAAACCTCTGAAAAAAATAACATCAAAACAAGCTGTAAAACCCAAGGCACAAAAATCTAAATGAAGGGAAGTGCCTGCAACAGTTTCAATATCTGTTCCAATCTCTGAGGAGACTGATGCAGATAGCACTATAATTAATTACTTTTTTCCTGAACGCGACCCCAAAATCTGGTTTACCGATGATGATATTGACTATTATCTTGAGAGTCACATTGGTAATCCAAACTTTGCACCGGTCAAATGTTTTATCGTCGAAATTTTAAGTTCGAATTGCAAAGACGAAATATTTCCAATGCCAGATAATCTTTTTAAAGCGCAAATAATATTATGCCCTCTTAACATCAATGAATCTCATTGGATCCTTTTTGTTTACTGTAAATTGACTAAAATTTCCTATTTTGTTGACCCAATTCTCCGTAAACGGCATAACCTTATTAATAAGTCAAGTGCACTTAAAATCACGATGGCTTTAAATAATATTTTTGATCTCAAAGCTGCTGTAACCTTTCACCCCCATGATAACCTTGTTTACCAGGATAATAATTACGATTGTGGACCTTACATCTGCGCGTATGCTATGCTGATAAGCCAAGAATGGCAAACATTTCCCAACAACTTTATTGAAACAATACGTAAAAATGTCCATCGATTCTAAACTACTAAATTTCAGAATCCACCAAAAGTCTCTGGGGGTGGTATAACGACACTGCCTATTTTTAAACGCTTCCAGAATGTAACAAGACCACCAAAAGTAGCACTTCTTTATAAAGCTTCTCTCCAAAATGAGAATTCCTGTGTACCTTCTTTAATAAAAGAATGGTTTAGTAATAAAAATTATATAACCGTATTGTCTCCTGAATTGACGTTGAATCTTATTGCACATAATAATCAATTTATAAGAGAAAACGTCACATTTAGGCAATTTACGAGAGTAAAGTATGTAATTGCTGTCATTCCAAACAACCCACACTGGTGTCTATATATATTTTCCCCTGTATTCGAGCGCAGCTACATCTTAAACTTTCAAGGCAGAGTCTTAAATGAGAGACTTGTCAGTATTGGTGAAACCATGACTGATTATCTGAATAAATTCTTCATTTCTACTGCGAAAGTCAATTTTATTGTTAATCATAACCAGACTCACTTCTCGTTTAGATCGGAAGATCCACATTTTTTTGCTTCTGCGTTTATTGAATTTCTCGAGAGATTCTTCTTTGGTAATATCCTTTCATTTACTAAAATCAATGAAACTTTAAAATCATTTAAACTACAAATAACAAATGAGATCTGTAAAAATTTAAATTTAATTAATTTTTCAATTAATGATGAAATTATCACAAAATATTTTAAAAATTTAAATTTACCCAGCAATTTTATATTCCTAAATTCAGCAATGTGCACTGCTATTATGGATGATTGCACTCGCTATTTAAATGATTTTTTAAACTATGATAATATTATCAAAGCACAAGTTATATTCGCCATTGTAGCACCTCCAAAATTTCGTGAAATTCTTTTTATCATAGACTACAACACTGATGAATATTACCTTTTAAACCCAACAACTCTTTTAGGAAATGATAATTATTTGTCTACTTGTAAGATTCTAAGAAATAAAATTAATGAAATTAGAGAATCACCTAATCGTGTATTAAATCTTGGTGAATGCCCACATGATATTCGTGGTTCAGGTTTAGTAAGCAAAATTCTGTTTTGTTCTTACATGTCAAATTATGCCAATGATTTGCCTTTAGTTGGTTTGAATTTAAGACAAATTGGTAATGTGGTAAGCTCCTTCCTTCCAATAGTTAGTGAAATAAAAAACGTTAAATCCTTAGAAAATAATATAATTATTGAAAATAATAAAGAAAGTGAAAATTTAAAAGAACGTAAAAATAAAATTGATCAACTTTTAATAAAAGTATTTAAAATGAATGTTGATGAAATCGTCGATGTAATTTTGGATCAAATTTCTATTAAAACTGTGCCAACACACAAACCTTACTTGGGCAATATAGAAAGAGTAGAATCTCAAATTAATAAAAGTAATTTAATTAAAAATTTCAACAGTGACATGAAAACCACTGTAAACACGATCATCAATGATGTAGATGTGGATGTTAGACCTAAATATGAAAACATTATAACGAATTTTGAGCACAAAATTCCTTTAGACCGAACTTGGGATAAGGTGTTTAAATTTTGTAATCGTTCTGATAAAAAACTTAAACTTAAATATTTATCGAATTCTGAGGTATTATTTGAGCTCAAGAAAGCTGACAACACAAGTCCTGGTGTTGATGGTATAAAATATCGAGACCTAGTGATGCTGGATCCCGAGGGTAAACTACTAACTTTTTTATTTAATAAAATTATTTCTAAAAAGGTTATACCAGATAGCTGGAAATCCTTTTAAACGTTGCTAATTCCAAAACCAGGTAAAGGTGATAAATATGATAGTGTGTCATCTTGGCGTCCAATTGCACTATTTTCCGTTATCTACAAACTGTTTGCCTCTTGTTTAGCTAATCGTTTAACATTTTGGATAAATAAGAACAATCTGTTGCATATCGGTCAGAAAGGTGGCTCTAGACACGATGGATGTGTGGAACACAATTCAATTCTTTCGTCAGCTTTAGAGCACTCTAAATACAGCAAGAACTCTCAACTTGCTATTGCTTGGCTTGACATTAAGGATGCTTTTGGGAGTGTTCCTCATGCCTACATGTGGTCTTTACTTCGATTTGTTGGGGTTGATGAGGAATTTGTGACTATTCTTGAGAGGATGTATTCCAATACAAGTACTTTCTATAGTTGTGGTCCTATCTTGACTCCAAATATTGCAATCAGACAAAGTGTTAAGCAAGGATATTCTATCTCTATGATATTGTTTGCTTTAGCAATTAATCCAGTTCTTGAAGCAGTATCCCGATCTAAATGTGAACCATTTATGATTGGTGAATCTGCAGTTAAAATCCTTGCGTACGCTGATGACATTGCTCTTGTATCAAAGTCTGCTTACGACTTACAGAGAGTAACAAACATCGCTGTTGTAATTGCATCTGAAATTGGCTTTGAATACCGTCCTGAAAAATGCCGTTATATCGAACTTCCTCTTATCGAAACAGAAAGTCAAATTCTTATAAATGACATTAAAATTAAAAGATTAGCTTCAAGTGAATTCTACCAATATCTTGAAGTGCCTGTGGGTGAAGAAACCGATCAGAGTCCATATGACATTCTTAAGAAAGTTGTTTCTGATACTAGGATTTGTTGAATATACGCCGGATTTGAATATATACGCCGGATTTGAATATATTCGCCGGATTTGTTGAATATTCGTTGGATTAATATACACGCGCGCGTTTTTTTAATAACTATTCATCCGCGCACCCATCAACAATATATATTCCTTTTTAAATATAATTAACCGACAAAATCTACTAAATTGTTAATAATTTTTAATTGAATATAATAGTAATTCATCCACTCTTAAAGTACAATTCATTTTCAGTGAATATTTTCATCTTTTAAGTATATTTGTTGAACAGTGAATAATACAGACTCCATTTATTTCAAGTATTTCCAATATTTAATTGATATTTCATCTCATCATTGAGAAATTTTACCGTCTAATTTATTATATGCAATTCTCGATTCACTGAATATTTTTTAGCTTCTATCAATATTTTACGTTATTCAATGATTGTTTTCCTTCTTCAATAAATATTTTTTCTCTTCAATGAATAATTTCTCTTAATGAATATTTTTCTCTTCAATGAATAATTTCTCACTTTAATTAATATTTTCTCACTTTAATGAATATTTTTCCTCTTCGATATATATTTTCTTCATTCAAAGTATATTACCATTGTAAGGTTTTAATATATCAATTGATATTTCATCTATTTAGTAGATATCTTTAGCTATCCCACTTTTTCCAGTAATTTCAACGATTTTAGACACTTAATGTACTCTCCCACCAATATTACTTCTTCACTGGAAATTTTCTTTATAGAATATAATCTCTACTAATTAAAATTCCATTTTTTGACTTGTTATTGACTTGACATTTTCACTGAAAATTTATTTAACTTTTAATAAATTTAAATACACACTTAAATAGATTAGGTTGTAATCGACAAAAATAAAATAATTTTAGGCTATGTAAATTAATTAGAGATTTTAGGGAAATTTTATGATAATTTAAGTGATATCTAGTTTTACGAGGTATTTATTTTAGTAAATTTTAATCATCTATGTGAATTTTATGGTTTTCATTTGAATGTTAATGGATTTGGGGACTATTATGTTTTTGTAGAAAATATTGAAGAAATGAGGGTAAATCTATAATTTTAGAAGCACTTAATTTCTTGATAATTTAATAAACTTTACTTGATTTTAGGATTATTTTAAATAAAAGTTTACTTTAGGAACAAAATGTTTATGAAACATATTTATGATAATTATTTACCAATTAGATTTCAATTTGACTGATAGATTTTGAATAGTAAATGATATTTAAATTATAATTTTATGATATATTTAAAAAGTTGATTAAATCAGTTGATTTTTAAAAATATTTTAGTGAAACCGAAAATTTTAATTGATTTTACAGTAAAAAAAAGGATGGTCAATTAATTATTATCATTTTTCCATTTATTGATTTCGTGGATATCAATCACAAAAGTAGTATATTGTAGAGATTTTTAAGAGGATGCTCAGTGTGGTTAACATATGAAAATCGTTGAATTATATCTATGGGTTGACTGGTAATTTTTATTGAATTTATACTTGATTTACTGATTAATTTTAATTATTTGAGCAACATGATATATATTTTATGATTTTACATTAATTTAGTGAAATTAAATTTATGTGGGAAACATAGACTTTATTCGATTTTAGTCATTTTTGATGAATTTTTTATTTGATTGAATTTGTTGCCAGAATCAAATTGTGGTGATTTTCGACGGAAAATGTTGGGTATCGATAACAATTTTGTAATACTTTAAAGAAAATTTATTTTTATTGGTAAAATTAAGATTTTTATTTTAAGGGAATTTGATTGGTTTAATACATATAGTAAATATGATCCAAATGATGAATTTTTAAAGATCTTATTCGGTTAAATAAAGATTTCTAAAGAAATTTTACCCTGTAGGTTATTACCAAAAATATGTGTATTGTTGGTGCAGTGAATGAAAATGTGATTTCAAGGGAAATGATTGGTTAAGAGGAAAATTTGTTCAGATAGATATCAATATGTGTGTAAATCTTTTGAGAGAGTGAAAATATTGTCATTTAAAGAGAAATGATTTGTTAAGAAGAGAATTTATGATCTTTTAAGGGGAAATAATTGGTCACGAGATGGATTTCAAGAAATTTATTCTGTTGAATATCGATATGTTGGTGATTTTTATGAAAATAATGAATATAGCGGGGATTATTGTAATTTAAAGAGAAATGATTGGTTGAGAGGTGAATTTATAATATTTTTAAGGGGATTTGATTGGTCAAGAGAGGAATTTTATTTTAAGATGATTTCAAGAGATTTATTCGGTTGAATATCAATATGTCGGTGATTTTTTATGAAAATAATGAATAAAACTGGGGATTAATCTCATTTAAAGAGAAATGATTGGTTGAGAGTAAATTTTATTTTAGGGGAAAACAATTGGCTAAGAAGAGAATTTATGATTTTTTAATAGGAAATGATCGATTAACAGCAGATTTGTTGATATTTTTAAGGTGTTGAGTCGGTTAAGTATCGTTATTTAATAGGTGATTTTTATAAAATAATGAATATAGTTGGTAGAGTAGGGGAAAGTGTTATTTGATGGGAAAAGATTGGTCAAGAGTGGAATTTATTTAGTGAAAAATAGTCGATTAAGAACAAGTTTTTTGTCATTTTAAGGGGCTTGAGTTAGTTAAATATTGTTATTTAAAGGGTAAATATTATAGAAATGGGTATTGTTATGATTTTTATGAAAAATATTGAATATGGTTTGAAATATTGTTATTTGTTGGGAAATGATTGGTCAAGAGAGGAATTTATAATATTTTTATCTACTTGATAGGTTTTTATGAAAGTTATGAATATAGTTGATATAATGGAGTGAAAATGACATTTGAAGAGAAATGATTGGTTGAGAGGCGAATTTATAGTATTTTTAAGGGGATTGAGTTGGTTGAATTTATAACATACTTAGGAAAATTGTTACTTTTTTTCATTGATTTAAGGTTAATCAGGATATATCGATAATATTTCAGTTCTATGAAATTGTATGATTCATGTAACTATTTATTTGATTTTATTAAAATATTTGTAACTCAATAAAATTAAAAACTAAAATTGACTAGTATTTAAAACTTTTTTGTTACCCATTATTTAGGTTTTTTTTTGACAATTTTCTGAATAATTTAAATATTTACGATTATTTCCAGGAATCAAGAATTTAATAATTATTTATCCGGAAATTGTAGAATTAAATACTATGAGCAGTCGATAACATACACTAATTTTCATTCAACAAGTACCTAGAATAATTACCTAACAACCTTATAAAATTTTAAAAAATGATCTAATAAATTTTTCAATTATCTTACAACTTAGTTAATTTAATTTAATTTTTAATTGATAAGTACTATTCTCTTTAAAATTTGCTACTATGTTGAAGCTTTCTTTAAAAATTTTATTTAAAGAATTAACAAATTTAATCAAATTTATTTAAAATTTACATCTTTCCCACTACTTTAATCAAATTCTATTCACCAGCTAACCACAATTTAATAAAAATAATTTCTACAAAGACTAATAGACAATCACATACATTTTTCCTATAAGTTTAGGTTTTCAGTAAGTGATATCAGTACACAAGAACCTATGTATGTATTGAAGCATGGTATCAGAAATTATAGTTATTTGATTATAGTAATGTGGTAGATATTATTTTTTTTCTATCAGTTTTATTCAAACTTTTAGCATCTTTGAGTTAATAATTTAAAGAGTCGAATCATTTTCAATAAATATATAAAAATTTATTCCAAGTACAATGAAAGTAATATATGTTTTGAGAAATTAATTTAAGTATCTTTTTCTAATCAAGTTTCTTTTCACTAGCAATTAGATTAACCACTACTTGTACTTACTAATTAATTTATCATTCAGTAAACAATAAGAGTTGGGGGTGAATAGAAAATCTATAAAAATAAATTTAAGTAATTATTTGATGTGTTAGCAATTAATTTATTTAGGGCATGTGAAAAATAAATGAAAAGGTTGGCATTCATCTTTGAAAATAACGTTTAGTAATTGTTGGACGAAATTAAAAATATTACAAAAATGGTAGAAAAATTTCAAAGTTTTTTAACTAAGTTTTACAAAATGACAATAAATCACATACAAGACTTGTAAAGCAATAAATTTTATTCAGAGAAAATACAACACATGATTGAGCTTTAATGATTAATAGTTTCTTGATGTTAATCAGGTAACTAAGCAATCAAACAATTTGGAGACCTCAATGATCGATAAAAGAGTCGAGAAGTTAATAAAAATTGTAATTGAAATTGTATTTCTTTGGATTGTTCAAATTTTTATGTGCTTTTATTTAAAGATTTCTTGGTCAGTAAACAATTTTTGATATTGTTTTGTTCGGTAACTAGTTATTGATAACATATTGTGAGTGTGTGAATAACCAAGTATTTTAAGGGGAAATGATTGAGAGAAAATTTTATTTTTAAATGAGTTAAGTTGGTTGAATATCGGTGTTTAAAGAGTAAATATTATTTAAATATGTCATTTTAATGAATAAGTAAATTATTCAATACCTAGTATGTATATAGAGAGTTGTACAGTACTCAGTTATTTGTATACAGTACCTAGTGATTGTTGTTCAGTTGTTAATGAATTATTCAGTGGGATGGGTTATCAGTATTCAGAAGTTGATACCAAGTAAATATAGCAATGGATTTGGTTTCAATGAATTTGATTTTTTATGACCTGATAATGACAAGGTAACTAAGCAACCAAAACATTTGGACACATCAATGATCGATAAAATAGTGAAAAAGTTAATAAAATTTCAACTTGTATTTCTTTTTGTTAACCGTTTATGTGATTTATTTCAAAATTAGTTGGTCAGTAACCCATCATTAATATTTATTGGTTCAGTAATTAGTTTTTGATATTGATTTGTTCAGTAACTAGTTATTGATAACATATTGTGAGTGTGTGAATAACCAAGTATTTTAAAGGGAAATGATCGAGAGAAAATTCATCGATAAAATTATACTAAAAATTCTATTTAAAAATCATGTATAAAAAATTTCATTGTAAAATTATCCTAAAAATTTCATCTTTAAAAATAATGTATAGAAAATTCCATTGTAAATTTATGTTAAAAATTTTATCATTTAAAAATATGTATAAAAATTGATCGATAAAACTATACTAAAAATTTTATTTAATAAATTTTATCATGCAATATTGTCGACTCTTTAACTTTAAAAATTCTTACCTTATGTAATTTACCTTTTGACACTCTATTTACTTTTTAAAAATTCTTACCTTATGTAATTTACCTTTTGACACTCTATTTACTTTTTAAAAATTCTTACCTTATGTAATTTGCCTACTATAACTGCTTTTAAAATTTTCAGCTTTAAAAATTGCCCTTATGTAACTTAACTGTTGACTCTCTATTTAATTTTAAAAAATTCTTACCTAACCTACCATACTTTACTCTAGGCACCTTAGATTACTTTAAGAACCTTAATTTACTTAAATATATTCTAACGTACTTTAAATTACTCTGATGTACCTTAATTTACTTTATGAACCATAATTTACTTAAATGTACCCCAATGTACTTAAATTGACTTTCGACCCTTTAATTTACTTTAATTTACCTTAATGTACTCTAATGTATCTTAATTTACTAGAGGAACCTTAATTTACTCTAATATACTTAAATGTATTCTAATGTACTTTAATTTATCGAAATTTACTTTAATATACTCTAATGTATTCTAATGTACTTTAATTTACTTTAGGTATTTTAAATTATTTTTATCTAGAGCCTAAATTTACCTATGAAAATTGTGTGAACAAATATTTCAAGTGTTTTTTTTAACAAGCCTATAAAATACCCCCGTCAATTTTTTATCAGTAGGCGATTCAAGCCATTTTTATTTTATGCCTATATTTACCTATAGAAAGTATTGAGACCAAATATTGCATTAGTTTTTATTACGAATTAAAAATATCCCTGACTATATCACATCTTAGGCGATTTGAGCCAATTTTAATTTTATGCTTTTTTTATCAGTAGGCGATTCAAGCCATTTTTATTTTATGCCTATATTTACCTATAGAAAGTATTGAGACCAAATATTGCATTAGTTTTTATTACGATTTAAAAATATCCCTGACTATATCACATCTTAGGCGATTTGAGCCAATTTTAATTTTATGCTTTTTTTTATCAGTAGGCGATTCAAGCCAATTTATTTTAGTCTTTTTCAAAAATACCCCCTGACTATAGTGTGATTAAAAAAAATTTGTGAATGAAAATACCCTCTCTGACCATTTTAGGCGATTTGAGCCAATTTTAATTTTATGCTTTTTTATCGTTAGGCGATTCAAGCCAATTTATTTTAGTCTTTTTCAAAAACACCCCCTGACTATAGTGTGATTAAAAAAAAAATTTATTCAAAAAAAAAAATTTCAATTTCATTTCAAAAATTAGCCAAAATTTGAGTTTAAAAAAAATGTTCCAAAAATTTGAATTCAAAAAAAAAATCGCGCCAAAAACTCGAAAAAAATTTCGAAAAAAAATGCACACAAAAACTCGAAAAAAAATACACACAAAATTAATTAAGTTGATTACATCATTATGTAATCAAGATAATCCGAAATTTAATCTGCAATAATCCCCCCCCTCCCCCTATGTTTTTTTAGGTTCCCATGTGCCCCTAACTACCTACTTCCGAGTAGTGACCAGTGACATAATAAGTGTGACCAGTGACATAATAAGTGACCAGTGGTCAAGTGATGTAATCATGAGGTCACCAAAGATCAATTACTAGGTAGCAACTAATGGACAAAGGTCAATCTCCAGGTAGCAACAGCGCGTGCAGAGGTCAAATGTTACGTAATAATTACGTAAGCTAGTGGGGGGGTTGTATCTGACGGGCTCACATCCTACTACTTTTATTTATCTTGAATATAAATTGTTAACTTTAATGTTGAATTTGTTACGGACGTGTGGATGGGATTGAAGTTGTTGAATATGGAGTACTGAGTGATCTAATGGATAGATAAGTTAGTAATGATAAATTAGTAATTGGATAGATAGATGAAAGGAAGACCGATTAAGTAAGAGCAGGAAGTCTTCTATGACAGCTCATGGACCCGAGGGAGGTTAGGGCATTAGCAGTTCTTGAGAAGGAGCTCACCTTTTGCTAACCTTCCACCTACTAGTTCACAGTACCAACGTCAATTTTTGACGGGTGACTAGCGGTTCGAATTCTTATGCAGGCGCTAGGTGAGAATAATAACCCTTAGGCAGTTCAAAACTATTTTAAGGACCCATCAGTGCCCAGCAATGGTAATTATTATTATAATAATAATAATAATAATAATAATAATAATAATAATAAAAATAATAATAATAATAATAATAATAATAATAATAATAATAATAATAATAATAATAATAATAATAATAATAATAATGATCATAATCAGGATAACAATAATAGTAATAATAATGATAATAATAATAGTAATAATGGTAATAGTAGTAATATAATAAAAGTAATGGTAATTGTATAGTAATAAAAATAATAATAAAGTTAATAGTAGTAACAATTAATAAAGGTAATACATATAATAGTAACAATGATAAGGCAAGCAATAATACGTAATAGGGAACATTGTGGTTATAATAGGAATAAGAGTAAGGGAGATACTGTGTGAATATTTAACATAACAAAGGGTGTACAGGCCAAAGAATAATCATCAACACAGACAACGATAAGAAGGACTATGGGAATAGACATAACAATGAATGATATGAGAGTATAGGTTAACATTTGAAAGAGATAGGAAAATAATGGGATCTAAAAGTCGAAATCGAGCACAGGCCTTCTATCGGCAGCTCGTTGAACCCATGGATCGTTCGGTCAATTATAGCATTAGCAATGGCGCTCACTATTTGCGGTCGATCTACTCACTCGAACACAGTTCCAACGTTGCTTAGCAACGGGTGCCGAGTGGTAAGCGAAAGAATATTTGTATGGGGTACCTGGGTAACAACCATATAGTTTCAAAATATTGGTGGGTTACAGGGTTTCGTTATTCGCTTATCCTCATGGCAGCCCTGGTAACGCCATACAAAATGATGCTAGTCGCCACTTGGCACCCGTTGCTAGGCAACGTTGGTAATGTGATCAAGTGGTGGATTGCCCGCAAAAATTGAGTATCATTGCTAGTACTATAGTTGCTCGGACAACCCTCGGGTTCACGAGCTGTCGATAGAAGACTTATGCTCGCTTAGCTCTGTCCCTTGTAGAAATTCTAGATCAGGTTCTTAATTGACTGTGGAAAACTAAGACGTGATAAGAGTGTTTATGACAATGCTGGCATACAATTATATCAAAGAAACAACTCAACTAAGGCTAAAACTACTCTATTTGATTCAACCACATGTGTAACATTTACTACTTGACGTTTTGAAGTTGGGTTGCGCGACGTCGGGCACGTTCCTTGCGTCCCGGTCGACGATTATTTGTTGGAGGGATAGGTTGCTCTGCTGGCTTGGTGGTTTTCTGCGGCATTTGGGTTGGGGCGAAGATGAGCGGATAGGTTACCGCTTCCCCTTCCCGGCAGACTGCTAGGGCGACTTCGAGTCCCCGAATTTGAGTGCACAGGCTTTGGTTGAGCTGCCGCTCTTCTGTCCAGCCTTTCTGTGCTGCTGTCAGGCGGTGGTACAATGTTTTTACCTTTTCCGGTTCCTTCCAGGTTGCTCTAATCTGTTGCATTTCGCGGGTCAATTGAATAATTTGGGTGAGTAACTCCGCGTTTGACTGTCTTGCATGGTCCAGTTCAGATTGTAGGATTTGTAAGGAAGACATCACTACAACTAAAGATATCGTTTTAATTCATTATAGGTTAAGTTAAATCATCATTTATCTCATTAAACAAAGTCACGAATAATGTTAACCATAAGAAGAAATAACACGCAAATTTCTAATATTTTAGATCAGTTATTACACGAAATCTATCACTATCAATTCACTCTTCGGGACAATGTCTCTTCAGGCTTCGTTTGAGAGCCTCCACTGTATAGGGTCGTCGGGTATCTCGAACTGGGTGAGGTGGATAGGCGACTGCAATCCGCCCGGCAAGGATGTCTTCCACCACGTTCGCAAGATACATCCTCGCCTTAACCACCTGTAAATCCACCTGCTCCTGCACCCGTTCCCATTGGGTGAGGAGGTCCTGTGCGTTCAGGTAGGTCTCCGCAGCTGGATATTGCTGTCCCGAGAGACCGCAGGGATCCGTCTCCAAGCCTAATATTCTCCAGGTGGCAGGATATGGCCACGGTCGTTGCAACTGGTCGAGTATTCTCATGGTCGGCGGGACTCCTGTCTGTTCCTGTTTGGCGGTCTCTCGACTGGTAATTCGTTTGGGCGACATGTTTAAACATTATTGCCATTAGATTCGATTGATTCATTCATTGTAAATTATCAGCAAATAAATGGTGCCTGCGTTATTGGTAAGGGTGTCATCCAAACTAAACTTGTCGAATTCTATTAGTGTCACTTTCTGTCGTAACTTTTGTGAAACGGGTGAGCGGTTTATCTACAAGTTTTACGGACCTGGCTCTTGGGTGTACTCCCTTATGGGGTGATATATAATAATATGATTAATCATATGGGTGAGATAACCTGATGTTTAATTTATTTAATATATACATATTAACCTTAATATATTACATGTGATATAGTAGGCGGATAATCGTGTATTGACCTAAGAGAATTTGTAAATTGATTTAAAGTTTGTTTACCAATTTCATTTACAGTTAATTCGAACTTTAAGATCTAGACCGGATATTGATCCGGAATAACTTAGTTGTACGTGGGCGTATTATGGTGAGTGAACGACTTCCGGCGGATCTTACCGTTGTAACTTAAGCGGTTGACTAAAGGTGATTTAGATTGTTTACATCCGGTGATTATATTATTTACGTCATATTTTCAGAATTACTGTTCAACTGCTTCGCCTACACTCGATTATCTCAATTCTGGTAAGTTATTTCATCGATTAGTTCGAATGTAGTTTACTGACAATTTTTAAGAAAACTTCCTACGCTTACCGATGCTTCCAAGTAGCGGTGATACCCTTCTTTGGAATATTTCCGTTTTGTGGAATTTTATTTGTGCAATAAAATCGGTAACAGTTTATGTGATATTAATACAAATTTTCTCTTATCTTAAACTTTGGTTTTTACAATTATATTAATTTAGTTTAAGTAATAATTCGTTCATTTTATCTTTAATCAATTTGCTGTAATTCCTGACTTTATAATAATTAAAGAAAAACCTTTTTTTTCGATTCTAGAAATTATCCTAGTTCTAACTAAGGGTTAGTATTATCGGTAATATATATTGACATCTATTATTCAAATTCCTAATAGTTTTCCCTAAGGCTAGCTGGATCAATTATTACTTTAATCCGCGAAATTATTTTAAAACTAATTAAATCCGTGAATCCAGTTTTACTTTGATTTTTTCCAAAGAGACTATCTTACGGTTATGCATTCCTAACTTTAATCTATGGATTACTTTAGTCAACGAATTTATATTTATCTTTAATCAATACTTTACTTTACTAAAACTAGGTTACATTGGTTTTACTCAATAATTATCTGAATTAGTTTAATCAATGAGATATTTCTGTTTACCCGAAACTCATTTTAATTGTTACCAATGAATAGATTTAATCAACGGTATATTTACTTCTATTCAATATTCATTTTATTTTTAATCCATAATTTGATTTAATCATTTGCTTTTACTTAATCCCTTCTTCGATTTTATTACAATGAATTATCAGTAAATTACGTGTCGTTGCATTAATTTTAATCAACAATTTAATTAAGGGATTCCACACTTTTATTCGAGAATCATTTTACTTTGAATCGATACGTTTCATTATTTGAAATCAATGAATTCGATCCTTAATTGCTTTCATTTTTATCGGGGGTTGATTTTGGATTAGATCCATGCATTACTCGTTCCTACCCAAGGATTAATTTAATTTTATTGAAACGAATTACAATAATTTAATGGATGGAATTGTTTGCCATTACCCTAATTTTTATCAATAATTTACGATCATTTAAATTATGAATTATCTTTACCTGTAATTTTAAGCCATAAAACACTTTACTTTTACAATTAATGATTACTTTAATTTTTTCAATAATCGCAATTTAATCGAATTCAATGATTTCCAATAAATTTTATCCCTATTCAAAATATTAATCCAAAATAGTTATAACAACGATTTCAGTTAATTTAATCCCCGTACCATTCCCCTTTAATAGGCCTTAAACGCATATTGTGTTTACATTATATTTATTGAGTGCCCACTGGACTACTCGGTGTGATAATTTTAAGCCGTGTGTAATATAAATTTAGGTCGATTTTACAGAATTGAGAAACGAGGAAGCAGCCAGAGACTCCTTCCTTATTTCTCGCTTCAGCTATAGGGATAAATATTGACGTTACGACCGCTGCGTTGCGCACGCTGAGTCTTCACGGGTACATATCATTGGCGATTTTCCACGCACTTACATGCCTCTGTACTATGTAGATTTTGCTTTCTTGCGTTATGTATTGGCTGTGGGCCGGAAAAATTTCGACAGTTTAATTTAGTTTATGAAAATATATATAAAACAATTTATGTGTATCAATAATATTTATTAATTATAAACAATAATAACATAATTACCCTTCATAACCATTCCATAAAATTGCATAAAATATCATAAAATAAAGCATAAATGCTTCTCTCCCCACGTCGACGACAAGCAGAGCTCTACCGAGATGCAATGGACGTGACGTGGAAAGAGGGTTCCAACATAAATATTTCTCACCTAAAATCAGTTGAATAGTTTCTAAAGAACGAATTCAAAATTAGTGCAAAATAGTTTGAAAATAAGGTTTTTAAAACTGGCTAAAAATAGTTTGAAAAACGGTTAAGATTTTCAAAAATGGTTAAGTTAAATGTGAAAATGGATCAGTATTTGTACCTATTTTTCTCGCGTGTGAAATTTGATGCAGTAAAACAAAATTCGACCTTGTTATTTTCTAGTAAATTCTATTCTTTAATTTTATTATTTTTTGATTTATTTTTATAATTTTTTATTTAAGATTTTTATTGAATTATTACTAATTCAAATTTTTCGATTTAAATTTCATTTTAATGAACTTTTATTAATTTTTTCAATTTTGTCGAATTTGTTGTGTTTTCTTGTTATATTTGTGTTGGTATCGTGTGGATCTTGGTGCGTTTTGTTATTATTTTAATTTATTTTTATGTTTATTAATTTATATTTAATTCCCTTTTTCTCATATTTTATAGGGTTTAATTGGTATTTCCAGGTTTATTTAAATCTGCATGTTATGTTTGCCTGTGTGTTACTGATCCATTAAAACATTTCTCAAGGCCGTTTATGTTCTGGCCCACCAATATCAAAACCCAGAAACCCACCAAAATATCAACACCCAGAAACCCACCACCCTTAACCCCACAAAAGTGTCAAAATTTGTAACTCTGCCTTCAAAAATTTTAGGAAACTTCAAGTGGCTCTAAGTCCTAATAGTTTGCCACTTGGTGGGTTACAGGGTTTCATTGTTGGTTTGAACTAATCGGTGGTTGCCCTCGTAACGCCATACAAAATGATACTGATCGCCACTTGGCACCCGTTGCTAAGCAACGTTGGTAATGTCTTCAAGTGGTGGATTGCCCGCAAAATTTGAGTACCATGTGCTAGTACTGTAGTTGCTCGGACAACCCTCGGGTTCACGAGCTGTCGATAGAAGACCTGTGCTCGCTTAGCTCTGTCCCTCCTACTATACAGGATTCGTTCTTAATTGACTGTAGAAAACTGAGACGTAATAAGGTTACTTGTGACAATACTGACATGCAATTTCAAAAGAACGACTCAACTAAGGCGAACACTACTCTATTTGAATCAATCACATGTGGAATATTTATTGTTTGACGTTTTGGAGTTGCGTCGCTCGACGTCGGGCACGTTCCTTACGTCCCGGTCGACGGTTATTGAGGGGTTGTTTGGTTGGCTTGGTGGTTGTCTGCGGCATTTGGGTTGGGGCGAAGATGAGCGGATAAGTGACCGCTTCACCCTCCCGGCATACTGCTAGGGCGACTTCGAGTCCCCGAATTTGAGTGCGCAGACTCTGATTGAGCTGCCGCTCTTCCTCCCAACCCTTCTGAGCCGCTGTGAGTCGATGGTATACAGCTCTCATTTTTGTTGGATCAACCCAGGTTGCTTTTAACTGTTGAGCCTCTCGAGTTAATTGAAGGATTTGGGCGAGTAACTCTGCGTTCGATTGTCTTGCTCGTTCCAGTTCCGCTTGTAGAAGTTGTAGGGACGACATCACTATAACAGGAGAGCATTTAAATTCTGTTTTGTCTTCATTAAATCAAAGTTTTATAATTTAACTGAACAAATTGTATGAAGCTAGTTTATCTATGAGATATAATAACGAATAAGAAAAAAACAATAACACTTAATATTTAAAGCAATTTCTACAACACTTCGTCATTACTATAGTTCTTCTTCAGGGGATTCTCTCTCTAAACTCCTCTTCAGAGCCGCCACTGTATAGGGCCGTCGGGTATCGCGGACTGGGTGAGGTGGGTATGCCTCCGCGATGAGTCCGACGCGGATGTCCTCCTCCACGTTCGTGAGGTACATCCGGGCTTTGACCACATTGAGGTCCACTTGCTCTTGTACTTGTTCCCAGAAGGTGAGGAGATTTCTGGCGTGATCATATATTTCTTCGGCCGGGTACTGTTGTCCGGCGAGTCCACAAGGATCGGATTCGAGACCCAACAATCGCCAAATAGTCGGGTGTGGCCACCGGGGTGGAAGTTGTTCGGTAGTCGCGGCAACTGTTGGTACCTCTCCTGGGTGTGGTTCCTCAGCTACTTGCATGGTGATTTGGTCGATAGGCATATCTAAATTGTTATCGTTACCAAATTCGATTAAGTCGTCGGCTTATAATAATACTAGACTAAACGTTGATTATATTATTGCTCTTAGACCGATTAAACTCTACTAGTTGATTGTTGTTGCAACTCGAAGCGACTAAGGTTATTTATCGGTGTTTTCCTGGCGTGATGTGTTCTGTTTGTTAACTCCTCATAACTCTTGTTAATGATGGTAATAATTAGAACATGTTAGATAATATTCTTAGTGTTGGGCAGATGGGTGAGTCGAAAACCCGCTATCTATCAGGCATTAACGTTTGTTAAGTGGATGGAATTACCACTAATTAAGATTCATTTAAAATTTACTAAGTATTTAGTACTACTATCTGTTAAAAATCAGTTTCAAAACTCAAAGATCCGCTATGGTATTAGATATTGAGGTTGATCTAAGGTTTACCAACTACCTACTGCTGGTTGAGATTAATTCTGAAATTTATTAAATATATAAACGTCATATTAATTAACATGAAGTTACAATTTACTAATACACAACATCGATATTGATTAAACTAATTCTGAAATCCGCTATTCCATGATACTAATGTTTATTCGAAACAGAGTTAAAGTTTACAGGTTGTACTTAATTTGACGATATTCAATTTAGTCACATCCTGTCAGGACGATGTTGGCGGAAACGTCAATCCCTTCGATCGAGCGGATGTTAAATTCATTCAAGGTAGGTTTCCGGTTTCCGGTTGATTCTCTCAAGTTAATTTAGTTATCGATCGGCTACTTCTGTTATCGACTTAGTGCAAATTTCGGTTGTGGAGGGTGCGTAGACTTTCTAATGATGTGACTCCTTATCAAGCATCGCTTCGATATTCATCATTTGATATGTTTATTCGTCTAAGTTGGTCTATATCGGATTTTAAGCGCGTCGTAAGTTAATTTCTTGTGATTTTGTTGGTGTATTTGTTAACTTTTTAGTTATTCGTTTGGCGTCAGGGTATTCGTCAGATATCAAGAAAATCTTTCTAAAATGAATGGCTATCATCAAGTTGAATCTAATATTATTTCGTTTCCCAATAAATTGAGCTGTTCGCGTTTCTAATTCGGATCATTTTCGATTTTATCCCTGCCTTTTTACCATAGTGTTAACTTGGGTTTTTGTCAATTTTATTCAATAACGGATTGGTATTCATTTGTTGATTCATTCATTTTGGTTCTTTTAATCACGATTTCTTTATGTTAATCCGACTTTATTTTATTTTGGTCAGTGAATAATATTTTATACCCCATTTTATTCTGAATTGCTAAGTTTTTAAGTGAGGAATTTATATATTTTAATCCATCTAATTAAATCAAAGGAAAAGCTCTGTTTATTACACAATGAGTTTGTACTATTAATCAACGAATTATTTTATTATTATCGATCGTTTTCGACATTTAACCAAATGAGTGCTTTATTTTTAATTCGTAATTTTTCCTTTTATTTAATCAGTGAATAATTTTTAGCAATTAACTAAACGATTACTTTATAATAAATCTTTAATTCCTAACGTTTCTCCTTTTATTTAATCGATGAAGTTTTGGATTGTTAATCAACGGGTTATTTTATTTTTATCAATAGTTTTCAACATTTAACTAAATGATTACTTTGTTTTAATACTTTTCCTTTGCTTTAATCAATGAAAAATTTGGTCTTTAATCAGCAATTTAATTAAGGGATTTCATACTGTTATTCGAAAAAATCGTTTTACCTTTAGTTGATACGTTTCTTTATTTGAAATCAATGAATTCGATTCTTAGTTGCTTTCATTTTTACCGGGGTTGATTTTGTTTAGATCAATACATTACTCGTTCTTACTCCAAGATCAGATTACTTTTATTGAAATGAATTATAATAATTTAATTGATGAAATCATTTGTCATTACCCTAATCAATAATTTACGAGCATTTAAATTATCTTTACCCAACATTTACTTTAATTTTTAGCCATAAAATACTTTACTTTTACACCCAATGGTTGCTTTAAATTTTATCAATAATTTCAATTTAACCGAGTTCGATAATTCCCAATAAATTTTATTTATTTCAAAATGTTAATCCAAATAAAACACTTTACTTCTACAATTAATGGTTATTTTTAATAATTTCAATTTAATCGAATTCAATGATTCCCAGTACATTTTATTTATTTCAAAAAGTTAATCAAAATAGTTAGAACAACGATTTCAGTTAATTTAACCCGAGTACCCTTTCCCTTTAATAGGCCTTAGACGCATATTGTGTTCATATTATATTTACTGAGTGCCCACTGGACTACTCGGTGTGATAATTTTAAGCCGTATGTAACATAATTTTAGGTCGATTTTACAGAATTGAGAAACGAGGAAGCAGCCAGAGACTTCTTCCTTATTTCTCGCTTCAGCTATAGGGATAATATTGACGTTACGACCGCTGCGTTGCGCACGCTGAGTCTTCACGGGTACATATCATTGGCGATTTTCCACGCACTTACATGCCTCTGTACTATGTAGATTTTAATTACTTGCGTTGTGTGTCGACTGTGGGCCGGAAAAATTTCGACATTAAAATTTATAAAAGCATATAAAACAAGTTAGATATATGTAGAATAGTTTAAATATATTAATAATATTTATTAATTAGGACAAAATAACAGAAATTACCCTTCATGACCATTCCAAAATTTTCATACAAAACATAAAGTATCATAATAGAAAACATAAATGCCTCTCTCCCCACACCGCCGTCAAGCAGAGCTCTACAGAGATGCTATGAACGTGGTGTGAAGAGATGGCTCCAACATAAATATTTCTCACCTAGAATAATAAAACAAATTCTCGAAATAGTTCTAAACTGGTCTGAAAAATGGTTTACAAATAGTTTTAAAAACGATTCACAATTTTCAAAATGGTTAAAGTCCAAAATTGGAATCTGAAACTGGTTTCTAAAAATGGTTAAGTTAAATGTGAAAATGGATCAGTATTATATACCTATTTGTGTGACGTGTGAAATTTGATGCAGTAAAACAAAATTCGACCTTGTTGTTTTCTAGCAAATTCTATTATTTATTTTTATTATTTTTCGATTTATTTTTATAATTTTTTATTTCGAATTTTTATTGAATTATTACTAATTCAATTTTTCGATTTAAATTTCACTTTAATGAACTTTAATTGATTTTTCAATTTCGTCGAATTTGTTGTGTTTTCTTGTTATATTGTAAGGTATCGTGCGAATCTTGAATGCATTTTGTTAATATTTTAATTTATTTTTATGTTTATTATTTTATATTTAATTCTTTTATTTTCTCAGATTTTATCGGTTTACTTGATGTTTCAGTGGGTTTATTTAAAAATTGCGTGTTATTTTTGCGTGTGTGTTTCTGATCCATTTAAACATTTTCCAAGGCCGTTTACGTTCTGGCCCAACATAAAACACTCGGGGTCCGTAAAATTGCGACCCGCAATTTCAATTGATTTCAAAATGATACATACATTTTTAACATCCACATTCATAAAAAGTTTCTACGGTAAGGTTAAATCATCAAGGCAAAGATGGACTAAGGTCCGGCTACAATACATAATCAAAAATTGGATAGTTCAGTTTTTATATCAATGCAAGTTTTATCAGTTTCGAATCACTATAGATCAGTCTGAATTAATCAATCAATGTAAATCAGTTATATTGGCTTCGAATGAATCGCTGACGGCTTGAGTTTCGCTTTCGAGCTGGGTTGATCTTGAAGGGTGATTGATGGAAATCTGCGAGAGTCTTGAAGTTTTGCTAACTTGATTTGGTATTTTGTATTGGCGTAACATTCTTCTGGAGTTTCTGAATTGGGGTTATTTCCTTTTGCTTGTTTTTTGTTAGGCCAGGATGAGGAACAGCAATATTAGGGAATCATGTTAGAGTGTATAACTAATCGGTGGATACAGTTCAGTTGAATAGACTTGTTGTACTGCGGTTCATTTTTGTAATTGTTTTCCTTGTCTTGCCTTTTGATTGATAGGGCGATTTTCGTGGATTGGTTATTATTGGGGTTTGCTTGGGCTTTTCTTTGAATTTGCGTCTGTATGAGGGTTTCTAGAGCGTTTTCTTATTCTCGTCTATTCTCATTTTTTAATATTGGGCTATCTCTTCATTATTTCAGTTAGGGTTGCACCATTGCTTGGTTCTCTTGAATCTGTGTTTGTTGAATCGCTCCTGTTTCTTTTGTGGGCATTGCATACATTGGAGTTTATTCTGCTGACATTCCCTCATTATTGGGTCGTTTACTACAAATGGGCTCTGAAATCGGCACAGGTGCCTTCCCTCTCTTCTGAAGGGTTGGGATTGTTCTCGCATTTTTTCTAATGGGTTTTCAGTATGCATGTGCTCATTATTATCATCATTATATCCACAGGTTGGGTTCCATACTTTCTATTTTAAACGGAAATTAATTTGTATATATGTACAAGGTTATTTCGTTTATTTACAGATGGAGTTTTAGCCCTTTGTTATTCTTTCCTTTTTTTCTGGGGTTGACATAGTGTTTCTCGCACTCCTCTTTATTTGTTTTCTGAAAATCTCATTAGTTAGGATTTGGGCTTTTATTAATCGCTCGGTATTTGGAGTCTTTAGTCGTCTTTGTTTTCTTTGATTACTCTTGTTGGTTATAGATTTATTTGGAGGGGTCTTTCTTTCGCTTGCTTTCTTTTACGTTGACGTTTTATAATTTATTCGTTTAGCTGTTGCTTTTCCAGCTTTTCGTCTCGCTTCCTTGAGCTGTTCTGTTAATGTTTAATTTCGTCCTTGAGTTTGTTGTGACTTCTTTTATCTCTCTGCTTCTTTACATCTGTCTTCTAGTTGTTATACATATCTCTGGTCGCTTTTTCTTGCTGTTTCTCATTCGTTCTGCTTCAGTTTCCAATAATCTTCCAGGATTACACGAGTCTTTATTTCGGCTAATTCTCGTCTTAATCGGTCATTTGCTCTCTCTCGATTTCTGTTTTCTCCCATGCTGATGTTAGTTTTCGTTTTTATCATATACCTAGCTGTTTTGACTGGTATTAAACTGTTGATTTAGTCCGGGCGATTTCTGATTCTTGCCTCCTTCACAATTCTTGCCATTTCTTTTCTTTCGGCTCTCCATCTGTTACTGTAATATCTCAGTGGGTCTTGCGTTCGATTGGTTCCACTAATTGAATTTGCTTGGTACGTATTCTCCGTCTTCTAAGATTCATCGGATTTCTATTTCATTTGGATCGATGACTAAATATACATCGAATTACATTTTTGTTTTATCGTTATTATTATTTTTATTGTCTTTTACACTTTTACAATTTTTCCTTTTAGTTATTAGTGCCGTTTCGTTCCGTTTCCCGATCCTTTCATCGGGTTCGGCGGGTACTTGTAGAAACTTCAGTTGGAGTATAATGGCAGAGCAGCGATTGGTGGTCGTCTGCCAGGGTATTTATCTCTTCACGAACAGGCGTTTGATATTAGTATCTCTCGTCTAAGAGAAGCCAAGTAGTCCTGCTTTTCAGTTAATCCCTCTACTTGCATTCTAATCCGATGCGTGTTTTACAAACGCTTTTAATTTTTCAATCTCTTTCTCAATTCCTGTTCATTTTCCTCATTATCCTTCTTTATCGTTTTATCTCTGCTTCAACTTGTCCCTTCAGCTGTCGTTGACTCGTGTTGATGGTCTCAACTGGATCTCTTTGAATACTGCAACTCCTCGGTGTCCGTTCACCTCCCTCTGTCGATTCTGTTATTCTTTCGTTAGTGATTCTGGATTTGTCGTTCCTTCATCAGTTTGTTCATTTTAAGGTTGGTATCCAGTATCTTCTATTTAATTGAATCAATCCAATTTTCGTGGGCCTTTTCGGTTTCTGAGCCTGTTCTATTGTATTCTTTCTATTCGTTCGTTGAATTCTAATGTTTGTAAATTGTGGTTACGTGTAATCGTCGAGTGTAGTTTCTGCACTCTCAATCTGCTCCCAGTAGCTCCCAAATCTTCGGTATCCAAAACAATTTCTGCGGGTAATCCTCTTATCTCCCCTTTTTTGGCTTTCCTGATACTGGTCCTCTCCATTCCTGACTCTCTAATTTAATCCAACTCTTCTTTCTTTTGCCGTTTTTATTTGTTGTATTCTCTTTTGTCGCATAGAGCTTCGTCCTGCTCGATCGCATCTCTTTATTCTGTCGTGTTTATCCGCCCAATCCTGCTCTAATTTCACAATTATATGCTAGATGGTTTTGCCTGTTTGGCGTCTCCTCCATAATCTGCATTCTATTCCCATTTTCTTGCTTTGATCAGTTAATCTGATCAGCATTTTCTTTCCTTTAGGTCTGATCGTGCTCCTGGGCTCTCTAATTTTCTTGCTCGTTTTGAGCCCTTGTTTCCACATTTATGATCTCATCCTTGCGTTTTCCCATTGCTTTGTACGCTCTTGGTCTAATCTTCTTCTTCGGCTATTGTGGAATATAATGTCTGATCCCGCGAATCCCAATTACTTCCCTCTATTGTTCTCTATCTTCTTCCAGTTTGATTTTTTCCCAGTTATCGTTGGCTTGTCGTTTTGCCCACTCCCTTGGCTGTCCATGATGGTTCTCTTTGGTCTTCTCGATTCCCGAGTATTGGTTGCTAATTTTGCCAATTTCCTCCTGCATTTGCTGTATAATTTAATCGTCATCCATCTCCTTCTTCTCGTACTTGCTTCTTATCTTTATCACTTTCCCTCAATCTTTCTTATTTTCAACTTTGTTGATTCCTGCTTCTCTTGTTCTTAGGTGTTATCTCCTTCCGTTGATTTTTTGATCTAGTTCTGGTTCTAGCATGAATTCCTTTTCATCATTCCTCTCTCGCTCTTGGTACGTTTGTCTCTTTTCCTTCCGGGGGGGTAAATATTTTTGTTCTAGTTGTTTTTCTAACTTTTCTTTCCATCATTTTTTCGTTTTTAGAGTCTCTTGCACTAATTCCCTCTTCTAGATTAGTAGGCATTTCTTTTAATTGCTAACGTTCTTTGTCTCCATAAAATTCTCTACTTCCTCACTTGTTACTGGTTTATGAATGTTCTGCAATTGATCTTGACTGCTGGTCTTGACTCTTCAGCTCTTCTTTTACCAACTTCTTTGTCTCGTTGGATTCATAGATGTTTTCTATAATATTAATAATCGATTATTCTCACTTTTCAATCATCTCAAAAATTTTTCATAATTTACATCAGCCGTATTTTTGTGGTTTTGGTTTTTATTATTTTTTTTTTGTTTTTACGTTATCTTTCTGTACACTTTACATATTGCTCCATGTGTTTTAATTACTGATCAGCGAAACGAATCCTTTGAAATCCGGGCCCGCTGATCGGCTTCTACATACTATGGACATCTATCGATTTAATCCGCATGCTTCACATGTGACCATATTCCACAAGGAGATATAAAATATTCAAACATGTGTTCTGCCAACATGTTCACACATTGATTACTGCTCCAAAATAGCTTCTTTTATCATTGATTTGTCCACGATGCTTTCGCGTTTCTCCTGATATCGCTTGATTGCTCGGAATTATTGCTTTGTGTCCGAGTCGTACCATTCTAAATTATTAGCTAATCTTTCTTTGATATTTCCCAATCCTATTGAGTATCTACTCCTGATAATAGCATCTATGAGTTCTCGTTTTTGGTCTTCGATCAAGATTATCTTTCGATTTTGCTGATTCGTAATTATTATTTCGATATTTCATTGACTCTTTTTTTGTTTATACATACATGTTCTCTTGTGCTTAGTTTTTTGACATTCTGATCTGGTATTGGCTGTGATTTTGCATCCCGCACATTATTCCTCTTGCTGTTTGACAATACCCTTGACTCGCAAATTCTGCGCTCTGTGATTTCCTTTGAAAGTTTTATCCTCTCGATGTTCTATTTAATAGGTCTCTTTTCCCATATTATTCTGCTGGGGCTTTCGAAACTCTTTATTATCGCTATCTTTTTCTTCGCCTCCCTTTCATCTTGGTCTAATTTCTGATTTTCGAAAAGTCCTTCTGATCTGTTCATCGCTTGGTTTCTGACGTCTAAAATTTAACATAAAATGAGACATCTCGCGATTTTTTCGCATGTTCTCGTTTTGCTGTTTTCTCCTTTTTCCATTGTGCGGAGTTTTCCTTGGCAAAAGATGCATTGTTACTTCGCGTCTGTGTGTTCTGGCTCCCGTAAAATAAATCCTTTGTGCGCCATTTCTTGACTTGTCGGTCGACAAATACTTTTATTATTTCTAACGTGAGGTATCTTTGTTCCTCTTTTCTCAAGTTTTCGTTTTTTACCACTCATTGGCTGGGTATACTTATGTCCTGATTTGTTGGTTGCGTCCTTTCCTCTACATCAAAATCCGCATTAGTATGTTATTAGCTGCTGTAAGTATGTTGGTTTTTTCCTCTTCTTCTGTTTTTTTTCCATAGTCTCGCCATATCGAATCTGTCCTTCTCTCATCTGTATCGTTATCTCCTTCGCTGTTTTCCGCTTGCCATTCTAAATATCGTTCATATTTTGAATTTTTTTTTTCTTGATTTTTCTGATTATTTGTAATTTTTGATTTTATTTATTTTATTATTTTATTTACATTATTACACTTTCTTTTTCTCTTACAACGTCTTGTCTGGCTTCTCTGACTTCCAAATTTATATACAGATTATCTTCTCGCAAGGAATCCTTCCCTCTTGAATCGTTGTTGTCGTGGATAGAAACGTGGGTTCCCAATTGCGCTGTATTCCAGTCAGTTGTTGGCCTTCCATCTGTGGTTCGCTTTCCTGTTCTGATTGGATTGCGTTAATCCTCTTGTCCTCTTCATCGTTTAATATCATATTTTGTTTGAAAAAGGCCATGTAATAATTCATCATGAATCTCCTCTTCCTACTCTTGGATGAAAGACACGATTAATAGGTGCCTGTTGCGTTCCCATCCCCATTTGGATACAGTCTAATACCTAATTTATATCCGTTTCCCAACTGTTATAGTGGGGACTATCTAGAATTTCTTTGTGTTCCGTCTTTGCTCTTCTGTAGATTTTCTGCGAATTCGGTCGTATTTTCCATATAAATGTGCTGTAGGATGTTTTCTGGCTATAAACTGTTGGTTCTAGTTCCTTTATGCTGGTTGGTCATCTGTGCATTTTCTTTTCTATGTCGACTATTTTCTTGAGTGTAGTTTCTTTGGCTTTTGTCTCGAAATTCTTTCTGGATTCTAATATTCTCTTATTAGTGCCTTTGTGCATCATTTTCGTTCGTAGGCTTTTTACTTTCCCATGCCAACATTCCTTCGTTTTCATCATGATTCGGCATGCCGCGATACTATTTTCCATCTCATATGCTTTTGCATCTCCAGAATTGTAGTTGCGCTGACCAATTGAATAACTCTAACGGGCACTTGATGGGTTTGCCTTATACATTCTTCCAATGTCTTTCAATTTGACCTTCTCTTTTCTGCCGCAGTTGTTTGCGCATGATCCCTTCATTATTAGATCACATATTTGCTCCTCTCTGATTCCGATGTTCCATTTCTATTTTATCCATTCGTCGATGACTCCACAGAATTCGCAGTTTTTCCTCTTCTCTTGATGCACACTTTATGTGTTCTCTCATTATCTTTTTTTATGACGTTTGGCATTTCGCGCATAATATCTCTTAATTCGCAATCGTTTGATGGACTTCGGCTTCCTTCATAAGTCCTTTCCATCGCATGCTTTTACTGCGGGCTATTTGGACTAATAGATACTTTATTCTTTGTTGGTGGCTGTTATCCATTGTTGTAGTGGTCTTCATCTCTTTCTAATCGTCTCGTCGCACTCCAGGCATTTATTGTTTTGTTTCTATCACTTCTATCGTGCAGTCTGTTACATATCTCTGATCCAGCATTTCGTCTGTCTCGCTCCAATCAGTAAGTTCTTATCAGCATTTACAACACTTTGTCTTTTCCTGATATCGTTCACCATTCTAATCTTATTTTCATTATTCGTACTCGTAGTTTCGATGGATTCTCGCTTCCTCTATTTTTATCGATGATTGTCTGCATATCTATAACAATTTTCACATTACTTATCCGCTCGTTTCTGTCGTTTTATTTATACATATTACAAGGTACGCTGTATTTTTACTCTACTGTTGAATCCGTTCTGGCTGGGAATCTGGCATCGATGCTATTCCATTCCACCAACTTGCTGGATCTACGGGCTGTTTGATCGTTACGTAGTTCTTCTAACTTTCGTCAGCTTGCCATCTAAACTTGATCTGCAATGCCTCGGTTATTCTCTTGTAATTTGTAATATTGTATATTCTCTGTGTTTCCAGATCTTATGGCTTGTTGTAGCCTCTGTTCACACTTTCCGTTAATAGCTAGATGACAGTATTGTCCACTGAGTTTGCGCATTTTTCTTATTAATGTCATAATTCACATTGTCGTCTCTCGACGTTGCCTCAGGTTCCTTGATCTGGGATATTCCTTGATTTAATTCTACGATTCTCTTATAAGGTGCTCAGTTGGCACTGCTGGTTGTTGGAACTTCTTCTGTGTAACTGGTATTCTAACTTGATTTTGTTGATTTGCCTATTATTCTGGGATTCATCTGCTTGATGTATAACACATCATTAATTCATCGGCATTCTCTCTGTTGCGTATTGTCTCTAACGCATTTTGTACGATATTACATATAGATATACATTTACTACTACTATACTACATAATATTCTTACACTATATACACAGCGTCTCTTTCTCGTTTTACACCATCGTTCTCCGGGGACTCTGAGTACGTAATGTCGCGTAATGTCCCCGCATATTTCTCATGTCATTATCTGGTATACATCAGGATTCATTGGATCCATTGTGTGCTTCGATAGAGTGCGGCGGTTCTTTAAGCCAAGAGGTCCGCTATGTGCTTAGAATTTCCTATGATTTCATTATTCCTCGTTTTTTCAGCATCGTATTGTCCTAATCGATAATCGTAATTAATGTTTCCACCGCTGGGCATATCTTTTCTTCGCTGCTCTCTTTCATTCGCGGAGTTCTTGCTATAGTTGGAATTATTATCAGCATTTACTACGCTGCTTATCACCGCTGTTGTTATCCAGGATCATTTAATCATGTAATTCTTTCTGTGTAGGCTTGCATAGTTGTGTTTCTCTGTGCTTTAGTTGTCTCCATTATTCCTTCTTTGTTGTACATGTTTTAAGTGCCCTTCTGAAGTTGTAATGCTTCGTGAATTTGAAAGGTGGCTGTCTCCATGAGCCATTCCTTTTTTCCATGTTTCGTTTCTGTGGTTTTCTCTCAGGATTGTCGTTGTTTAGGATTGATCTATCGCATTTTGACTCGAGTGTTCCTTGTTATCGTTCTCCAATGTTCATTGAGTTCCTTTTTGATGTTTATTACAGTAGTTTCCAAGTTTCCTTTTGTTGGGAGCAGATACTTTTGATTCCTTACAGGTTTTGCTTGTTTCGCATTGGATCTTTGTTTACTGGTTCGCTTTCTTTTAGGTTCGTATACGCAGATTTTCGTGATAGGTTTTTCACCGTTTCTCAATTACTATTTCTTCTTCATTTGCTGCATTGGACTCTAATGTTTATTATTACTGCTTACTTTCTCTGATCTGCGCGTTGATACGGTTCTTCTCTTGTTTCCTTGTCTGGCGTTTTTGTTCGTAGTTGATTCTAGTAGTTTTCTTGTTTATTGATTTCCAGTAATCGTCTTCTTCCTTTCGAACATGTACTATATGACTGTTCCACGCTTTCTTTTGGTTGGGATTGCGGATTTTGGTTTTTGATATCTTCATATTGCTTGGCATTTGATTCTTCATGTTATCGTTCCGTTCTTTTTGGTTTCGAATACACCAAACTTTGTAATGGGTTCTTTGCCCATATTTTCGACTATTATTCTTCTCCCTCTTCTGGATCTGATTTCTACTTTTATTATTATTTCTGTATTTTCCCGTTACCTCGACGTTTGTATGGCTCTTCGTTTTGGTGTGGTGAATTTTTTCTCCGCAGGGTTTTGGCTAGTTGTGCCAAGGGTTATTATTATATCATGTGGCACATATTATATTATTCTGCATACCTTCTAGGCTTATCCCATTCAACATTTCGTTCCTGCTTCATATTCATTTTCCAACCCAATCGATAATTTTGTTTTGTTATGCATACTTGCTTCAATCGTTTCTATTCCTTGTTATTATCGCCAATTTGCCTATTCCTAGGCTTTACTTGGATTTTAGTTTCTATCTTCTGTAGCAATGCTCTGACATACATCGTTTGGTGGTGGACATGATGATGAGTTTTCGGGATCGTATTTCCATCTTTCCTGTTTTCCATTGCTCGAATTGGCAACTTAAGCTTTGTATTCATCGTCAATTGTAAGCAATTGCCTTTGCTTGCGCTTCCTTTCTCATTAAATTGTTATCTCGTACTCTGAAACATTTATTTCCTTTGTGGTGTTTCTCGGCAAGCTTCCGTTAACTTGGATGGATCGATTAATATCATTATTTTGTAGCAGGGTCGGTCGGTTTTTGATTTTTCCTTTGTTGTAGTAACTCATTCCCTTTGTTTCGCTTTCCCTCGTTATTGCTGTGGCTCGTTTTTTACGTTCCTCGTTAGATGGATTCCTTTTCTCTTGTTTGTGCGGATTGTTTTTCGTCTCTAGCATTGTTGATATCTTGATCATCTTGGTTTTTGCTGTTGCCTTCCTCCTTCTCCCCATTATTTACCTCCATCCGGGTTTCCTTTGAATGTTCGTCGCCATCGACATTTATATTCAAGTATCTTCCTCGTATACTTTATTATTCTCGCTTTTATATCGGTCCATATTCTTTTATTTCTGTTGCTCGCTGAAAATCTTATTGCTTTCGATGCCATCTGTGTGATTATCATCAATAGTTGTTTCTTCTATTCCGATTTCGCTATTGCTTCTTTTGGATGATTGGTGAATTTCAGTCCTTCCCATTTCAACCACTGCTTTTATTGTTTTGGAATGGGATAGTGAGCAATATTATTGTTTCTTCAAGTAGAACGTTTCTGTTTCTTAACCATATAGTTCAGATCGAATACTTTTAAGTGGATGCATCCTCGTAGGTCCATTTCATCAGATTGGCTGTTGCTTCGTCTTGTTTGCGTCAATAGCTTCCCATAATGTTTGGATTGTTTACCCATTCATTTCTCTCTCTTCTGATTGTCGCGTTACTGGTAAAATTGTATTGCACTGCTTGTCTCGATTTCGAGTGCATAAGTGTAGTAACATTATTTTCTCCATTGTCTCTCTCTTGAACGTTGATCCTGTTTTAGTAGTCCCTCAGAAACTGTTGTAGAAGCT